>CM031243.1:810175233-810710143 GCA_018340775.1 Taxus wallichiana var. yunnanensis | reverse complement strand
GTTTCTAACCGTAGTTCAATGATTCTTGTTCCTCTTCAGGATTCACGTGATAACACATTCATAAATGTCCTGACCTTCATTATATTTCACTTCTCTATGACTATTCCTACATTGATACATGTCTTTTTCACAATTCTTACATTTTATTTACACTCTAAGTTCAAAACTTGTTTTGAGATCTATTTCTTTCCATTGCATTCAAATATTCTTTGTGGGTTTCAAAAGTTAATTACAAAGGTGAGTTCTTGTTTCTCTGCTAAATTTTGCAAGGAAATCTTGAATGGTAGATAAAATATAGGGAATTTGATGAATATAATGTAATGGATTGTCTTTTTATTGGTTTTGATTTATTCTAATTTACCAAGGTTTTTGATCTTTTTCTATTTCTTTCCTTTTCCTCTGTTGATGAGGGTTTAAGCTTTTGTATCTTCTTATGATTTAGTATTCCTCTCCATATTTTAAGTTGGGTTTTTGGATTTTGAAGGTAACCTCTTTCCTTGGTATTTGATTTTCCAAACATGCAATTGCTTTTCATTATTTGCATGTAATTTTCATACCCAAATTTGGGTGTTATGAATTCATAGCTCTCTCGATTTGCTTTATCAGTGATGGGTCATCATTCTCAATAGTTACTTTTTATTTATGCTCTCAGATCTGTGCTCATTATGGGTTTGTATTAATTTTTTTAATAAATATTGTGCTCTAAGAACTGTAACTCTGAAGATGGAAACAAAATTGTAACTTGTTATCCTTGTATTTTGTAAACGGATCATTCATTTCTAATTGCAAGCTTCTGATACCCTATTTCTAAAAGATCAATTTATGAACTGATTCTTCAATGTTGGCACTTGTATCAACTCGAGCTTTGAATTTTGATACTCACTATTTGTGATTTGAACTCCCAGTTTCTTATTTGGGAGCTCGATTTTTAGTTGGTATCATTTGTTGTTTGTTGAGTCATTCTTCCTTTACTGCATTCAAGTTCCTAATGACTTCACTTGTTTCTTATGTGACTCTTTTGAATAGATCTATTTGATGTTCTCAGAACTTTGGATTTTTTTATGTATAGCTTTATGTCATTATTAAGAGACTTAAAAATTTGTTGATGATGCTTTTCCATTCATTGTTCAACCTTCAATGTTTGTCCTAAACATGAATGCGTTATCTCTTGCAATTATTTATATTTCATGTTCAGTTTAGAGTCTTTGCAACTCTTCTATCATCTAATTTGACCATTACCTTTGAGATTATTTCTCTGTAGGAGTAATGAGAGTATGAAATCTTTATTTGTTCTTGTATAAATAGACTTTATTTTTATTTGTAACCGAGTTTGAAAATCGGATCGTATGCTAGAAATTAAATAACTTCTTGAAAAGAGTTTGCAATCTGCAATATTTGATTTGAATGGTGGCATTTTTTATCTCCTTTCTATTTGAGTTGAGTATAGTCATTAACTTTATGGTATTTGAAACTTTTTTAGGATCTCACTACTTTTGATAGTTGATCATTACTTTCTTTGGTTCATTCTTGCAATATGCACTAAAATGGATTGAAGAATTGTTTTCTTGGTCCCTTTATTTTCCATCAGTATGGCAAGAAATGAAGTCTAAAACTAAATATATAATGGTATAATTATTTGTACTTTTCTATATGCATCCTATCTATTTGAATCTATAGTTTTGAACTTGGATTTCTTTTTGGATTTATGTAGCTATATCTTCATTTATTAATCTTGAATAGGGTCACTTGTAACCTTTCATGATTGTCTTTTCAAAAATGTATCTGATCAGGTGAAATCTAAGGCTATTCTTACCTTCAGTATGAACTGAAACTATGACAGTAATTGATCATTTATTCTTTGATTCATCTTGGAATGCAACCCTTTCTAATTTGGTTGTTCATAATGTTCAATGATTACTTCTGTATAGTCTCATCAATATTGTAATGTTTTTTTGATATACAACAGTTAGTGTCTCTTTCTTCTTTCTTACATGTACAATGCACATTTAAACAAACTAGTTATAGAACAATAGGCTTTTGGCCTCTCTAATGTTCCATGTTATTTTTTTTTCTTTTTTTTTTTCATTCTGTCATGATTTTTATGAATGCCATGAGATTATTCCGAGATACTACTTTTTCAATTTTGAATCTATTACTTTGATTTACCTTATGTTTGTTGTCTTCAAATGACCCATTTTCTAAACTAGATAACACATGAGTTTAGATTAAACCCTAATCTTGAAATTGATATCTTTTCTCTTTTGTCTTTAGGGTACATTGTAGATGTTGTATGATGTAGAAGATAATGATGGAGCTGAAACTAGAGAAATGAAGACCAGAAAAACCCAAGGCAATGATGGGTTTCTTCTATATTCTTTTTCTTTTATCTTTATGCACATGTATCTTTTATTTAAAAAATCATAAGTTACATCCCATGGCTTGTGTGGGAAACATTGAATTTCCTCATGAATAAATGATATTATTTCTATAATTGAGTTATGTACTTCCTTTTACTTTCAGCTCTTATGATATGTAATGATTGTACAATGAATTAAACAACTCAATAACATACTTAATAACACTTAATCATAGGAAATGATCAAATTGAAAATACATGTAACTTAATAATGAACATCTGCAACCTATAATCAACAACTCTATTTTCTGCTATGGGATGTAAAATCCCACATATCCTGTGATTCCCACCTTCATCAAGGAAATGCATTGGTCCTTTGGGGATTTTGTGTTTCCTTGCTGAAGATAAACATGGAATGGAAACATATGTGAGGTGTTACATTCTGTAACAACACACATAGCTGTAAATTACATGTTGTTAAGCAATTACTACAATTGAAAAGATAATGAAAATCATATAACTTCCCCAGTTAGGTCCATCTCATCAATTCCTTACATCAAAAACAAATTTTCAAGTTTCCCATTTTTGTAAAATGCAAAATTTGTCAAAATAATCTAAGAGTACCTTTTGTGCATTTATCCCATATGTGGAATCCATTAAATCTATATTATTATGTGCATACTTGATCATCCAATCACGTTGTATTGGAATCTAGAGACCTAACACAAATGGTTGATTTTCCATTCCTGTTATTATAAATTCTTCATACACAAATACCTAATCAAAAAAATGGTAGAAAATGTTCTAACACTTTCCGCATCATTGTGTTCGAATTTGTATTATACTTATTTCATCTTTTTCTCAATTTTTTGGATATCATATTTTCTCAAGAAATAATCCCACTCTATTTGACCATCGAACAACATGATTTTCTCATGGACCATGTGATGATACTTTTTGTGAACAAGTTTAGTGGTCAATCTTAATAATAAAAATATCTATATCTAGTCCTTAAATGTGCCACTTACATGTGGAGCAAAAGAAAAATGACTACCCCTAAAGTCAATGGTCTCTTGCCCATGGAAAATATTTCTGTTATGGTCCCTATATTTCTTCTTGTTATATGAAATTAATTTTTGATCTTGTAGCTTCATAAATACATGGATGGAAAAGCGGAATCGGCATCCAAGACGAAGATGCTTACAACTAGATCAACTTGTATGACCAACCTTTAGGACTTTAGAAAGATCATAATGAACCTCATATTAAGGACTATAATCCTCGGCGCCATATGTAAAATAGTCTCTATATCACACATATATAAATATTTTTATAAAAATAATCCAATTTAGATCATCAAAACATCCATTATAAGATCTGATACTTACATTATGTATTGAAGAGATCTATCAATCCTATAAAAATGTGAGGTCGCATTGTTCACAATGTATGTATTTTCTAGGATACCAAATGTGGTGGGATACATTGGTCTCTTACATTTACCCCTTAGTAAATTATCTATACAATCTCTCCATGTCAAAGAAACAATATATTTCTCACTTGACGCATTATAATCCACCTTCCTCAAATCTATTTTCTTGGAAGAGAATTCTCCTTGGAGGGATTATGTACTAGAAGAGATAACAAAAACTTTCACTTAGATCCCATCTACAATGTCAACATGAAAAAGGCATTTACACATATTAGTTAGAATTAAGAATTACAATGAAATATAAGAATATAAAAATTTAGCAAGAAAAAGATAATTAAATATAATATCAATATATTTTCACAAGATAAATTTTCTAAAAGAGAATTAAATCATGAAATAGTATATTATTAATGAGGATATTATTACTAGTTCATATGATTCTAAATTACAAGAAACAAACTATGGCTTATTTCAGTGAAGCAAGAGAATAAAGTGGCGAAACAACAATTCAACTTGTTATTTATTTTTCCATTAAGAATAAAATGATTGAATCTTGTTCAATTTTTCACATGAATTTCGCTTAGATAGAATTTTCATGTTCACAAAAGATTCCATTGGGGTAGCACATGAAATTTAAATACTATTTGTAGCATGTCTAACACTAAGGATGTCATTATGCAACATGAGAGGCCTAGTGGCTAGAGCTACATGAACTATATTTCCTTGCCCGTACAGGGATGAAGATTGTGTGTAGACACCAAATTTGTGTCTTACGACCCCTTGTGACCCGCATCGCATTTCACAACCTAACCTCACCACCTAAACCTTACACAATTATTTATTAATTACCTTATAATTAATAAATCCACATCACCATACCTGCCACCTCATGTCGCCACCTCATCATGACCTAGTCTTAACCCTAAACTAACCTAATTAAGACCTATAACTTGGTCCAATTCCACACCTATGACTAATTACTCCTCATCCGCACCTAAAACCAACTTCATAATGACTTGACCAAGCCCGCTACCAATCCTCGGAAGAAAAGGAGGAAAGCCGGCTATTTTACCAAAAATACCCGCTTTGACCTCGACCGATACCGGTTCCTACTCGACCGCCGTCGGTTGCGTAACCACCCTCGGTTCCCTGTAAATGACCACTTCCAACCAAAAACAAAGGATTGGATTTTCACTTGATCGAGAAGGATAAATCATCGAGAGAATCCAGTTTTGCTTGGCTGGCGAGCAGAGATAAGTGAAGAAACAAGAAGAGATTGCACAGAGAAGGACATCAAGCCCAAGATCGCAATGAATAACCGTGAGCCCAAGAACACTCATCCGAGCATCGAGAAAATAAATTTGCATCCAACTTGGGTCTTGTCTTCATCATCACATCCTCAAACTTGCATCTACATCAGGGCAAGTAAGTAGTATGTTATAAGCACCATTTTCTTGAGCACATTGATTAATAGTAATCATAAGTTTATTCCTAGATCTACTACCAGCCACTACTGCACTTAACCTTCACCCACACACCCTGATATTGCCTAGAAGGCCATTTTACCACACTCTGAGTCTTCCCTATCCTCCCATCATTCCCCTCAGCCATCCCCCAATCTCAATAACCCCACAATCACCTTGCAACCAATCTCTACCCAGAAGCACCTAGATCACTGACCCTACCGGTGTCGATTATCCTATACTGGCAGTGGTTCTCTAACCGTGGTCGGTTACCCAGTGACCACCGTCGGTCACTGTGACTTATACCCCAAAACCCTTTTGCTCGCCTATTTGCCACCTAACAACCCCAAATCCAGACTGGTTTATCCCTATAACTCAACTTTGAACGTGTCAACGGCGACCCGATGAACGAACAAACAACGTGATGCTTTATTATTGATAGTTTAGTTTCTATTGCTTTGTAACGAGATACCTAAATCGTGATTTTACAATAGCTTTATTTATTATCATTTGTGTTAAATCGTATTAAAAGGGGAACTGACCACCTTCGAAAGGAAGTTTTTATATTTCCTGGGCCTAAGGTAGATCCCTCATTTGTTGTCTAATTAAAATCTTGTGGTCTTATATTCTTACTTGCAGGTAGTCCTTCCAAGACAAAAGGAGTTCTTCGCAATCGATCTGATCTCTCTACGATGCAGCACACCATCTCAACATTCAACGAGTATTCCTCCTAGCCCTAACCCTTATCTATTTCTCGAAGGAATGATAGGATAGAAACAAGTCTATTCTCGCAGAGCCGAAACATTCTCACAGCGTGAAACATTTTGGCACGCCCGGTGGGACCCATTTCGGGTTTCTGTTTCTCTTGCTTGCTTTCATTTTAGGAAGCATACTTGTTGTTGTTGTTTTTGTTATATTTAGTGAAGAATTTGTCTTGCTTTCCCAGTTTCACATTAGTGAAAGTCATCTCATTTGCTTCATCGAATATCATTTTCGATTTGGGTTTAAAACACGTGCATTACATTCTTGCTTGCTTTGTTTTCAATTCTAGTGAACATAGACTAAGTAACAGGTCGTACACGTGGGGGTGATTTCCACGGTATTGACAGGAAATTAATCTTACTTTCACTGCACAACACATACCGAATCACTTCACAATTAACACAACAGCTCAAAACATCCCCCCTTTTCCGCGGTATTCCTCCGCCCGATTGAGGTAACCTTATAAGCCAAAACAAACTTGACATTTCCCCTAAGTCTTTTGTTTAGGATTGACATCATTCCGCGTCTAAAGGCATAAGCCCATGATAATTAAAATTAACCCTAGGGTTAGTCTCTAGATTTATGTGTGCATCTTGTTTGTTTTCAGTTCGGTTTTCTCTGTTATACACTGTCTTCTGTGGTTACCTTAGAACAATTTGATAAATATACTGAGCATTGTTAACAATCAAATCAGCAGCTTCTTATATTACTAGTCTTATTACACCGACATCGGTTAATTGACCAACGTTGGCTATAGTCTAACCGACATCGGTTATTAGACCGACATTGGTTCTTGTCTTTTCAGCTTCGACAAACTAAAGCAACCTACCAATTTTACTATCGAGTTTGTTTTTGTTCTGGCATGATTGAAACCCTACATAAACTCCTGTCCCATGGTTGTTATCACTTGAAAGCAAGCCGCCACCATGGTTTCACATGCTTGCTCAGTGCCTTTTCCCGAATCACCCCTTCACATTCTGCGGGGAATCCTACGGACACCAGCGAGGTTCCTAAAATTCCTGTGGGGGATAAAGAATTTGCCAAATTTCTGGATGCTAATCCTAGCACTGTACAATACTATTTGTCTCATGCCCTTGATCGTACACCCGACGGTCAACTCCTTGTTGGCATGCCTATCAGTATAGCTGCTCATTTAGCCCCTTCTCTCGCCTGATAACTCTGCTTTGCCTTCCGCATCTTTAGTCCCGTCGTCTACCTCAGCAGCTTCAGGGGTCCATATGGCACAGATTGGCTTTCCTTTGGTTAATCTTGGGCCCAACATGTCATTACCACTGACTGCTCCTACCTCGTCTCTCTTGCAGACTGTTCCATTCATGACTTGCTCTCTACCACCTATCCACACGAGCTTTCCTTCTCAAGCTCCGCCCACCTTTTCATTTCCACATACATATCCGGTAACCTCAACAGCTTATATAGGACATCCCTATTCGGTTGCCTCAACACAGTCGTCCTCCATACCTTATCAACATTTAACCCCACCATTGTCTAGTGGTGGCCCTTGGCCCAATTTGCCTCCATTTACCACAACCACACCATCATCTCATCCAACTACTGATTTAATTAAACAAATGATGGACAAAATGCAAAACCTGGAGGCTTCTGTTTCAGGAAGTCGTAGTGCCTTGACATACGAACAAGTTTGTCAGGAGCCTATCCACCCTTCAGTCCCCCTTCATTCATATCCTCCTCAATGGGAATTACCAAAATTTACCCGTTTTAACAATAAGGAGGACCCTCAACAACACTTGCGATCATTTAGACATGCCTGCTATCTGATTGCTCACGACGATGCTTTACTACTCCGCACCTTTCCCATGTCCTTATCAGGACTCGCCTTGGAGTGGTACAAAGCTTTTAACCCAAAGACTCAATCTTCTCTTTTAACCAGCTAGCCCAATCTTTCTTGGATCATTTCTCCATTAACATTGCCAAGAAAGTATCTATCACCGACCTCTATGCCATCCGACAATTTGAAGATGAATCTATCGCAGATTTCGTTGGACGATGGCGGGCCTTATCAACCAACTTACGTATGCCTTACCTCAGACTCGAACTTATCGAACTATTTACGCGGGCCTGCGCTAAGCACATCTCTCCTACCCTCCAAATTCAAACTTTCCATACATTTGATGAGGCCTTTACTATGGCTCGAAAACTAGAGATTCGAGCCTTAGAGGAAGAGAAATTGTGGTTGCGTAACAAAAACCCCACTTTCTGAACCCAAGATTCCACCAACAAACCTAACACCACCAATCCTCACCCATCGACTGCTTCGAAATCAAAAGGGGCCGTGCACGCGGTGATGGTCAAATCCCAACCACCGTCTAATACCCCGCCAAAAACCACCTATAAGTATAAAGCAGAGCCCATCAACTACACTCCCTTGGGAGAAACATATGGTGTGATATTGGAAAAATTGCTCAAAGCAGGAGCCATTACCTTACCTCCTGTTAAACCTCATTCCGGGTTCGATTCCACTCACGCCATACCTTCTTGGTACAAAGAAAATGACTTCTGTAACTTCCACCGCGTGAAGGGACACAGTCATGAGAACTGCAAGATGTTGAAAAACATAGTGCAGGAAATGGTTGATGTAGGGGATATAGCCCTTGATAATCCTAATGCCCCTGCTAACCGAAATTTGAAAATATTCAACAAACCATTCCCGAATCATTCTTCTAACAGTAATCTAAACCAAGATATCTTAGCCGAGGAGAGTGTTCATGAGATCCATGCAGTCTTCGATTCCCAGCCAAAGACCTCTATCGAACAAATTCTCAATCAAGCCTCTTCACTAACGCAGGAAACCGAACCCCCTTCCTCGTCATCAAGACAAACTGAAATCCTTTCCGTTCCTTTACCCATCAAGGAATTAGCTGCCCAGAGTTCCCTTCTCACAAATGAGCCTTCTTACACCACGTCCTTGCAAGACTGTGAGCGGATGTTATCTAATTTATCTATTTCCCAGACGTCTCCTTCTACCATTCTTGCTGTACAAGAGGAAGGCTCGCCACTTCTTTTGTCATCCTTAGACAAGAAACCTCTTGAACCGACATCACCACATTCTTTAAACATGACAGATCCTCTCAAACACGCCCTCCTACCTATTAGTCCTTCATCACCTAAATCTTTTCAGCAACCGGTTGATCTCTTAACGCCCATTGATACAGTGCCTCATATACCCCTTGTATCACACCCACAGTGGACCGGAATCACAACCCACCTTTCTTCCATACAAAAGTTCCTATTCACACGTGAGGACTGTCATTCCACAGAAGATAGACAGGTCCTATGGGAACGTTTGAGTACGCCATATTCTACTCAAATGCAAATGACCGATCCTGATGCCTCCACCATATACCCGAAGTGTTTACAGAAGCTTAAAATGCCCATGTCCTCATCTTCACCCCCCTCATCTCTACCAAATACCTCGTCCACTTCTATTAACTTAGCCAAATCTTCCCCTATGCTTGGGACCTCACCCATACCTAGTCTAACACACCCACCTAAGCGGCTTGATTTATCTAAAAATAAAGCCGTCCATCCCATTAGGAGACAAACTCAATCTCCTCAATCTATGCCATTAACACAACTAAAACCCTCGCTCCACACCTACCTTCCATATTGGGACCCCATCCCTCTACCTTACATCAATATATCATACCTCCTACATTTTCTTTAAAGCGACCTATGCCTTCTGCACCCATACAGAAATCCAAGGGTATAGCAACACCAAGCACCTAGCGTATCCTGTCCACCTATCAACCATAAACAAATTCCATCATCAAAAGATTTGTTTTCGGTCACTCCTATTTCTCCGTGGTTGTTTTCTGATACCACATCATCTGTGGCCTCATCATCCAACCAGCTAAACATAGCCTCTACGTCAAAGAAACCACGGTTAGTTAAAACCCATTACCAAAAATCCTTGGCTAAACCACCCCCCATACAAACCAACCACACCACATCATCACCAGAATCGACCCAGTCAATAGCCTCATTTTCCTCTGACTTTGACCCACTCAAAGGGTCTTACGCCAAAATCCTTGCTATGTTGGTGGAGAATGCGACCATTTCCCTACCCCCACTTAGACCTTATGATCCATCTAAACCTCGACCTATAGGTTACGATGAGTCTAAAATCGTGCTTACCACTTGCACACCAGACATGACGTAGAGGGATGCAAAGCATTGAAAACCATACTTCGTCCGTCACCTCTCTCAGATAGAAAAGTTAAGAAAGACAACTTACAAAGAGAGAGACTTTTAGCTTCAATTCCCTCTCCTATACCACCTGTCCCCGCCTCACCAAGATCTATCATTATTACAGCCCCACCTCTCGAAAACCATGACCTATCCCTACCATCTTCCTCCTCTCGTATTCACGAGATCAATATGATTAGTGTTGCTACTCGAGGGCAGAAAAACAATGGGAAAGCGAAAGAAAACACGCCTGCGGCATCTCTTTCTCCGTCCACCATCCCGATTGCACCACCACCTAAAGTGGTTATTCGCGGACCCGCCTATCCCATCTCTAATGGCATTGCCCATCGAACTATGATCAAACAGCTTCACCAATCGCCTGTAAAAATGACATTGTATGATCTCATTCAGACTTCTGAATCTCATCGACAAGCTCTCATTGAGATCCTTCAAGGGATAGAGGTTTTACCTAATGAAACCTTGCCTGTTACCTCTATTCTAACACCCAATCATGTTGCTTCACTCACCAAACAATCTATCTCCCCAACCACTTCTGTCTCTGTACAGCAAGCCGCTACTGTCAGTTTCTCCGAAGATGAAATTATCGACTTTGGTGCCGAAGATCCTGACCCTGCTCTTTTCATCTCAAAGTCGTTCGGGATATTCGGGTATGTCGTGTTATGATTGACGAGGGTGCTTTAGCCTAAACATCATCTCTTCAAAATCCTTCCAACAAATGAATATCCCTTCTAGTTGCATGTGTGCCAACCCCATCATGTTGCGATCATTCAATGATGCTATTACTTCTACTTTAGGCACCGTGATCCTTAACATTCGTGTAGGACCACGTACTTTACCCGAACTCTTCTATGTCCTTGAGGGAGAGTTCCAATACAACATGTTGTTAGGCCGCCCTTGGATCCGGGCTATGGGATGTGTTCCCTCCACCTTACATAGATGCATAAAATTTGAGTACGAGGGGAAGTCCTACACCGTAAAAGCTGATCCTCCCCCCTTCAAAACTTGCAATATGTTGTATCTCCTAATGATGTATTTGTACCAGTCAAGACACCCGTTCATCCAACCCAGCCATCTACTTCCGACACACCTACACCTTCAACTAATGAAACCGCCGTTACAAATATTACTTCCTTTCCCGCAGATAACATCCCAACCTCTCGACCCCTTAGTAGATGTTTTTCAACGCCTTACACTGGGGGAGTACCACCTATATAATGTTAGTTCTTTCCATACCCCGCAGAGTACAGACATAGATTCATATGCACATCCCACCTCTACGACCGTCGCGTGGGGGAGGAAATCTCTTACGGACCACCCCATTGCCACACCAACCTAATGTATGGGGGTATTGACGCATCCTCCATTACCCCGAACCTCCTCTTGGTGTGGTTCCTTTCCAATCCGATTTTCAATACTTGACAAATCGTCGTTTATCCCTCACCTTCTTGACTCACTTTGTGCTTGGAAAGGCTTTGGCTTTGGTTTTGGTCTTCTGACGACAAGGCCGACATACACTCATTTCCATGACTACACGCAAAAACACAATGATCGCAGCGGTGGTCTCGGTTTTCTGAAACACCTACATCGGAGACACACGTGTCACCGTATCTGGAAGAAGACGATGTCACCCCTACCAAACCATCATCACCCACTTTGCCATCATCACCCACGTGAGTCGATAGACCACTGAATCTATCCCTCCTAACTTTTTTTTTCTTCATAAATGCTATCTTCATAGGTCCTCTCACTTATCAACGCGATAATGAGGATCCATCTTCTCTTCCCCTTCTGTATCCAGACATGATCAAAGAGTATTCGCCTTCGATTAATGTTGTTGAGTGCCAGGATGACGACTCCATCCTCACTTACCTTGGGGCGGATGACTCTATATTCAACCCGCTTCTTATGCCTAAAACTCAAACCATGTTGAATGAGTTGACTATAGAAATCAACATCCACACAGCGGAGGATCCTCACATTGTGAAGATCGGACAATCCCTTAACACATCAGAACAAGCTGCCTTTACTACCTTTCTCCGTACCCGCAACCAAGCTTTCGCTTGGTCCTACGCTGACATGCCAGGAATTGATCCTACCATTGCTGTCCATAACATCACCCTAAACCCCGATTCCAAACCAGTCAAACAAAAACTGAGAAAGATGCATCCACGCATCGCCCTCTTGGTCAAAGAAGAGCTTCAATGACTTCTTTCTATTTCCTTCATCTTGCCTATTGACTATCCTCAATGGATTTCTAACATCGTACCTGTCACTAAAGCGACGGGGGGACTTTGGATATGCACGGATTTCTAAGACCTTAACCTCGCTTGCCCCAAGGATGACTTCCCCCTCCCAAGTATTGATCAACTTGTTGATCTCACTGCGGGCCATGAAATGCTTTCTCTCATGGATGGCTTTTCGGATACAATCAAATTTTGGTAGCCCCGGCCGATCAACATAAAACTGCTTTCATAACTCCTTGGGGAACCTTCTATTATCGTGTCATGCCATTTGGCCTTAAGAATGCTGGTGCTACCTATCAGCGGGCTATGACTTACATTTTTCATGACATTATGCACACTATCCTTGAGGATTATGTCGATGATCTTCTTGCAAATCTAAACATCGCAGTGAACATCTTGATGTTTTAACCATTATTTTCGATCACCTGTTGCAATATTCGGTCCGGCTTCAACCAAAGAAATGTGTCTTTGGTGTTCTTTCAGGAAAACTTCTTGGCTTTATTGTCTCTTTGCGTGGCATTGAGGTCGATCCATCTAAAGTCAAAGCTATCCTAGAAATGCCCCCACCCAAAAACCTCAAACAATTACGTAGTTTGCAGGGTAAACTTCAATCCATCCGGCATTTCATCTCCCAACTCTCGGATCGATGTCACCCTTTCCATCACCTTCTTAAAAAGAACATTGCCTTTCAATGGAGTGAAGAGTGTCACCAAGCCTTTGAAGCTCTCAAATCCTATCTCTTGCAGCCACCCGTGCTTATTCCACCTCAGGATGATCGTCCTTTCTACCTTTACCTTTACGCCCGGCCGACCATGTTATAGGATCTATGCTCGCACATCGGGACTCGGCATGTCGAGAACAAGCTTTGTTTATTATATAAGTTGTACTCTTGTGTATTACGAGACTAGGTATACACATGTAGAAAAATTGTGCCTAGCCCTATCATTCGTAGCCACCAAACTCCGACATTACCTCCTGAATCACAAAACTTTTGTCATCACCAACACGGACCCCATTCATTATATGTATGCCAAACCACATCTAAACCAATGCATCGCCCGATGGCTTATGCTCCTCACCGACCTCGACCTTGAGTTTGTACAATAGAAGTTAATCAAAGGACAAACTATTGCAGACCAACTTGCGGAGGCCCCTTTACCTGGGGAACAATTCACCAATTTTAATTTCCCTGACAAACTCATCGCCACTCTTTCACTTAGGGAAGAGTCGTATCAAATGACCCTCTTCTTTGATGGATCTAAATGCCAGCGCGGAGGAGCCGGCGTTGTTCTCATCCCTCTTGACGCTGAACCTATGCCTCTTTCATTCCGGCTTGATTTCCCCTGCACTAATAATACAACAGAATACGAGGCCCTTGTTTTGGGTCTCCAGGTTGCGTTACACTTAGGTGTCCAATCTATTAACATTTTTGGCGACTCTCAATTGGTAGTCAATCAAGTTATGGGCATCTACCAATGTAAGAATGAAGAACTTCAAAATTACAAACATTACGTGGATTCACTTTTGACCTCATTTACTCATTATTCTATCCAGGACCATTCCCGCTCCACTAAAAAATTTGCGGATACTATGGCTTGCTTAGCCTCACAAATTCCTGCCACACCAACTGACTCTGACATATTCGTCTTGGTCCAACAACTTTTTGCCCCATCCTACTCAACCCCGGTAGTTTGTATGATAAATACTGTGTCTACTAATTCGCAGGATACCTGGTACCACCAATTTCACGACTACCTTACAACCTCTGTTCTCCCACCTGACCTTTCTAGTAATGGAAAACGTGCTTTTCTTAAAAGTGTTTCTCGTTATGTTGTCATGGGGGGACTCCTCTATAAACGTGGCTTTGATGGCATCCTCCTTCACTGTCTAACCGGCGCGGAGGTCACCTATACCATCCAACAAGTCCATGATGGGATTTGTGGTGGACATTTTAGTGGCCTTGCCATGGCCAAACGAATCCTTCGCCTAGGTTATTATTGGCCTACTCTTAATAACGACTACTACGAATATGTTAAGTGTTGTGTTATGTGTCAACAACATGCCAACCTTCAACATACTCCTAGCCATCCACTACAGATCGCACGAGATATTTGACCTTTCTCACAATGGGGTTTAGACCTTATTGGTGAGATTCACCCGCCTTCTTCGCAACGTCACCGATGGATTATCACAGCAACCGAATATTACACAAAATGGGTGGAGGCCATTCCACTCATTTCAATCAAAAAAGAAAAAATTGTCGAATTCGTTAACCATCACATTATCATCATTTTGGTATTCCTCATCGCCTAATAACAAATAATGGTAAATATTTTAAAAATAAGTTGTTATAATACCTTTGTGACAACTTTGGTATCAAACTTAGTTTCTCATCGCCTTACTATCCATGAGCCAATGGTCGCCGAATCTTCTAATAAAACCCTAACCAAAATCCTCATGAAAGTTGTCAATGAGTCTAGAAGAAACGGCATGATCACATTCCCTTTTCCCTTTGGCCTTATCATACTAGCATTCGTACCTCCACTAATGCCACACCATTTTCTTTGGTATATGGTACTTGAGGTTTGTCTTTCCTCTCAAAGTACAAATACCCTCCCTCGAATATCTCTTCAGATATTCTCACCAACGATGATTTTCACCAAGAGCGGTTAACCCAGATTAGAGCTTCTTGACGAGCGTCGTCTTACGGCTCTTGATCACCTTCAAATATACCAAAAATGCATCAAGCGTGCTTATGATAAACGGCTTCATGAGCGTACTTTTAAGGTTGGCGATCTTGTCCTCAAAGAGAATCAACATGTAACCAAACTAGAAAAGAGTAAACGTGGAAAATTTGCTCCTAATTGGATTGGGCCTTACATTATCACTCACACTTACGGATCAAGCACTTATCATTTAGCTTCGCTTAATGGTAAACCTGAGCCTGAGCCCCTTAATGCCTTGCATCTTCGACCATTCTACTATTGAAATTAGTGTTATATCACTGCTTATCTACCTTACGCTCGTCCCTTGAGCTCATTTACCACCACATACACTTTGTTTCTTACATCTCAAAATCCAATCAAGCTCACATGGTTTGATTATCACCTCCCCTTAAAAGATGCCTTCCCCTTTTTAGTCTAGTCCATGACTTCAAAGTATCAAAATGACACATTCTTAATTACACACTTATGGGATTTTCTTGAGTCAAACTTCTTACAAAAAACTAGATGCTTCATGCCCAACGGACATCTAGACCTCTAACTTATACAATAGACTGCTCCCTTGAAGGACAGCTATATGCCAAACTATTGCTCTTATTATATATAGACTGCTCCCCCGAAGGACAGCTATACATAAACACTGCATCTGCTACTATAAATAGACTGCTCCCTTGAAGGACAGCTATACACAGTCAACCTTATCAGAAGCTTCTCGCATTGATCAGCTTCGTGAAGACCTCAAGAACAACAAAATACATATCCCATGTAGACTTCCCGCATCGATCAGTCTATATCCAGAAAAATAAAAATACAAGCAATACTTCAAAGCACTTTTGAGTCATGGACTTGTCTATTTAGATTTGGTTTTCTTTTGTCAGAATCGTCATCTTATAATAAGTTCTCTGCACCCTCGCCCACATCAACCACCTCACCCCACCATTTGTCAAAGCACCAAAACTCAAGGGACGTGACGTATATCCGATATATTGTGATTATACCACTCTTTTCACTGTCGACTTCTACTTTGTCTGCAAGGTACCTAGGGATTCAAGCTCATCCTACATTAATATGTGGTTTGTTTAGCTCTTCTCAATTATAGAACACTCTTGCCTCTTTTGCTTGGCTCTAGGATTGTGTGTTGCCCTTAATCAGGACATGATTCCCTACCACTTGGGTATGCTAACTTTCGCTTCACCCATACCTACACCAACAACATTACCCTACCAACACCAACAACATTACCCTACCAACATCAAATTTTTACTAACCAACAAAATTGCCTAACCACAACCAAATTGCCTGAATTCACCTCTCCCTGCTCCTAAGGGAGAACTACATCGGTCTGAGGCCCTTCCTTGCTTTGTGCAATGGGCTATGTAGGCAGCACTTAGGAGACATGGGGTCTCCCAAGGTTAGCTCGACCATCCCCTACCATACCCTATCATGTATTGTAAATATAAATATTTTTTTGTATTTCTATTTGCCAACGTTCCTCTTTATCTTTTTTAAAAACAAACAAAAACAACATCCAAAACACAACCATTCTTATTATTATCATCACTCAAAAGAACATACATCTTTAGTTTTATTTTAGATGTTAACCAAATACATCTTCTCTATCATCGACTTGCGGTTGACATCCTTATTTATTCTAATATTCCTATAAAATCCACTTAGACTCTTGCACCTCCTCCCGAATCAGGTGGTGATTGTGATCGTCGATGCCTCTCAGCTGGCCTTTCCATCCTCAAAGGTGCCACTGCCATTGGTTCCTCCCATTGATCTCGCCAACATCTCCTGTAACATACGAATACGTCCTCTCGCGTGGAGGAATCTTGCCTCCAGTCTCTCCACTCGTAGTTGCGAAGCCTCTAACATTCCCCTTGTCTCATTCACCTGTGTTTGAAGCTGGCGAGCCAAATCCTGCAGACGATCTCTCTCCACTGTAATCACAGCTATGTCAGGGCACTCACGTGCACCTCGCAGCTCTGCTACCCACCATACTCTATAGGCCTCCATCGTTCCCGCATCCATAACCCTACGATCGGCTGCTATCTCTTACGCTGCCTTACGGGTTGTCGGCCGGGAGGTGAGAATGCTTTGCCTCGGTGTCGATCCTCATGTATGGTCTATATGTCATAGGAATATCCTGAACGAACCCAAATTGTCGCCGCACGTGATCTAGAGGAATCCTCTTGTACTCGCCTGGCCTATGCCCTGCGATCCACCTCAATCGCTCTACACCCCTCAACTCCTCAGCTATGTGCTCTGTCACCATATAGTTCCCGTACGGCCTCCAACAAATATCCGCAACAGTCACCATTTCCCATACCTGTCTATAATACTCGATGTCATCTATCACGGCCTGGGATCTCGCTTCTTGTTCTATCTGGACCCATCGTCTGAATCCCAACCTTTGCACTCCTGTCTCTCCCGACTCAATGGGTCGGCCTATTGGACGTACACAAACAATATGCTCATAGGCCCAACAATGTAATAAGTACGAACAATCCAGTGTCGTCCTGTGTTTTCGCTTGCATGCCCATAAACCCCTATATAACTCTGCCAGATAGGCGGGTGCCCATGCAAATGTCACGCTCATTTCTATCATTTCCCAAATAACACTCATCAATGCTTTGGGAAATCTTCCACCTTCCGCCCTCGCAATGCATAAAACCCCACTTTGCTATCATTAATAGCACGACCAACCTTGTTTCCTCAGGATGTGTTGCATACATTGTACCATACGTAAATGATAAACCTCACTATGTCAAATCTCGTGCAGCTGACCCAAATACTGTTGTTATCGCTGCCCGCCCCATGTTGGACAACGCCGATACACTGCTTTTTCCTATCATTGGGAGTCTCAAAATACAGAACACATCTTCCAAAGTCACTGTCATCTCCCCTGTTGGTAGATAGAAGGTATTATTTTCTGGATTCCATCTCTCAATCAACGCCTGCAACATAGCATGGTTACGCGTGATTCTTGAATAATAGCGGATTCCACTTAACCCCAACCGATTTATCAAAGCCCATTCAGCTGGTGTTACATCCGCTCGGATTTGTGACAACAACGCTGGCACAGTATCATTCATCTTTAACCTTGCTTCTGCCTGCATACATCAAAACGACACATAATTACTCAAAAGAACAAATCTCTACGGGTTTTTTCTCAAAATATGGAAACCCTTACAGTAACCGATAGTGGTTATGCATAACCGATACTGGTTACTTATAAACGATACCGGTCACTGCACATCAAAATATACCTACCCTGCTTTAACCATACACCTTCGATATTTATGAAGCCCGTTTACTCCTATTTCTACCTAAAAACATACAGGCCCACCCTGTTTACCTGCCCCGTAGCACTCATACCATCCCCAACCCTTGCTATCACGTTTTCTTTCTCATATCTAACCACTTACACTTCTCTCATCCTATTCAGAAAACATGCAAAAATCAAATTACAACCAAACCGTTTACCTCTTGGGTTGCAGCAGCTTGAGGTGGCACTCGTCTTCCCTCTCGTCCCTACCTGCTGGATGCTTCTCCTTGTTCTGCCATGATCACCACCCTTTTCAAATTTGCCTTTCTGCCTTCTGAATCTCAGATCACATTCACTTTCCCTGTCTCTTTTCTCCTTCTCACTCAAATCTCTCATGCAATTCCCTGTCTCAGTCGTCAAAAAGTGTCGCGTTCGCGTATTTAACTTCTTGCATGGCTCTAAAAATAAGAACTTAAGTTGCCAACCCAGCAGTTCTATTTTTAGGAAAACAATTCTTGCATAACCGATATCGGTTACATAACCGATACCGGTCATATATCTACCGACATCGGTTACATAACCGATATCGGTCAAGTTACCCCTTGTTGCTTAAACCTAAGTCGTCTCTTCATTTTTACAAATTTTTGTGGCGCCCGTCCCTTTTTCCTGCATGAACAACACCATTATCCATATTTTTCATTAAATCCACATCTCATTACAATTTCATTAACATCATTTCTCTATATTACAAAACAAACAAGCCATCAATAACCATTACTCTATACACCATTTGGATCCAAATCAACAGCTACAACCATTTAATATTCACACACCAGCGACCAAACATACAACATTTCATAATATAACATGTCAATTAAACTCATCATTTATATCTATATACATCCCATCAACAAAAGACATCAACATCATTCATATATAACACCATGTCAATCAAACTCATCATATATCACATATCACAAACCATCGACAAAACATTTAACGCTTTTTACGCACAGCATGTGGGTCAAAACATCATATCTATATATATACAAAGTTTCAAAAATACAATGTGCCCTGCATCGGGGCCTCCGTAATCTCATAATATAACAAAGCCGGCACGCAGGCCGCAATAACCATCAATAAACTCAACTCGGCTCGCAGGCCGGTCTCTCATATCAAAAACATACTCGGCTCGCAGGCCGGTATCAACTGTACAACCCGTACTCGGCTCGCAGGCCGGTATAATAAATAAATGAATGAATAAATGAATAAATAGGCACGCAGGCCTCTATCAACACAACCGGTTCACAGACCGGTGCCCATGTCCAATATACAAAATGTGCAGGGACCCCTCAGCTCTCTCCACCTCCCTCTGCCTGTCTGCCTGCTGGTCCCTGTCCTACCTCTCACCTCCTGCCTGTGACGGACCCACCAGCTGTGGCTGCACCTCCCTGAGACCTCTGGCTCCGAGAGGTCTCTGCTCTATGTGCCGCATAGGGCTGATAATCAGCCCCGGTACCATCAAGAATATCCTGATAGTATCGGGCCTCCGCTCTAGCCTCCATGTAATGCTCTCGAGCCACCATAGGTACTGGGGCTGGTCCCCTGACACCTTACACGGTGCCCCATTGCTGTGCTAGTGCATTGGTGGTGCCTGTGGCTATGGTGGTACACATACTGTGTTTGGGGCATGTGTTGTGCCGCTGGTGGTGGTGGTACTGTACCTATGCTCGGGCACAAATTTGTGTTGTGCCACTACTTGGTGGTGGTACCTTTACTCGTGCTGGGGCCGTGGTGCAAGTCTGCATTGGTGGTGGTGGTGCCTATGCACTGCGTATTGAGCTCAGGCTAGCTGCCCTGTAAACACCTATCTATGCCATGCAAAACAAGTTGCCTTACTGTAATAATCGCATGCAGCCCCGAGCTGATCTTGTTCTGCTTCATCTTGCTACCAAGTCTGGCTGTGCAGGCTGTGCTATCCTCGCTGCTCTCTGACCAGCCCACCAAACCATATATGCTCCCGTATAACCAGCATCATCTACAGTGTCATCTGCTGGCCTCTCAGCAACCCAATCTGGGTCCAAGGGCTGTGGTGCAGGTAGTGGAGCCTCTACATCATCCCTCCGGTACTGAGGGAAGGGAGGTGGCTCGTCCTGTCGCAGCCCCATCTGCCTGCGTACCCTCTCTAGGGGTATCCTCTCATACTCTCCCGGCCTCCGTCCTGCTATCCAGAAAGTGTACTGGATCAAGCGCAACTGTAATCGGGCTCCTCTGCGCGGGTGATGACCTCTGTAAGGTCTCCATATGATATCTGCCGCTGTCAGGCCCTCTAATAAATGCCTGTAATAAGCGACGTCCCGCCCTGCAAGCACTGCTCGTGGCTGGCCCACGACCCCCAACCACCTCTGAAAGCCGTATCTATATATGACCTGTGGCCCTGGCTGCTGGGGCAGCCCTACTGGTCTAAGGCATATGATGTGCTCATATGCCCAACAATGCAGCAAAAACGTCGAACAAATCCCGAATCACCTCATCCGGCGATAGCCCCACAGCTCTCGATACAACTGTACCAGGTATACTGGTGCCCAAGCATAACAGGTGTGCTCCTCCACCATCTCGTGTAGAACCCCCATCAGCGCCCGTGGAAAGCGGCCTCCCTCTGAGTCCGGGAGGGCAAAGCAGGTGATCCCGATCATCATCAACATGGCAAGCCGTGTCTCATGGCGATGCACACGGTACATATCCCCATACCCGATGCTCGCGCTGTGATACGTCAATAGCGCGGCTGCATCCCCAAAACCTGTAGGATGCTGTCCATGGCAGTCTCTGCGTCCACCTGAAAGACTGCCTCTCCCTCAATCGGCAGTCGAAGGATACGATACACATCCTCCAATGTGATAGTCATCTCCCCAGTCGGGAGATGGAACACATTGGTCGCCGGATCCCATCTCTCGATGAGGGCGACCATCAAACTATGATCCCTATCGATCACTGCATCTGCCGGACTCTGCTGAGTCCCACCTCGTCATGATACCCCGGTGTCACTGCCGAGATACGTGTGGCTGCATCCGTACCAACAGCGGGGGCATCCTATCCCGCATCGTCAGCTGCTGACGTGCCTACAAAACCAACCCACAGTATTAGCCCTACTCTTTATCACAACATCTACTTATACCCTCTATACCCCTTTTTTTTTATCCCCCGACCACAACCCGACTCCATACCACACGTCTACGTGTCGTGGAGGGATGGGTGGTGGTGGTCCAGCTGGTCCAGCCCCTCCTACTCCTCCTGGTTGTGCCATGGCTCCAAATGTCCTCTTCTGGGTCCTCCACCAATCAACTGCTGCCTCCTCTTCACTCGGGCCCACTAACAACTACCTCCTCCAGCCAAATAATGCCACCTCACGCAACTAATGCTCCAATCTTAACTCTCCACGTCAGACAACTCAAATAGATTTCCAAATTGCAAAAGTGACAATGACAGGCCGTATTTTTCTTTTTATAGGTTTTTCGCCCATAACCGATATCGGTTTTATTGTGCCCTAAGGAACCGGTATCGGTACCATAACCGATATCGGTCATATAGAATCGACATCGGTTTTATTCCAAATTGCCCCCAATTTCTGCCCTTATTTACTATTTGCCCTTTTTCACCCACATCGCCTATATCAACCTTTGCTGCAACCATTCTAACCATTTGGCCCGACCCACGGCCGTAACCCAACAACTTGGCCCGACCCAAGGCCTCACCCTAACCATCTGGCCCAACCCAAGGCCTCACCCCAACCATTTGGCCCGACCCAAGGCCGCAACCAACCTATTTGGCCCGACCCAAGGCCGTAACCCAACCATTTGGCCCGACCCAAGGCCGCAACCAAATAACTTGCCCCGACCCAAGGCCTCACCCCAACCATTTGGCCCGACCCACGGCCGCAACCCAACAACTTGGCCCGACCCACGGCCCTCACTCATCAATTAGCCCGACCCAAGGCCGTACCACTTAACTACTTCGCCCAACATCAACAACATACACTTTTATCCACCCAGTAGCCTTTTGTTCAATCCAGCGCACCTGTTCGTGTTTTAGCATGATTAGGGTCCTTGACTTGATCTGTCGACCAACTTTGCCTAAGACCTAGACCGTGACGTTTATCTCAACCAAACCAACCATTTGGTACTGCCGAACATGCCTAAACGTTCATGTACCTTACCTGTTATATACCCTGGAGCTACTTCCTATGCCTTGGATACTAGGATTATATCACCCTTGTTTGGATAAACTATCGACCTTTGCCTATGCATTGCTGGTTTGCTCGTCAAATCATGTACCCTAGTCGCACTATTACATTTTAATGTGCGTCTGCTTCCTTGGACCTACCCCACCCTCTCACCATCATCTCTACACCATTTACCCTTTATCAACCCTATCCCTGATTTCACGCTACCTCAATCTGTGATAGATTTGAGGGGATTACCTATACCCTTAACAGAGTAACAACTTCTTATTATTGTCCGTGTGCGCTTTACAAAATAAACTACACGGCAAACAAGGGGCTAATGTAGACACCAAATTTGTGTCTTACGACCCTTGTGACCCGCATCGCATTTCGCAACCTAACCTCACCACCTAAACCTTACACAATTATTTATTAATTACCTTATAATTAATAAATCCACATCACCATACCCTGCCACCTCATCATGACCTAGTCTTAACCTAAACTAACCTAATTAAGACCTATAACTTGGTCCAATTCCACACCTATGACTAATTACTCCTCTTCCGCACCTAAAACCAACTTCATAATGACTTGACCAAGCCCGCTACCAATCCCTCGGAAGAAAAGGAGGGAAAGCTGGCTATTTTACCAAAAATAGCCGCTTTGACTCCAACCGATACCGGTTCCTACTCGGCCGTCGGTTGCGTAACCGCCCTCGGGCCTTGTAAATGACCACTTCCAACTAAAAACAAAGGATTAGATTTTCATTTGATCGGGAGAAGGAGAAATCATCGAGAGAATCCAGATTTTGCTTGGCCGAGCAGAGACAAGTGAAGAAACAAGAAGAGATTGCAGAGAAGGACATCAAGCCCAAGATCGCAATCAATAACTTGAGCCAGTAACACTCATCCGAGCATCGAAAAGAAAGCGCATCCAACTTGGGTCTGTCTTCATCATCACGATCCTGAAACTTGCATCTCGCATCGGGGGCAAGTAAGTAGTATGTTATAAGCACCATTTTCTTGAGCTCGTTGATTAATAGTAATCATAAGTTTATTCCTAGATCTACTACCAGCCACTACTGCACTTAACCTTCACCCACACACCCTGATATTTCCCAGAAGGCCATTTTACCACACTCTGAGTCTTCCCTATCCTCCCATCATTCCCCTCAGCCATCCCCCAATCTCAATAACCCCACAATCACCTTGCAACCAATCTCTACCCAGAAGCACCTAGATCACTGACCCTACCGGTGTCGATTATCCTATACCGGCAGCGGTTCTCTAACCGTGGTCGGTTACCCAGTGACCGCCGTCGGTCACTGTGACTTATACCCCAAAACCCTTTTGCTCGCCTATTTGCCACCTAACAACCCCAAATCCAGCCTGGTTTATCCCTATAACTCAACCTGAACGTATCAACGACCAGTAACCGAACAAACAACGTGATGCTTTATTATTGATAGTTTAGTTTCTATTGCTTTGTAACGAGATACCTAAATTGTGATTTTGCAATAGCTTTCTTTATTATCATTTGTGTTAAATTGTATTAAAAGGGAACCGACCACCTTGAAAGGAAGTTTTTATATTTCCTGGGCCTAAGGCAGATCCCTCATTTGTTGTCTAATTAAAATCTTGTGGTCTTGTATTCTTACTTGCAGGTAGTCCTTCCAAGACAAAAAGGAGTTCTTCGCAGTCGATCTGATCTCTCTCTACGGTATGCGCACACCATCTCAACATTCAACAGGTATTCCTCCTAGCCCTAACCCTTATCTATTTCTCGAAGGAATGATAGGATAGAAGCAAGTCTATTCTGCAGAGCTGAAACATTCTCGCTCGAAACATTGTGATACTAGATATCATAGTAATTTAGGTAGGAATGTTGTTTATTCTCATATTCCTTCCAATCCTAAAGTTCATAGAAAAGTAAACCCTTTTATTTTCTAGTCTTAGTGGATGGGAATCTACCCAAAAAGGACAATTATCATACAATAATCACTTTGTTTTATAGATAAGATGAAGTAGATAACAAGATTGGAAAGAAAATTGAATTTTACAAGGTAAAAGATTTGAATGTCCAAATAGATGTACAAACTTGGTTATAAATGTGGCTAAAGAGTATTCTATATTTGATAAATTTTCCTACATTTTTTTCTATGGTGCTACATGTAATTCTATAAATTCCCATGCTCATATATTCTAATTAGCTCATTCTCAACTTATATTTTCTCCTAGAGCACTCAATCAGCTTCCTCAATTATTTTTATCAAGCGCCACTATGTTTAGTCGATTGTGGTCACTATACTACTTCTATCGGAGTTAGATTGACTATTTTTTTGATAAATGAACTTCAAATGACTCAAGAATTCTTCTTTAGAGCCTATGTGAGTTAATTTGTGTAATTCTTTTAGTCATTGAACTAAATAAAATAATTATTGTGTATCTATCGGTGTTAAACTCGAATAAAGTGTATTAGTGTAATTCATTCATAATTTTTGATAAGTTGATAGAATAAAATTATGTTTAAATAAAGTGTAAATTCAATTTATGTATAATTTTTTATGTCATACATTCCTTCAATAACACATTATGTATGTGGTCAAATATAGTTTAGTAATTTTTGGAAAGGAACTCATTGTTTGTTAGTCAACTATATGCCTTTTAGCAGGAGGTCTACCATAGCTATTTTTGTGCACACATGTACATTTGTTACCACTTTCATTGAATTCTTGTTTCCTCATATATTTATTAAAGGTTTTACAAACATTTGGATAGTAGGTGAACTATATGAAAATATGTCTAATCAAGAAATGACCTCTGCAATACAATGGTAGCAAGATATGCATAAAATGAAATTGTTCAAAGTAGCCTTATAGGACATAAAAAATCAACTGATTAGTGTACAACCAAATGGTGCAACCATACAAACATTCTCAAATAAAAATCGAAAACTTAAAATATTGATTCCTAGAATATCCTTTCCTCTGCAATGAATAAAATACAAATAACCTTGGTTAGCATCTACAGAGGTGATGGCAGGAATTCTATGTGAATTCCTTAGCATCAAATTTTTTTATCTTTTTCTTGTTTTTCCCCGCAAATTACTTCCAACAAATAATTTTCTATGTTTTTCTTTTGTTTTCCTTTGCAGACTTGCTAGGATGGAGATAATTTTTCTTTTTCTTGTTTTACATTTGCTCCTTCAACAAGAAACAAAAAACAAGTAATGAGTGAAATCTATCCATGTTTAGGAAGATTGAAGTCTAGTTGATTGACTTCCCGAGTTAATTGATTATGGGACTAACCGGATGCCTCAACATAAACTAGATACACCAACAAGTTAAGGCCTTCCATACCCAACACCCAAATGAAGATACCACTTCTAATAAACACCATTATTAATGTGGCATATCTATTTAATTATATTAGACTAATGGTAGATGCAAAATTAATTTTTGATCTTCATATCCTTGATCTTTCCTTTGACATGGGTTCTAACCATCACATCTCCATATATTGCAATATGACATTTTTTTCTTTAATTAAAAATTTCATTTATGAATTTTATTATTTATGTTTATCCAAATAAATGAGATCAATTATATTAACAACAAATTAAGAGGAGTTATTGTTAATAAAGAGAGTTTAGAAGATGATAACTTATATTGGTCTAGGGAGGATAGTGGAATCTTCTCGGTTAGAAGTGCCTACAATGCCTTTTTCTTAGAGGAAGTTGATCCTGACAGCTTCAAATGGGAAAGTGTGTGGGTCAAATAAGTTACTCCCAAGATCAATATGTTCTGGTGGTTGGTTCTCCATGATAAAATCCTTACTTGTGGGAAATCTTAATAAGAGAAATTTTCATATGGTGAATAGGTGTGTTATGTGTGAAAAAGATATTGAAGACTCTTTACATCTATTCCTCCATTTCCCTTTTTTGGTATCGGTTAGAAACACCCTTCTTAACCTATTTGAAATCAAGTGGATTTTCCCATGCTCCATTAAACAACTGTGGTCCCAATGGTTTATCCCTTTTAGGATTCAAGGACTCAAACATATTTGGACCCTTTCTATAATGCACCTAGCTTGGGAAATTTGGAAAGAGAGAAATAGGTGGATTTTTAAAGGGAAGAAGGAATCAGAAAAGAAAGTTGGGACTCATTGTTTTAACGCTATCAATGAAAACTTCTCTACCATAGCCCCACATAAGAAAATAATTCTTCAAAGTGAGAGTAAATTATCTAAGAATTGGGGTTTAAGTCCTACTCAAACTAACCTTCCTATACATAATCCTAGGCTTCAAGGTTGGGTGAAACCTAGAAAGGATCTGGATAAAGCTAAATTTCTATGGTGCCTCCAAAGGAAACCCCAAAAATCTAGTTGTGGAGGGGTCTTCGTGATTTTGAAGGAAGATTCATTCTTGGGTATCATTATAATCTTGGAATTCAATCGAATCATATTGTTGAAGTGATTGTTGCTTATTGGGGTGTCTCTATAGCTTTGTCAACATAGATTTGTTAGATTGGAAGTGGAAGGAGACTTGTTAAACATTATTAAAAATATTACTGGTAAAGGTACTACTTCTACATCTATCCAAAACTCTATAACTAGTATAAAGGAAATGTCTAACTTGTTTGAAGAAATTACCTTTAAACATATCTATAGAGAGGAAAATAGTGTTGCTGATTATTTTGCCAATAAGGGGGTTAATTGTCATGGTATGACATTAATCAATAATGAAGAAGCTATAGATACTAAGGTGTGAGCACACCTCTAAAAATATCAACATGGACATGTCACGGTATTACAGGGAAATAATGTATAAGAGTTGTAAGACTCGTGTGAATTTAAGTTGGGATTATGTGAAGCTTTGGGATTGGATATGCTTGTGTTACCTTTGAGTCATTATTTCCTTCCATGCTTGTAACATCGACATTATTGGGATTGTTCATTTCATTCTAAGTAATCTGAATTTGGGATTTTCTATGAACTGGTGCTTATATTATCAAATGGGGGTGATCTTGTGAGAAATGAGCCATATGACCTAGATGGGGTTAAGCCCAAAGCCATGGAAGTGTTTGAGAGAAATTGTTTCTCTCCTTTTCTCAAAATCTTTGAAGGTCATTATGAAAATTTGAGTAAGGAATTTTCCAAAGCTTGGAAGTTGACCAAAAAAGGGGTAGTTGTGGACCTGAAAGATGTGCACATTAATATTAATGTGGAGTCTATTTCTAAAGTAATTGGTTTCCTACTCTGGAAGGGAGGTTTAAAAGCCTAAAAAGTAAATTTTGGATGAGATGAAGTTGTTCTTGCAAGGTAATGAAAAACTTACCACTCATTTTGTTGGTTTTCTTCGCTTTTTACCCCGACCTTTTGACGATGTGGCTTTAACCCTTATTCATTTTCTTACCTTAGAAGGTCATCATAAGTGTATCTATGCCTACCATTTTCCTATGCTTAATTATCTTCAACATGGCCATAGTTTCAGCTTCATGTATTTCCTATTTCACTCTCTGAGTGCTTCGATTGCCCAGTTTAAAAACAATAGAGTCATTGTCCCCCTTCACTAAGGTTTTATTCTTTCCCTAGTTAAAATAGCTACTCTTGACATTGATAAAATGGGTTCCCTCACTAAATCCCTTGAGGGTTATGATAAGGAAGAAGACTCAAACTTGGAGGAGGAGGATTCTAGTGAAGAATTAGAGTCTTAGGAAGGAGATGCTTTGGGGGATGAAAAGGATGTAGTGGAAATTGATGCCGCTTAGAATCTCAAAGAGATAAATTCAAAGAATGTTCCTAGTTTATCTATCAAAACCAAAGGAGAATCAAACATGTAGGGGAATCAGGTTCCTATGAATGCCCAATTGGAGCAGCAGATTGAAGTATTGGGTCAAGTGGGTCCTGAGAAAGGGGATAATCATCTTGCCAAGATGGTGATGGATATTAAAGAACTGAAGGGTGACATGAGGCTAATAAAGATTTATGTTCAGCCATTACTCTTTAGTAGTGACACACAAAAATGAAAATGTAGGTTGGAGATGTGGCAAATATCAGTAATGGAGGTGAGCTTGAAATCTTGAAAGCTAACTACAACAACCTCTCCAATAAGGTGGATCACATCAAATATATTTTACATAGCTATATGGAATGGAGTGTTGTTATTGTGAAATCCACTCTACAACATCTCTAAACCCTTGGCCAGTTGGCCAATGCTTATAGGCTAGTGGATGAGCATGACAATCCGAAGAAAAGAAAAGGGGATTTTTGGATGTGACTTGGCTTTTTTGGGTGTCAATATTGAGTCTCTTGTCAAAGGAATGGGAAAAAGTGTTAGATGGTCTAGAAAAGGACAAAACGTTATGTTTTTCTAGGTGGTTATTATTATACTTTGTTGTTATTTTAATTTTTGTTATTTAGTCTTTGGTATAATTATTACTATTATTACTCTTTTTTGTTGTGTTTTAAACTGGTTTATATGCTCATGGAGGAGCTCAGATGTAATAGTTGTTATATATGTATATTTTTTATGCTATGTAATGTCTTATCTTCTCTTTTTGGAGCTCGATCTTGTATGGGGTAGGGCCCCTCAAGCTTTTTTACCTATTATAAAAAATATGTATTTGTTTTCACAAAAATATCAACTTGTATTAAAAAAAAACAATATAACACTCATAAAAATAATGTTTTTATCACTTGCATGGTTTTATTCATAATTACAACGGTTCTTAAAGAATTTTTCGTTCTTACATATTATCAATGGTTGCGATGTTATTTGACTATAATTATGTTTTTTCTCTATCAAAATAATTTTAATAAATAGTGAATCACATTAGTGTTCTTTCATTATGTTGACAAATACTTTGAAATGAGATATTTCTCTATATCCATCATCTTTGATAAATATCCCACTTCTTGTGAAAAATCCATTACTACAAGGAGGATTTAGGATAATGGGTCTAATATATTTTTCCACATGCTTACCTCTTAATGAATAGTATTTGAAAAAATAAAAAGGGTCAACTTCATACCATTTACCTTTTCTTTCACATGGGTTCCAACCTCCGTATTTCTATATTTAATGTTTTTCTTTTCTCATAGAATTCACATGGTTAATTTTATTGTTTTGTGGAGCCAAAAACCATGTGCTTTCTAATTTTATTTATAAAAATATAATATAAAATGATTCTTCTTCATGGATACTCCATTTTTGCCAATATTTGTATTCTTACACATTATAAGGGATTTTGATAGTATTCGAGTGTGAAACATGTTAATTTAATGTTATAGTATTAAGTATACTACACAAGTTAGTTTAAATTTATTATTTTAACGATTATTTCAGTAAATCTAGACATATTCAAGTGAATCTAGACTCCAATATTACAAATTTTGGTAGAAATTTATCACTTTTTTGTGTATAATGGATTCTGTTTTTGTTACTATTGGATTCCATTAGTAGTACTTATTGGATTCCAATATTGTTGTTATTGGATGCAATGGAGTTCCAATATCGCTATTTTTGGATTCCAATATTGTTGTTATTGGACACAATGGAGTTCCAATTTCACTATTTTTGGATTCCAATTTCGTTATTTTTGGATTCTAATTTTGTTATTTTTGGATTCCAATTTTACTAAGTTACATAAGGCTAGCCAAAATCATTGCCTTGTAGAACATGAAGTATAGAGATGTTACTCACATCTTGGTTAGGAAATTGTAAATATAAGGGATTAGTATATAACTAAAAATGATGTGTTGAATGTGGGAAGAATAGTATGGTGCATTTCATCTCATTAATATCAAAATGATTTCAATAATATTAATTTTTGTTATATTCAAGAAAGAAATATTTTTATTATCTATTATCAAAATGCAAATGAAGGTGGTATGACATTCATCATGGGTCTTAGAACACCCTAGATGCTACTTTGTTTCTTGAATATATTATTACATGCTCGCTTTGATTTTATTTATTTTTGGAAAGGAAGAAGGATGGTAGTAATATGTTTTGAATGCATTTATTTGGTGTAACACACGCTACAACAATAAAAATATATTTCAATCCATTTCATGTGTTATTTTCTAACAATTTACAAATACCATGTATGTTAAAAATATGGAGACCATAATGTGATTTTTAATAAATTCTTAGTCATCATGTATGGGGTGAATAAGAGTGAGAGTGAGGTTAAGACTTCCTTGTAGATGGATTTATGAAGGAGTTCAATGAAGAAACACATTTTTAAAAGTAATTTAAGAACATAATACCTTCCCGAGTCACATAATATGAATTTTTAGTGCAAATTGTAAATAATAAAATATCATAATTTGTCTTGTCTTCATTGTGACTATATTATTTTTCAATATGTGTAGCTATGTGGGGAAAATATTCACAATATTATGCATTCCAACCAAGATACCAAGGGATTAATACATTGATAAAGGCATACCATTATTTTCTAAATATGAAATTCTTGTACAATCATGAGAGTAAATCTAAAAATTTAATGGATTTTTTTAATATAAAGTTTGAACTTTAAGATCTAAAAATTGAAAAATAAGAGGAGGTTTCAATTGTTAGGTTTTTAAAAAAATTCAAAGAGAGGGAGTGACGAATTATACATATAGACACAATATAATATCATATGAATATGTTTTTCATATGATCCTCTTTTAGGAGACTACAAGATCCAAATCCAAATTCATTCATATTGATCAAGATATTTTAAAGATTTGGGAATGATAATCATGTATGTGAATTCCTATGGGATATTTAGGGATACAATTGTAAACACGTTTGAATATTTTGGAGGTTAGTAGGAGAAATCATGGTAATTCATTTTACATTTTGTTGATAAACAACATGCATTTATTTTAAAAATGGTTTCTAGTTTAAAAAATTGTTGGAGGTGAGTAGAAATATGTAGTTAAGAGTTTATTGGTTAAGAAAAAACCTATGAAATAAATCACACTTATAGATATTTATGTATTTTAAGGTGGGTAATTTGAGGAGAACCCTACATATGACATCAATGATTATCATGGTAAAAAAAAAATGCTCATTTAATGAATGTTCTCATTGAGCCAAACAATCTCTTAAAATATTATTTGACACACTGCATTGAATTAATGATCAAAATATTAATTTTGGAGATAATTTGCAATAGTCTAGGAATATTTGTGGAAAAGTAAATGCTATCACATTTCATTTCAATATATATTATTTTGACTATTAGAACTACGCTTTATATTAATTAAAATAAAAGAGAGTGACATGAGTAGAGGTGACAAAAATACTCACAGTCCTACAAAAATGTCACGTAAGCACCACAAAAAAATACCGAAGGGAAAACTAAAAGTGGCACGTGGAAATCACAAGAATTACATAAAACTAGAGATCAATAAGCACAAGCACCACTCCTAGAGTAGGAGGAGGATCACCTCGAGGAGGGATGAATGCTTCACTCCATGAATCGCTTAAAGGAGGATCAATCTGTCATCCATCCTAATATGGCATATTCATTTGCAAATGTAAAATAATTCCCCAGCGGGGTAGAGATCCAAAACATATGAAATTTAGGAGGAGGTGAGGCCCACTATGAAGAACCTACCATGACCTTCCCTCTCGAATATGACTCCAACTTGGCCCAAAAGAGGATGGAACTAAAGGAAACCCCGGGATAGGCAAAGTGGTGGCTAAGAGAGAGTATTCTATGAAGTGGTACTTGTGGAGGTAGCTTACGAGGTAGAGATGGTTGAGGTGGTAGTGGAAAAGGGCAAGGAGGGACCCAACTCATAATGTAAGGAGCACTCCCCCAGTGTGTGAGAAATTCCTGCAAATGAGTGAAATACATAACAAATTTTATGCTTGAGTTCGAATTTGTATGCACATAGTAGAAAAAATAACCACGTTTTCATTAGTGGAGAAAAAAGTCTATTGAGTGATCATTCTGGAATATCATAAAATTTTGAGCTTTCCAAATATGAAAGAGAATGCAAGCTCTAAAAATTTTCTACAATGTATCAATATAATTATGCCAATGACTGAAATCTCCAAACAAGGCCAGACATTAATGAAAAATTCAGGGTGGTAGGGATGAAATAACGTATGAATCTAGGACTATATGGATTGCACATGAGGAAAAGACCACAAAAATGCTTAAAATATTTAGGTCTAGAGTAGAAAGGGCATTTAGGATTGGGAATTCCATGTGACTAAGACACTTGCCGACAGGAAGGCCTTGATAAATAAGGCACCAAAGAAAATGGTTAACTTTAGGCTCAAGTAGGGAGTTCCAAGCATGGGAAATCGATGAAGGCATGTAGAATGAGTAGATTGTAGGCCATAGTAGGCATTGAGCTTTGAAAATTGAAGGCAATACAAGACTGAATAACTGGTATATGGTGTCAGCATTATAGTGAAGAAAGGAAATTTCATGATTCCATTGCCAATTGCGCCACCATGTATCTGCAAAGGCTTAAGCCCTAGTTTATGGAGCATGAAGTCTGACATCAACTCTTGAATTATGTAGATAGATAAAATATTTGAATAGGCAAGTTTAAATTTTATTTTAAGCTTGGGCAGAAATCGTGTCTCTCAAGGGAAACTAAATCTAGAATGGTGTAAATCCCTTTGCGAGATAAACTGAGAGATTTGATTCCTAGAGTTTTACTATCCATGATAATGGAATACCACCAGATGTTCTAGGAATTGAAAGATATCCTAATGTTAAATCCATCACCAATCCAACATAGAACGAGTTTCATGGCTTTAAAGGTCTTACATGTGATTTTAAAGATGAAAGTTCCAAAAATATTGACACAGTCCCTGGTGATAATTAAAGTGTGCAACCCTATATTATTCCATCATTTTTTACTGTAATGAGAACCAAAATCAAGGGAATTCCCAAGCATAATTTTCCAGATTGACTTCCTAAAGACATCTCACCACCCATTTAGAACATAAAGCCACACTTTTCCTATAAACATCAATAATACCCATGCTACCTTGATCGCGGGGTAGAAAACAAACTTCTTAGGTCACCCATTGAAAGCCATTTGAACTAAAATTTTACACCAATGGTAATCCCAAAGCATCTTGGCAAGGTTGGAAAAGGAATCCCGAGGATGGGCACCAACACACAAAATAGTAAACATGGGTGGCCACAAGAATATTGGTACACACCTGAATTTACCAACTAATGAAAGGGATTTGGAAGACCACCGAGAAACTTTATGTTCAAAATGTCAATCACATACTTCCATAGAGTAACAAAATCACTATCAAAGGAAAAAGGAATGCCTAAAAATTTAAATTGTTCTCTATGCCCAATCCACTTCGGGGTAATCTTTCAACCAAATGTTTAATCAAAAACAAAATTTAAGGATCCAAAATTTAAATTCTTCTTAGATTCATCAAGGGTAGGAAAGTAATAATTAACAAAATTCCCATTAATGAGTTGAGTTGAATGATATGGATAAAAAATTCTCTGAATGTGGCTTGATTAACACGTTGAGAAATAAGATATCTAACGGCATTAATGACTAAGATAAATAGGGTAGGTGTACAAGGAACCTATGTTAAATAGAATAGAAGAAGCCAATCAAGGAGGACTGATGCCCATTGATAGTGAGGAAAACAAAAGTATTTTAAAATAGAGTTCGAACCATCAAGCTAAAAAAATCTCCAAATCCTAAGGCTATGAACATAGCCAGAATGAAAGCCCATTTGATATGATCATAAGCCTTTTCAAAGTCAATTTTGAGAAATAAGGGTCATTGTAAAGATAACCAAGCCCATTCCATTCCTTTCAAGACTACTATAAGATTATCCAGTATATAAGGGCCTTTGACAAATCATGTTTTCTCGGGGTGAAAAATCTTGGGTAAAATATCGACAATGTGAAGAGACAATGCCTTTGCAAGAATTTTATAGAAAAATTCAACAAGGTGATAGGCCTCTAACTAGTAATCTACTTTGGATTGCCAACTTTAGGAATGAAATTAATGTTTCCTTAATTGATGAAAATCCCTAGAGAATTAGATTGAAGAGATTCATTATAAACCCAAATTAGGTCTGGACTAACAAAAGACCAAGTGGTTTTGTAGAATTCATAAGGAAAGTCATCCTATCCCAAAGATTTATCATCGTCAAGGCACAACATAACAACATAAAACTCCTCCAAAGAAAGAGGAACATTGCATTAAGAATGATACTTGGGAGAAATATTGACTAGAACCACCTTGATACATTATTACAAAGTGGTAACTCACTCATAGGTATCCTCTTGATCTTTGAAGACTAACTAGTTAAGCTACACAAAGGCGTTAGTGATCTCTGGAAAATATGTGAGTCACTATTGATAAAATTGAATGGCTTTGATCTATTGATGAGAATTTTCGCATGAAGGGATTTGAAAAATTTCTTAGATGCTTTCTCTCCACCTTGAGCTAGTGTAGCCTTGTCTAGATCTATGCTTTTTGGCTGAATAAGATTCTGTTGAGTTATGGAGCTCAATTAATTCAGTTTAGCATGTAATGTGAAATTTTCTATAAAATACAATAACCGTCATTGGTTAAGAAGAACTGACATCGATTAGGTATGACTGCATCGGTCGTGCAAGGAGGAACTAACATCGGTTAGGGCTAACCGCCATCGGTTACTTGTGCAAGGATGTTTTAATTAACTCTCGGGAATTAGATCTATTTTTAGAATTAAAGTATATCTATTGATTGTAATTGTATGGCTAAGTTCCCTAAGTCTATAAATGAATATATAAGCATAAAATCTAGGGTTTAGACGTAAGAGGATGATTAACAAGAATTAGAAAGAACTTGCAAAATTTAATGAGAGTGAGACTTCTTGGTGATGAAGAAAAAACTTGAGGAAAGAAAGTACTGTACATCTAAGAGGTGTGGAATATTGTAAATATTCATTATATATCTTGTCAAAGCTTTGGATAATAGATTGTCTTGTTTCTTGGTGGATGTAGCCCACACTAGGTGAACCACATTAAATATGGTGTTAATTTATGTCTCTTGGTTTTTATATTTCTTCTGGTAGAATATCCATTTTTATTTACATGTATGATTAGATCTAGTATATTTTCTATACAAATGGTGTGCTAACCCCAACAACTTGTATCGATCTTTGTTTGGAGGTTTTGTGTGTTGACAAGATTTACTCATAAATGGGTTTTCTTATTGAGTGGGAAATACATCAATGTTAAAGAAAAAAATACAAGGTAGAGAAATTTGAAGGCTGAAATTATCAATTATGGAAGATGTAGATTGAGGATTATCTTGTATCAAAGAGATTTATATTTACCGTTGGATGAAAAGTATAGACCTACGAAGATGACTGATGAAGAATGGAAGATTATTGATAGAAAGGCTTTGGGATCTATAAGATTGCGCCTGGCAACATCTGTGGCTTCCAATATTATAGAAGTAGTTTCTATGGTAGAGTTAATGAAATCTCTTGCTAATTTATATGAAAACCTAGTGCTTCAAATAAAGTTTATTTGATGAAGAAACTATTTAGTTATAAGATGCATGAAGGTGGATATGCATCTAGTCATTTGAATGATTTCCGATCTATTGTAAATTAGGTAAAATCAGTTGCAATACCATTTGATGATGAAGTAAAAGAGCATTTACTCTTATGTTATTTTCCTAATAGTTGGGATAAATTGGCAATGGTTGTTATTAATACAACATTTGCTAATAATATTTTAAATTTTGATGATGTGGTTAGTATAATCTTGAATGAAGAAATTCATAGGAAGAGTAAAGTGGAATCATCATCTGGAAATGCTTTAAATGTAGAAAGCGGGGGGCAAAAAAAGGAGAGATCTAAGAGTAAGAGTAATGGGAAATCAAAGTCAAGGGATAGCAGATGTAAATCTAGAAGTAAGGTAATTGCTTGTTGGAAATGTGGAAAGAAAGTACATGCAAAGAAAGATTGTTGTTCAAAGGATAAAGAGAACTAACAACCAAATAAAGGTAAAGAAAATAATCTTGTTGCATCACGTAATGCAAGATTCTCTTATTCTTTATGTCGATGATACAATTGAATCATGGGTTTTAGATTTAGGAGCTTCTTTCCATGCAACCCCTAATAAGGATTATTTCATAAATTATGTCCAGGGAAATTTTGGGCATGTTTATTTGGGTGATGATGAACCTTGCAGTATTATTGGTAAAGGGGAATTTCATATAAAATTGCAGAATGAAAATACATGGGTATTGAAAGATGTGAGGCATGTGCCAAGCCTCAGGAGGAATCTTATTTCTGCAAGGAAACTAGGTGAATTTGGTTACATGGTTACTTTTATAGGAGACTCTTGGAAAGTTACCAAGGGTTCTTTTGTTATGGAAAGAGGTAAGAAGGTAGGAACGTTATATTTATCTACCTATATTACTGATTCCTTTTCTGCATTATCTACTTCAGATTCATATGCATGCATGTGGCATAACCGGTTGGGTCATATGAGTCAAAAGGAAATGCAGATCTTAAAGGCTAAGGGCAAGTTATCAGATTTGAAAGATTTAGATCTTAATTTCTATGAGCATTTTTTCTTTGGAAAGAAAAAGAGATTGATATTTCTCAAAGTTGGGGCAACTAAGAAGGAGCAAAAATTAGAGCTTGTACACTCGGATGTGTGGGGACCAGCTCGGGTAACTTCTCATGGAGGATCCCAATATTATGTTACTTTCATTGATGATGCTATGGGAAAGGTATGGTTTCTTTGTATTAAATGTAAATATGATGTTTTTGATACTTTTACAAGATGGAAAGCCATCATTGAGAATGAATCAAATTCTAAGTTAAAGTGCCTTAGATATGATAATGGTGGTGAATACTATAACAAGGATTTTATTGATTATTGTTCAGGAAATGGAATACGTAGAGAAAGAATGGTTCTAAGAACACCACAAGAGAATGGTATTATAGAAAAAAAATGAATAGGACGATCATGGAATGTGTTAAAAGTATGAGGATACATTCTAGATTTCCCTTACGCTTTTTAGGCGTATAATTTATACAACGAGTTTATTTGATTAACCGTGGACCTTCAACTTCACTAGATGGAGGAATACTAGAGAAAGCTTAGACCGAAAAGAGGTAGATCTTTCTTTTCTTAAATTTTTGTTCAAAAGCTTTTGTACATGTTGATAAGGAAAATAGAAAAAAATGGATGTAAAATCCAAGAGATGCACTTTCATTGGTTATGGATTCGGTGATTTCGGTTTCCATTTTTGGGATTTAGCGAATTTTAAAATAATTAGGAGTTGTGATGTTGAATGGAATGAGAAAAGAAGGTACATGGATAAAATTTTGGTACCTAAGGATGAACTGGATGAGAAGGTTGTGAATGAAAATGAACTCTCGATTTTAAAGAATTGCCAACAGATTACATAGTAGAACCGGTGTCAGTTGAACCACGACCAAAATCGGTAAGAAAAACCAGTATTAGTTACAAAAGATACAAACTAGCATTGTTAGCAGAACCAATGTCAGTTAGAGGTGACCGGCGTCGGTCACTGTCAAATTTGGATAGAAATGTCTAGGAGGTCCAGATTGAGCCTTCGGTACCCCAAAATCCTATGAGAAAATCAAAAAGTGTAAGTAAACCTCCATAAATATTTACAAATTCTCTATTTTATTTATTATTGACTGATAATGCTGAACCAAAGAGCTTTGAATAAGCAATGTAGGATAAGACCCATGTCTAGTGGGAGCATGGCATTGATGAGGAGATGGAATCCTTGAACAAAACTAGACATGGATTTGGTTAAATTGTCGATGGTAAGAGAAAATTGCAGAACAAGTGAGTTTAAGGGATCAAGGAAGAAAAGGGTGGACAAAAAGATACAAGACAAGGCTTATAGTAAAGAGATTTGCACATAAAGCAGATATTAATTTTGGTGAAATATTTTATCCTGTTGTTAAGATGACTTCTATTCATATTGTATTGAGCTTAGCTATAGTAGAATACTTGCATTTAGAGTAACTAAATGTGAAGACAACTTTCCTTGATGGTGATTTGATGAAGAGAATTATATTCAAGCAATTTATTTGGGCATGAAGTCAAGGGTAAGGAGAAATTAGTGTGCAGTTGAAAAACAACCTATATGGGCTCAAGCAAGCTCCACGAAAATGCTACATGAGGTTTGATAATTTTATGAAAGAGAATGGTTACTTAAGATGTGAATATGACCATTGTGTTTATTTCAAGAAGCTTGAAAATGGGAGCTATATTATTTTGTTACATGTATGTGGATGATATGCTTATTACAGGGATCTAGTATGCAAGACATTGGTGAGCTTAAGAGAAAGTTAGCTCGTAGATTTGCTATGAAGGATTTAGGAGCTGTAAAAATAATCCTTGGCATGCAAATAAATAGAGATAGGAAAAACACAAAATTTTAATTGTCTCGGGAGGATTATATCTACAAGGTGTTAGAAAGGTTCAACATGTAGAATGTAAAACTCATTAGCACACCTATAGCTGGAAATTTCAAATTGAGCAAAGATCGTGTCCATCATCACATGAGGAGGTAAAATACATGACACATGTACCATATGCTTAGTAGTTGGGAGTCTCATGTATGCTATGGTTTGTACTGCACGGACTAGACATTGTATAGGCGGGGAGTGGTGAGTAGATATATGGCTAATCTAGGTAAAGAGCATTAGAAAGTAGTCCAATGGATAATAATGTATTTGAAAGGGACATCTAGCAAACATTTATGTTATGGAGGTTTATTGGTTGAATATTTTGTCAAGCCAAAATATGAGGTTCAACCATAGTACATGGGATTAAATCCCTCCTCAAAGACAGGTGAGGCTGCATGTTTATTACTAATCTAAAACACAACAGAAATAATATATACAGTATTCACACTAATCTAACCATTGGGGTTGGGATAGAATCCCGAAATCCATATCCGCACTATGTGAAGATGTTGTTTTTATAAATGGACTGGGTCGGAAATTATTACAATGTAAGAAGCACAATGGAAAGGAAAGGAGAGGAATGTATTTTCTTTTGAGTAAACACAGAGCACGAAATAATCATATGAGCTTTAGATAACAAATGTAATGTTTGAAATGATTAGAATCATCAAGACACTAAACAAGGAATAGCTTAAGATTGCGAACATAAGAACAATATCTTAAGAAAAACACTTCTCACAACACAAAGTTTGTGAAAACAACATCAGCTTCTATTCCTCAAATGATTAAAAGAAAACACAAATTTTTTCTTCTTCACAATAGCTCCCAATATTTCAAAAATCTCAACCCTTTGGAATGTACACACATCCCTTATTTATAATAAAAATAGTTGAGAGAAAATAGGACAAACCCTATAAAACAGTTTGTTAACAAGAGTCCTATTTTGCTTGACTCTCACGTAGGAGACCAAGTCAAAATATGATTCCTATGTGACAAAAATAGAAATGAAAAAGACATGTCAATTTCAAGATTGAAATGACATGTTACATCAAGATTTAGTCTGAATCATCATCTTTTTCTTCCTCATCTTTCTCTTCTTCTAACTGAGCCTGTTTGTTCCAAATTCTTGGAACTTCCGGATTATACCTTGCATCTCATTTTTGTCAGGCACAGTGGAATGATCACTCAAAACTTCACATGTTTCGTGAGTGTCACTGGCACTACCGGGAAGTTTTCTCAATCTTTTGTTGAGTTTTCTCAAGGCCTCCAAAGAATGTTCAATCCTTACAAACCTGTCAATGATTTCAATGCCAAATCCATGAGCTGGTTCATGCTGAATTGATTCTTGGATTTGTTTGAAAAGATCATCAGCTGATAGGATGCCCGAGTTTCCACTTGACACTTTTGCACAGATTTTCAGCAGTTCTTCTTCCAGGTCACTCTTGCCATCAATCAACTGATCTCTTGATTCTCTCAATTTACCGCAAGCTTCGTTGAGAATTTTTACCCTGAACCTGATGGCTTTGGTCAGCTGGAAATGCTTATCCACATGTGGGATGACACCTTCTTCTACCAAAATGCGTGATGGGATTTGCTTCAATACCTGGAGAGCTTCAAAAGTCAAATCAAGGTGTCCAATTTCTTGGGAGAAATCATCGTCCATCTTTTCTCCATCACTCTGGATATTCCCCAAAGATTGATAGACCCCTACGGCATCTTGAATCACTTCTTTCCCCTGTTGGAGCAGCCTTTGAGTCCATTCATCGACCACCCTTCCTTTTTCATTAATCTTCTCAATTATAGGCACTGATGAGAAATCGAATCCGACAGGGACAGAGGAAGATGGTATGGATTCAAGGGGTTTTGAGAGCTTAAGAAATACCTCAGTTAACTGCTCCACCTTTCCTTTAAGCTCATCTCTGTTGTCCTTTGTTTCCTTCAATTTATGGCATAGCACGTTTATAGCATCCTCGTGCATCTGTTGTGCTCCTTTTGTTGTCACTTCTCCTAGAGCCACCCTGGTTATCTGATAGTCAGAGGCTGTTATGTCCTCTTTGGTTTTGTCAGTCACGGGAGTGGCAATCTCTGCAAACTTATGCCCCGAAGCGTCCACCAAAACCCTTGAAACTATTTTGGGTTTCTTGGCTGATTTAGTAGTAGAAGCCTTGAGTGAACTAAAATCAAAGGCTGGTATGGGTACAATCACCTTCCTCTTCCTCGAGTTTTCTCAAGTAGCCATTGAGGCATGTCAGAGGGAGTTGCCACTATTGTAGAAGTTGGTATCATACTTTCAGGGGGAGAGGGATCCACTGGTGGAGTGGGGACAGTTACCAATGTGGTAGTAGATTCAGAAAAAAGAGGCACAGGAGGGGGCATGTTGGTAGTTACTTTGGTCCCAGCAGAGAGGGGTGAGAGTCTAGAGAAAATGCTGGCCATGACCGAAGAAGTAGATGGGGAAAGAGGAGGTAGAAGTGGTTGTGAAGGAGGAAGCGCAGATCCTGACTCCAAAGCCTGGGATGCAAGAGATAAGGTCACTTCAGTTGGGCTAGTCAAAAATGGTGAAACTAGGGGCTGGCTTACTTCTCCTTCCAAAGAAATTTCTCCTATTTCTGGTGGTGTTGGTGATTCTGGCACATTCACCATTTCAACTGGAGTAACAATTGAAGAGATTTCTCGTTCTCTTCTCTTCTTGACAAACTTGACCTTTATAGGTCCCTTAGAAGATCTTTTGTCTTTTCCCTTTTTGGAGGGCCCCGCCTCTGCAGCAACCAACTTTGAAAAATTATCATCTTTAAAACTCATTCCCCAAGAGGTGAGCCATGCTTTGGTGCGTGCAAGAATCAGGGCTGATCTATCTGTAATGGAGGATTTTTCACTGATAGACCAATCAATAGGTGGGAAAACATATTGATCTTCATTCAATCCATCATAGGAAGGATCCAGAACACTTTCATTATCGCTAGTACCTTCTGGTATGTCAGCGAGCTCAAGTGTCTTGAATTTCAGCAAGTGTCAATCTACTATGATCTTTTCTTCGACAACAACCTCATCACGTAAATCAATCCAAATGTCTTCTACGCTTGGCACATGCGGAGAGAGAGTTCCATATGCCTTGAGGACTCCTCGAAAATCAAACCCATCTTGGGGCTTCATGTGCTTCTTCAACTTATCTTGAAGCTCATGGACAACGTTCTTGGCTTTCACCACCGTTGAACAAGTATACCTTCCAATAGAAATTGGGAAAGATACAGCGGCCTTGTGTTTACTCTGTTGGAACTTGTGAAAATCCAACAATTGCCTGACCAACTCCATCAAGATTAGTTTGTCCCCTGGATATCTGGGAAAATGGAAAGGATCCCCAGGTACATGACTACTCAAAGATATGTGAACTTCTTAAATTGCAAGAAGACACAACCCCATTTTGAAACTTCAGCCCATGCCTCATCAGAGACTCTCATTTTCCTCAGTTCGGGGCTTAACCTGTAGATGTTCTCGTAAAAGAAGGCATCGTTTACCCTTCTGAATTGGTCTTGAGACCCTTTTCTTGTCAGCTGAGGAAAATACTGATAAACATGCTCCACTGTCTTGTTCCCCTTGGTGTCCAACCCGGGATAGTTCCTCATGCCGGCCGCTGCATAGGTGACATACGAGGACATATAAAACTTTCCCGTAGACAGGACTGTTGTCATTTGAGAATCTATCTCATTACTGATAAGAGTACCCCAATCAATTCCCTATTGATTCTTCTTAATAATGATTATGAACTGGTACATCCATCCTTGGAAAACATTTGACTCGGGAAACCAAAACCCGACTCAACAGAGTAATGATATCATTGATTTCTTGAATGAAATCGCTTCTAGGAACAAGTCTTGGGAACCTAGAAACAACCGGTTTGGCTTTGATTAGGAATTTCTTATTCACGTGCTTGATGCAATCCTCCTGATCATTGTCCCAAGATTTTTGGGCTGACTTGAGATCCACATCTCCATATTCCTCAAAATTAGGTAGCTTGAGAAGGTCATCGAAGTAACCTCCGTCCAACTTGATTACAACTTCTCCCGCCTAGTTTTTCACAGAACGAGAAGCAGAGTCATAATTCGAAGCACAGGCTAAGATGAACTCGGGGCACTGAGCGGACATAGGGAAACCTACTGCAAGAGGTAGACCACTGTCAACTATTGATTTCATCCATGGAGTCTGAGAAGAGCTCTTGACCCTATTCCAAAAATCCTCCATATCTATGTTTCTGAGCTCTGTATCCCGGATGTCGTAATTACAGTCAATGTAGGAGGGAGACTCCACCTTCCTGAATTTGTACTTCATCCTCCCTGATTTTTTACAGTCTTATCTTGTGATGGACCAGGGTCCGACATGAGGAATTTCAAAGGAGGAGAGTGTCGGAGATCAGAAGGTGTTGAACACTTCGAAAACCCGACACACTGGAGATGCCGAAAGATGGAAAAACCCGACACACTAGGAGGATGCCGGAGAGTTCGAAAACCCAACACACTGGGAGGATGCCAGAGAGTTCGAAATGTCCGATACTTTAAACTTTCTGATATACTGCGGGTTTTGAACACTGCAAAGCACCCTGCGAAACCCGAGAAGAGGGAATGGGGTAATTGTTGAGTTGAAACATGCAAGTTTTTCTTCACTGTTGATATCCCCAATATATTTTTAATTACAATGACATCTTAGGGAATAAAACAAAGTGATTATTCCAAAGGGGTAACCCTAAAACACAAACCTGATTTAGAAAGCAACACCCAAAATGGAAAAGATAAAACCCCAACAACCCTGATAAGAAAAGATAGAAACTTGGAAGAATTCTTTACACAATTATTCCACAAAAACCACAAACAAAGAATGAAGAAAAATACCTTCAACCAGAACAAGAAATGATAAAAAACAAGCAATGCAATCAGGCACAGAGGTGAGTCGGGTTTCTGAGTCAAAGATGCATGCATGAAAATCCACGAGGTAAAAAGTACGTCTGGTAAAAATGACGTGGAAATTTGAATATTTATAAGAAATTTCACATTTAATACACTTCAGTTGACATGTGCCAACTACCCAAAAACTCGGCATTAATGCCATGTCAGCATGCTTGGGATATCTGGAAACCCGACACAAAGGGTTTTAGAGCAATTCGGGTTTCGGGTTACGGGAAACAAGTGACATGAAGCATCATGCTTGATGGTCTTGAAACCCGAAACAAAGGAGTAAATTGGGCTTCGGGGATCGAAAGACACGCGACATGAAGCATGTTTTGATGAAGGCATGTTCCGATGCTTGGAAGGTCCGCAAACCCGACTCACCTTACTTGATGTGGGTTTTAGGTTTTGGGAACACACGACATGAAGCATCCAAAACACATGTTGTCTTGCTTGTGAAACCCGAAAACCCGATTATCTCTCTGAAAGGTGATTCTTAGAAAACCAGCTCAAAAATTTCTTAGGGTTATCTCATTTTTGGCATAAACTCAAAAATGAGATAACAACTGGCTCTAGTTGGGGAATTTCTTTGTGATATCAAAGGAAGAGAACTCAGAATCTCTGGCTTTATCCATTGGGCTATGGAGTCAGAAAAGAAGAAAACCGAAAAACAAAGCAAGGAAAGAAAGAAGACTAAAAGCAAACACATGACAGAAAGAAAAGTATGTACAATGCAAAAAAAAGAATCTTGCATTAATGATGGAACAACTTTAGATGTTGGCCACTGAAAGGAAAAGGGAGTAACTCTCCATCAAGATATGATAGATGGAAACTATTTTCACCACTCAGCTGATGGATCTTAAAAGGTCCTTTCCACAAAGAATCAAACTTTCCATGCATTCCTTTCTGCTCCCTCCTCTTATCCCACAGCAACACTAGGTCTCCAATCTAGAAATTATGTTGCCTTGATTTCTTGTCAAAAATTTCTTTACTTTGCTTTGATGATCTGCAATGTGATCAACCACCTTGCTTCATTCCTCTTCTAGCCTAGCTAGGTACATAACCCTTTTTCAATAGAATTTTGAAAGGTCACATCTTCGACTGCTTTGGCCAACTGTAAGGCTGAAACTCTACTGAGATAGGTATCTCAGCATCGATCCCGCATAGTACTTGAAAGGAGACATTCCTATAGCCCACTTTGGGGTAATCCGATCAGCCCACAACGCATCATACAATGCTTTGTGCCATGTCCTCTGGTTTTCATCTACTAGCTTTCTAATTATGGTAACCAGGTTCTTGTTGCTGGACTCAGCTTGCCCATTGCCTTGGGGATAATAATCAGATGAGTGAGCCAGGGTAATGCCAAATCCATAGAAAAATTCTGTCAACTCATGCGATGAGAAATTGGAGGCATTGTCAGCCACAATCTTGTGGGGCACACCGAATCTGACAATTATATTTTCTTTAAGGAACTTGCACATGGCTTCTGAGGTTGCTTGCTTGATTGGTGCGGCTTCCACCCACTTGGTAAAATAGTTCATAGTAGTCAACACATAATTGTGTCCGGCACTGGAGGCAGGATTCAATGTTCCAATGAAGTCAATTCCCCACTGGCGGAAAGGTTCTTCAATCACTACGGGCTTCAGGGGAAGAGCTGCTAGCTTAGGATGACCAATGAAATGTTGACAAGCTTCACACTTGGACACCCACTCTGAATCCCGAAAGAGAGTAGGCCAATAGTACCTAGCCCGTAGGATCTTATAAGTTGTTACAGAGGATGAGAAATGTCCTCCGCATGCTAGGCTATGGAAGGATTCTAACAACTTTAACTGTTGTGATTTATCAACACAGCGCAGGAATACACCATCAATACCTTTCTTATATATCCCATTATCCCACAGGAGGTATCTTGCAGATCTTAACTTGACCATCCTCTTCTCCTTTTGGCTTAAATGTGGGGGCATTCACCATAAGTCAGAAAGAAAGCAATATCTATGTACCATTCATCAGTTGTACTCACGAAAAGCACCATGGGAAACTTTGAAGAGGTATCTTCGGTCTTTTCGCATTCTACTTCAACATGGTTTTCCGCGATCAATTGGCACAAGCCCCTTCCTCATACCAACTTGGTAGGTCTAATGTCCAAGTCATACTCCTAAACTTTAGCTATCTAGGTACCTCATTGACTCCCCAGTTCTTGTTGAGTCAAAATGGATTTAACGGTGTCGGGAATGAGAACGAGGGTATGGGAATTCAACACATAGTACCTAAAATGTTTCACCACTCGTACCACTGCATAAGCATGCTTTTCAATTTGTGACATTTTTAGCTCATGTTCCTTTAATGGACAACTCATAAAAGTGATGGGAGCTTCAATGCCCTCCCCGTTCTCCTGCATCAGGATGGCCGACACTGTGTGAGCAGAGGCGTAGCTGTACATGATGAAATATTTTTTGAAATCAGGACATACTAGGATAGGAGCGCAAGCAACTGCCCTTTTGACTTCATCGAATGCAAGCTTCCCTTTAGTACTCCATCAAAATGGAATTTTTCCTTTCATCATCCCAAGGATATCCTTGGTTTTATCAGCAAAATCAGGTACAAACCTTCTTAGGAAATTGACCTTTCCGAAGAAGGAATGAACTCCAGTTTTACTTGTGGGTAGGGTAAGGCTCTGAATGGCCTTTACCCTCTCTGGGTCAATTTTGGTTCCTTCTCTAGTCATGATATGACCCAACAACTTTCCTTCGGTCACTCCAAACATGGACTTCTTGGGATTTAATGAAATCCCGTGACGCCTGCATCTCAAAAGTACTTGCTCTAAATGATCATAATGATCACTCCATTTTTTAGAGAAAACGGTCAAGTCATCCAAATATACCACTATGACTTTGCCCATCAGGTCTCTAAATGCCAAGTCCATAGCTCTCTGAAAGGTGGCTCGATGCATTGATCAAGCCGAAAGGCATCCTCCTATAAGCAAAGGTCCCCCATGGGGTTGTGAAGGCCATCTTGTGTTGATCCTCCGTAGCTACCTCAACTTGATTATATCCTAAAATCCATCGAGCATGGATAGCATTTCTAATCCAGTAATGGTCTGTAACACCTGATCCATGATAGGCAAGGGATAATTGTCTTTTAACGAAGACTGATTTAGGTTCCGAAATCAACACAAATCTAGATTTCACCATTCTTCTTCCTGACAGGGATGATGTTAGCAATCCAAGTGGAGTGATGGATTGGAAAAATAATTCTGGCATCTAACATTTTCTGAATTTCCACAAGGATAGTCCCTGAGATCTTGGGATTGTAATGTCTTTGCTTCTGCCTGTATGGTTTTACATCAGGCTTCAAAGGGATACTGTGTTGTACATCTTTGGGCTTGAAGGATTTTAAATCTGCATAAGACCAGGCTAAGACATCCATGTATCTCTTCAAGAGTGAAGTGAATTTTACTTTCTCCTCAGGGGAACAACATTTCCCAATATTCACCATCCGAGGTTGATCAGACGAACCTAGATTGACTTGATCTACTTCCGAGGAAGAAGCTCCTTCAACTTGTCTTTTGTTTTGAATAAAATGATCATGCTTGTCAAACAAACCCTCCAGAGAAACTAGACCTTTGGGTATCTTGTTGCCTTTAAGCTGAATAAACTCACCATCAACCTCTTGATATGGATCTGAGATAGATTCACGGAAAGCTGATTCTCGAACCTTCAAAGTATAGCTCACTAAAATTGTCAGCTTTTTCTAGAAAATTCAACACTTGTTGATCATCATTGAACACTTGCCAATGAGCCGCGTTATCTGGGATACTGGGACGATACACGATCTCAATGGTGTATGTATCTTGTTTGAACTGGGGATGAGGGAGAAGGAGGGATGCAGACACGGCCAAAGAATCAACCTTGTCGTTATAATCTCTCAAAACTACCTTGATGGAGAATGCATCAAAGCATTCTATATTATCCCAAACTTTGTTCCTATAATGTCTCAAGCGATCATTTTTTACTTGATAGATTCCCTTGACCTGGTTGAAAATCAGCTCCGCGTCCCCTTGAACCTTGAGATTTTGAATTCCCTTCTATCTGGCCATTTCTAATCCTAGTAATAGAGCTTCATATTCAGCCGTGTTATTAGTATTATCAAACTACAATTTGAAGGCATAGGGGAAAATCTCGGAATTAGGAGATATAAGAACTACACCAGCGCCCGATCCGGTGGCTGAACAACTACCATCGAATTCGAGGGTCCAAATAGCATTAGAATCTTCTTTCTTAACATCTACCACCGGTATCTCTGATGTCATGAAATAATTTCCAAAGCTAGCATCTTCGAAAAGAATTTGAGCCTTAGGGTCATCTGATTTAGTTACCAAATACCTCGCCTGAGGCTCGGGATGGAGAACATGATAAACCCCATTGACTGGAATCCTTGCCTTGGTCCAATCCATATTAATCTCTCCTCCGACGTCTTTACAAAAACCTCTACCCAAGAGGATACCGTAGGCTACAGGAATGTCGGCAACTAGAATAGTCATTTTCACTCTCTTCTCTGGGAAGGCAACGAATGCAAACTGTGCATCTTTGATTTGACCAATCAAGGGAACTTGCTTGGTTTCCATGGAGTAACATCATCCATATGACTTAGTCAAAGTAAGCCCAAGGGCATGGGCTACTTTTGCAGGCATAACATTGTCGGAGGCCCCTGAGTCGATGATGCAATTGCTGAGCTTAAACCCATTTATTAGCAAAGACAAATAAAATGGTTCAATATTTCCTGAAGAAGAAGTAGAGGCTAGATTATTCTGAGGTGGGGATTGAGTAGGATTTGGCAAAAGACCTTTTGGAGGTGAGAGAATGGTGGCTTTACTTCTAATGAATTTGGTGAGCTTTTCGAACTGTTCAGGATTTGACTGAAGGTATTCCGCTTCTGACATTTGGATCTTGGTTCTTTTTGCATGATCGATAATGTCAAAAGCAGTATAAGAAGGGGTGATGGTAGGCTCAGTTCTAATCACGTGAGCTTGAGCTGGGGCACTGACCTTAGGAGAAAGAGAATGAGGAGAAGTTGTTACCTTTTTGGTGACTTCTCTTTCAGTTTGTGCTGAAATAGGAGCACCTCTCTTAACTATGGCTATGGGAGGTTCCTTGTTCTTCTCCTTGGGGCTTTCAAGAGGTTTTCTTGGATTCTGAGATTGGGATCGAGTGAAGATAGAAAATTACTACCATCCGACACACATTCATCCTCTTCATATTCCAAATACCCAATGCTGGAGTCACCAACCAAATCGTCATAAGACTCATCAGCATATCCTTGAAGCTTCAAAAGCCTCGGGGAATCTTGTTCTTCGGTTCCTCCTCTTCTTCGACTATTTCTACTACTACATTGATGGGAGGAGCTTTGATTGCCAGCCTCGGTTGAGTAGGGGTTAACCACGGCCTATCTCTTGCAGGTCGCACCATTGGTGTTATTGAAATTCTGTCTAGGGATATCCCGATACGGAACATTACTCACCTGTTGGGACATTTGATTTTTTAAAGCAATCAAATCATTAGCCATTTTTTGGATCATAGGGTCAGTATTACCTTGAGAAGAACCTTGATTTTTAGGTTTGGGTACATCTTTCCTGATTCTTCCTGGCCAAAATGAGATCATCCTCTATTTCAATAGTTGTTGACTGAGCGATAGCCAAATCTGGGATAGCTGACCTTCTTAATAGAAAGCTCACATCGGGAGGCTGAGCATTAATGAAGAAGCATTTCTAATTTTCTGGAGTTGGTACAGCTATTTCTGGAATCTTTCGGATCAGCTTGTTAAACTTTTCCACAAAGTCCCGCATGGGTTCATGCGATTCCTTCTTCATATGGGTAAGTTGTGCTAACAAAGCATGAGAATCTTTGGCTGGTTTGAAACGTGCTTTGAATTTGGTCCGCATGGTAGCCCAGTTTGTGATGCATGCATTCGAAGGTGATAAAACCATTCGGCTGCAGCACCGTGCAACGTTTCAACGAAGAGTCAAACAGAGACATCTTCGTGAGCTACTCCGAGGACACCGCATGCTATGAAGAAAGATGCAATGTGTTCATCAGGATGCTGCTTCCCATCCCCATTGAACTTGGGAATGTTTTTACGTGATCCATGTGGTAACTCGTGCAATGGTGGAGTTAAAGAAAGAGGACCAATAGCTGCGCCCCAGGGCACAGGTTGTGCTACCATCCTTCTGACAAGAGTGCATATGGGGATCCGAGTGTCGACAAGAATAATGTGTGACAAGTTATAGACACGTCTCATTCTACGGGATCCGGTTTCTCCGAACAGTGAAGAACTTCTGGTTTGGTTAGAAATAACGCTTTGTTGGGGAAAGACTGAAATTGTGCTTTTGTAGTAACTCAAAGAGTGGATCAATTTCACCCCGGGCTCGGTGGGACCGAGTGAAGATCTTTCCAGCCAGCTTGAACCGGGAAAGAGATCTTGTTGAAAATAAGGAAAATACGGAGTCGCCAGACACCAAGAGGATAAGCTTTACACTATAAATCCGTATTCCCAAATGAGTCACCAAAAACTATTTGGTTGAATATTTTGTCAAGCCAAAATATGAGGTTCAACCACAGTACATGGGATTAAATCCCTCCTCAAAGACAGGTGAGGCTGCCTGTTTATTACTAATCTAAAACACAACATAAATAATATATACAGTATTCACACTAATCTAACCATTGGGGTTGGGATAGAATCCCAAAATCCATATCCACACTATGTGAAGATGTTGTTTTTATAAATGGACTGGGTCGGAAATTATTACAATGTAAGAAGCACAATGGAAAGGAAAGGAGAGGAACGTATTTTCTTTCGAGTAAACACAGAGCACAAAATAATCATACGAGCTTTAGATAACAAATGTAATGTTTGAAATGATTAGAATCATCAAGACACTAAACAAGGAATAGCTTAAGATTGCGAACATAAGAACAATATCTTAAGAAAAACACTTCTCACAACACAAAGTTTGTGAAAACAGCATCAACTTCTATTCCTCAAATGATTAAAAGAAAACACAAAGTTTTTCTTCTTCACAATAGCTCCCAATATTTCAAAAATCTCAACCCTTTGGAATGTACGCACATCCCTTATTTATAATAAAAATAGTTGAGAGAAAATAGGACAAACCCTATAAAACAGTTTGTTAACAAGAGTCCTATTTTGCTTGACTCTCACGCAGGAGACCAAGTCAAAATATGATTCCTATGTGACGAAACAAAAATGAAAAAGACATGTCAATTTCAAGATTGAAATGACATGTTACATCAAGATTTAGTCTGAATCATCATCTTTTTCTTCCTCATCTTTCTCTTCTTCTAATTGAGCCTGTTTGTTCCAAAATTCTTGGAACTTCCGGATTATACCTTGCATCTCATTTTCATCAGGCATAGTGGAATGATCACTCAAAACTTCACATGTTTCATGAGTTTCACCGCACTACTAGGAAGTTTTCTCAATCTTTTGTTTGGTTTTCTCAAGGCCTCCAAAGAATGTTCAATCCTTACAAACTGACAATGATTTCAATGCCAAATCCATGAGCTGGTTCATGCTGAATTGATTCTTGGATTTGTTTGAAAATATCATCAGCTGATAGGATGCCCGAGTTTCCACTTGACACTTTTGCACATATTTTTAGTAGTTCTTCTTCCAGGTCGCTCTTGCCATCAATCAACTGATCTCTTGATTCTCTCAATTTACTGCAAGCTTCATTGAGAATTTTTACCCTAAACCTGATGGCTTTGGTCAGCTGGAAATGCTTATCCGCATGTGGGATGACACCTTCTTCTACCAAAATGCGTGATGGGATTTGCTTCAATACCTGGAGAGCTTCAAAAGTCAAATCAAGGTGTCCAATTTCTTGGGAGAAATCATCGTCCATCTTTTCTCCATCACTCTATATATTCCCAAAGATTGATAGACCCCTACGGTGTCTTGAATCACTTCTTTCCCCTGTTGGAGTAGCCTTTGAGTCCATTCATCGACCACCCTTCCTTTTTCATTAATCTTCTCAATTATAGGCACTGATGAGAAATCGAATCCGACAGGGACAGAGGAAGATGGTATGGATTCAAGGGGTTTTGAGAGCTTAAGCAATACCTCAGTTAACTACTCCACCTTTCCTTTAAGCTCATCTCTTTGTCCTTTGTTTCCTTCAATTTCTAGCATAGCACGTTTATAGCATCCCATGCATCCTGTTGTGCTCCTTCTGTTGTCACTTCTCCTAGAGCCACCCTGGTTATCTGATAGTCGAGGACATTATGTCCTCTTTGGTTTTGTCAGTCACGGGAGTGGAAATCTCTACAAACTTATGCCCCGAAGCGTCCACCAAAACCCTTGAAACTATTTTGGGTTTCTTGGCTGATTTAGCAGTAGAAGCCTTGAGTGAACTAAAATCAAAGGCTGGTATGGGTACAATCACCTTCCTCTTCCTCGAGTTTTCTCAAGTAGCCATTGAGGCATGTCAGAGGGAGTTTCCACTATTGTAGAAGTTGGTATCATACTTTCAGGGGGAGAGGGATCCACTGGTGGAGTGGGGACAGTTACCAATGTGGTAGCAGATTCAAGAAAAGAGGCACAGGAGGGGGCATGTTGGTAGTTACTTTGGTCCCAGCAGAGAGGGGTGAGAGTCCAGAGAAAATGCTGGCCATGACCAAGAAGTAGATGGGGAAAGAGGAGGTAGAAGTGGTTGTGAAGGAGGAAGCGCAGATCCCGACTCCAAAGCCTGGGATGCAAGAGATAAGGTCACTTCAGTTGGGCAGTCAACAAATGGTGAAACTAGGGGCTGGCTTACTTCTCCTTCCAAAGAAATTTCTCCTATTTCTGGTGGTGTTGGTGATTCTGGCACATTCACCATTTCAACTAGAGTAACAATTGAAGAGATTTCTTGTTCTCTTCTCTTCTTGAAAAACTTGACCTTTATAGGTCCCTTAGAAGATCTTTTGTCTTTTCCCTTTTTGGAGGGCCCCACCTCTGAAGCAACCAACTTTGAAAAATTATCATCTTTAAAACTCATTCCCCAAGAGGCGAGCCATGCTTTGGTGTATGTAAGAATCAGGGTTGATCTATCTGTAATGGAGGCTTTTTCACCGATAGACCAATCAATAGGTGGGAAAACATATTGATCTTCATTCAATCCATCATAGGAAGGATCCAGAACACTTTCATTATCACTAGTACCTTCTGGTATGTCAGCGAGCTCAAGTGTCTAAATTTCAGCAAGTGTCAACCTGCTATGATCTTTTCTTCGACAACAACCTCATCACGTAAATCAATCTAGATGTCTTCTACGCTTGGCACGTGTGGGTGCAGAGTTCCATATGCCTTGAGGACTCCTCGAAAATCAAACCCGTCTCGGGATTCATGTGCTTCTTCAACTTATCTTGAAGCTCATGGACAACGTTCTTCACTTTCACCACCATTGAACAAGTATACCATCAATAGAAATTGGGAAAGATATAAATGGCCTTGTGTTTACGTTGTTGGAACATGTGAAAATCCAACAATTTCTGACCAACTCCATCAATATTGGTTTGTCCCCTGATATCCGAGAAAATGGAAAGGATCCCCTTGGGTACATGACTACTCGAAGATATGTGAACTTCTTAAATTGCAAGAAGACACAACCCCATTTTGAAACTTCAGCCCATGCCTCATCAGAGACTCTCGTTTTCCTCACTCGGGGCTTAACTGCTAGATGTTCTCGTAAAAGAAGGCATCATTTACCCTTCTAATTGGTCTTCAGACCCTTTTCTTGTCAGCTGAGGAAAATACTGATAAACATGCTCCACTGTCTTGTTCCCCTTGGTGTCCAACCCGGATAGTTCCTCATGCCGCCACTGCATAGGTGACATACGAGGACATATAAAACTTTCCCGTAGATAGGACTATTGTCATTTGAGAATCTATCTCGTTACTGATAAGAGTACCCCAATCAATTCCCTGTTGATTCTTCTTAATAATGATTATGAACTGGTACATCCATCCTTGGAAAACATTTGACTCGGGGAAACCAAAAACCTGACTCAACAGAGTAATGATATCATTGATTTCTTGAATGAAATCACTTCTAGGAACAAGTCTTGGGAACCTAGAAACAACCGGTTTGGATTTGATTAGGAACTTCTTATTCACGTGCTTGATGCAATCCTCCTGATCATTGTCCCAAGATTTTTGGGCTGACTTGAGATCCACATCTCCATATTCCTCAAAATTAGGTAGCTTGAGAAGGTCATCGAAGTAACCTCCATCCAACTTGATTACAACTTCTCCCGCCTGGTTTTTCACAGAACGAGAAGCAGAGTCATAATTCGAAGCACAGGCTAAGATGAACTCGGGCACTGAGTGGACATAGGGAAACCTGCTGCAAGAGGTAGACCACTGTCAACTATTGATTTCATCCATGGAGTCTGAGAAGAGCTCTTGACCTATTCCAAAAATCCTCCATATCTATGTTTCTGAACTCTGTATCCCGGATGTCGTAATTACAGTCAATGTAGGAGGGAGACTCCACCTTCCTGAATTTGTACTTCATCCTCCCTGATTTTTCAGTCTTATCTTGTGATGGACCAGGGTCCGACATGAGGAATTTCAAAGGAGGAGAGTGTCGATCGAGACTTTAGAAAAACCCGAGATCGAAGGTGTTGAACACTTCGGAAAACCCGACACACTGGAGATGCCGGAAAGATGGAAAACCCGACACACTGGGAGGATTACAGAGAGTTCGGAATGTCCGATACTTTAAACTTTCTGATATACTATGGGTTTTGAACACTGCAAAGCACCTTGAAAAACCCGAGAGAGAGGGAATGGGGTAATTGTTGAGTTGAAACATGCAAGTTTTTCTTCACTATTGATATCCCCAATATATTTTTAATTACAATGACATCTTAGGGAATAAAACAAAGTGATTATTCCAAAGGGGTAACCCTAAAACACAAACCTGATTTAGAAAGCAACACCCAAAATGGAAAAGATAAAACCCCAACAACCCTGATAAGAAAAGATAGAAACCTGGAAGAATTATTTACACAATTATTCCACAAAAACCACAAACAAAGAATGAAGAAAAATACCTTCAACCAGAACAAGAAATGATCAAAAATGAGCAATGCAATCAGGCACAGAGGCGAGTCGGGTTTCTGAGTCGAAGATGCATGCACGAAAATCCATGAGGTAAAAAGTACGTCTGGTAAAAATGACGTGGAAATTTGAATATTTATAAGAAATTTCACATTTAATACACTTCAGTTGACACGTGCCAACTACCCGACAACTCGGCATTAATGCCATGTCAGCATGCTTGGGATATCCGGAAACCCGACACAAAGGGTTTTAGAGTAATTCGGGTTTCGGGTTGCGGGAAACAAGTGACATGAAGCATCATGCTTGATGGTCTCGGAAACCCAAAACAAAGGAGTAAATCGGGCTTCGGGATCGAAGACACGTGACATGAAGCATGTTTTGATGAAGGCATGTTCCAATGCTTGGAAGGTCCACAAACCCGACTCACCTTACTTGATGCGGGTTTCGGGTTTTGGGAACACACGACATGAAGCATCCAAAACACATGTTGTCTTGCTTGTGAAACCCGAAAACCCGATTATCTCTCTGAAAGGTGATTCTTAGAAAACCAGCTCAAAAATTTCTTAGGGTTATCTCATTTTTGGCGTAAACTCAAAAATGAGATAACAAGGTTAAGATATTTCATTATATGGCTATGTTGATTTGAATATGGCTAGAGATCTGGATGGTAGAAGCAACACTATTGGATAAATTTTCATAGTATGTGGGACAACGCTTAGTTAGATTTCAAGATTGCGAGAAGGTTGTAGCTTTGTCTACTACAGGGTAGAGTATGTTGTAGCTACAGAGGCTAGCGAGGAGATGATATGGATGAGTAGGTTCATGGAAGATTTGGGAAAGAAACAAGATGATTGTAAACTATTTAGTGAAATTCGAGTGCAATTCATTTGGCAAAGAAATCAGCATTTCATTTGAGAACAAAACACATTCAGATTAAGGTGTCACTTCATATGGCATTATTGGAGGATGGAAAGTTGAATCTAGAAAATATTTATATGATCAAGAACCCTATAGATATGCTAACAAATCCATTAGCAAAGGAGAAGTTGGAGCTACACTCCACTTTTATTGGTCTTCAATTTTGAGACTTGAAGAGGAAGAAACAAAACTAAGGAAGGATCCATGAATGGTGTTGTACAGGTATGGTGTAGTAATTAATCTCCAAGTGGGAGATTGTTGAGTTATGGAGCTCAATTACTTCATTTTATCATGTAATGTGAAACTTGTTTGGAAAATACAAGAATCGTCATCGGTTAAGGAGAACCGACATCGATCGATATGACTAGTTTCGGTTAGGAAAGGTAGGAACCAACATTGGTTAGGTTAACTAGCATCGCTTACCTATGTGAGGATGTTTTAATTAAATCTTGGGAAGTAGAACTATTTTTAGCATTAAAGTATATCTATTTATTGTAATTGCATGGCTAAGCTCCCTAAGTCTATAAAATGTTAGGATTGTGGAGTTGAATTTATTCACAAATAACTTGGTTTTACATGTTACAGTTCGCGATGCAGAATCGATGTCGGTCAGGTGTAACCGACTTTGGTCAACATAAGAACCTCCATCGCTTAGCATAAGAACTACCATCGGTGAGCATAAGAACCACCACCGGTCATCGATGAACCACTATCGGTTAGGGCGAACTGACATCGGTTACCTATGCGGGAGTGTTTTAATTAACTATCGGGAGTTTAATATATTTTTAGCATTAAAGTATATCTATTGATTGTAATTGCATGGTTAAGTGCCCTAACTTTATATATGCCTATATAAGCATGAAAGCTAGGGTTTAGAAATAGAATTAAGAGAAGGATTGAATTAGATCCTTGATTCTCCTAGATTGAGAGGATAAATAAGAAGAAGACATTGAAAGAACAAGTTACATGGAGAGAGAGTCTCCATGGAGAGGAGCTAGATAGAAGGAAATAATAGGTACATCCGAATGGTGAGAAGAGGGTAACGTCTTCTACTGCATTTTATTTATATAGGTATTATCTCATTGTAATAACTTACATAGTATGCAAATCATGTAGTTTTATTCTTGTAGATCCACATGTTGGTGAGATCTTGTATTATAGATCCATATAGATCTAGTCTCATATTGTAGATCTATGAGATCATAATGTATTGTTGATCCATGTAGATCTAGATATTTTAGAGGAGGTTGTCTTCAAGTTTACACAAGTTATGCGGTGATGGAGAAGACAAACGTATTTCTTGGTGGACAGATTATGGTTGCACATTGGTAGACCCATGAGAGAGGTCTTGTTATATATTCATAGAGAACTTGGTAGCAGCTCGGAGATACGGTAGTTCGTAGCTATGTGATATTTGTTGGTGGTGTTTGGAGGTAGAGTTGTAGTGCACTCATGGAGATCCGTTTAGAGATCTCGGTGGAGTGGAGATACTCTTGGAGAGATGTATTATACTCTTTTATTAAAGAGTTGGTTTGTACTCTTGTTGTATTATATATACAAGATCTTTATCTTTGGTGGACGTATCCCACATTGGGTGAACCATGGTACATGTTGTGTTATGTGTGTGTACTTTGTTTTTATTTGGATTATTCTAGTTTATACTTCCACTACTATAAATTTTGGGAATTTTTAGATCTCATGTGCATGATTTTGTTTGTTATTAAATCATAGAACTATTATGTAGTCCCAAATTCCCAACATAAATGAATATATAAGCAAAAAATCTAGGGTTTAGAAGTAAGAGGATGATTAACAAGAATTAGAAAGAACTTGCAAAAGCTAGTGAGAGTGAGAATTTTTAGTTACGAAGCAAAATCTTGAAGAAAGAAAGTACTATACATCTTAGAGGTGTGGAAGATTGTAAATCTTCATTGTATATCTTATTCAAAGCTTTGGATAATAAATTGGATTTTTCTTGGTGGATGTAGCCCACACTTTGGGTGAACCACGTTAAATATGGTGTTGATTTATGTCACTTGGTTTGTATATTTCTTACGGTAGAATATCTGATTTCATTTGTATGTATTCTTAGATCTGATATATTATCTCGTATGATCGGTGTGCTAACCCCAACAATTCCATGAGCTTTACCTTGTGCATAGTATCAACATCATGTAACTGAAGGGTTTTGTCAAAAGGATTGGACTTGAGGAGAACATAGATACTCCTGAATTCCTTATGCAGAGTTGAGTTCACCCATTTATGAACATGAGCAACCTACTTACCGAAATGGTGGAGGAATCAAGTGGTGCATTGAATCACCTCTTACCACCACTCATTCTAGAAGGAAGAAAAAGGTGGACGTGGTGCCATGTTCCAAATTTAGCAATTAGCAGGACCACCCCTGGGTGACTCAAAAAATAAACATTAAGATGGAATTGATTTAATCCAACTTTGAATGAGTCCCAATGCCAAATAATATTAAAATAAATTAGAAAGTGATCTAAAAATAGTACATCTAACCACACCATGACAGGGGACAGACCTTGCGTGTTAAAATAAAAAATAGACTATTGAGAGAGAAATACGCGATCAAGTCTTTTAAAAACATAATCGCATCCATATTGAATATTGGTCTAAGTATACCAAGCTTGAGCCTTAAATTCTTTCCACCATCTTAGAAAAGGATCTAAAATCCCCAACAAATTTTAAAGAAATACCAAGTCACACACTCGCCAACACACCAAAGGTGCATAGGAAAGGTGCCGAGTTTATCTTCAGATGTTCTATCATTGTTTCACCAGATTCTTAGTAGATTAATGAAACAAATAAGGGTAAATAGGCCAAGGAGGAATACCTATTGTAATATTGGTTGAAGGTTGAATGCGTGGTAGATAACTTCCAGATCATAATGGATGTGAGATATCCCTTTTATATAAGAGGAAATACTAGAAATTAGATTGTAGGACATAGGTGATGAAGATGGTAATAGTAGAGATCCAAAGATAAGACCATTGTATTCATGCCACAATAGTTCGGACCTTCGTGCCTCTCTATTATGAATCTGTGATCGTGATGAGGATGATGAATGGTGACCAATGTTGGTAGTGCTCCCCTGTGTCTTTTTTTCCTAAGTACTAAAGAAATTTGAATGCTCTAAGTCTCTGGAAGAATGAGATCCTGAATGAAAATGAAAAACCTGGGGAAAAGGTTGCAAAAATGTATATATGGTAACCGATGATGGTCAAGATGACCGGTGGCGGTTGCGAGTTAACCAATGTTGGTTAGGGAAAGAAATCCTATATTTACAAAAAATAGTAGATCTTGGCTATTTTTGGCATGCTCTGCTTGTTATTATGGGTCTCAAGTGATGGTTAGCGCTTAGATAAGAGAGAATGTTGTTGGAGAAGGAGTAGGAATTTAATGTTAGGGTTAGACTAAGTATTAGTTAGTTAAGATAAGTAGATACTAAGTCTTAGTTAATTAATAGGCTAAGAATAAGTCCATGGTGAGGTGTCTAGGTGATGTGGTTGGGTGAGGTGTAAATTAATTTAATTAAAGTAATAAATAATGTGAGTATGGGTATTAATTTAATTTTAAGTAATTAAATTAATATGAATGTAGGGTTAAGGGGTCATGGTTAGGTGAACATGTTATTTTAACTACTCGAAAGGGGACCAAGGGGAGTGTGACCTAAATTTGGTGTCTACATTTTCCTCTTTTTTTCGCATAGCTTGTATTGATAAGTGATGTTGACAAAAATAGGAAGTGGTTGCCCCAAATATAAGTGAGAGTTGGGTTGCCCCAAGTAGGGCTAAAGGTGAGGCTGCCCCAAGTGTGGGTGGAGGTGATTCCCCTCAAACCAGGAACTGATGAGGTGTTATATGGAGTCAGTGAGTGGTTTGATAAATGGGTAAGTGATGAAAGTGAGGGTAGGTGGGTTATAGGGGTGGGTATGGGCACTTTGGGTAATGGTTTAAGGGTCATATTAGTTAAGTGTAATGGAAATATAATGCACACACACATATAGATTGTGACATGGTACCAAATGGAAGAGCTTGTAAACTCTACATCATCCAAGGTTGATAGGTTTATCCAAACGAGGTGGAAGTGTTTCAGGTATCCAGGGTACATGATATGGTCTAGAAACACAACTTAGGTTAGGTGCAAGAATGTTTAGGTATGATTTGGTACACCAAAGGTTTGGTCGGGATAAACAACATGAAAATAGGCAAGGTAAGGTCATTAGGCTAAACAACATGGGTAACAACATCGTAAGGTATAATGAGTACACAAATTCCAATGTCACAAAAGGTGGTTTAGGTCAGGGTATATAGGTCATGGCATGGGTAAGGCCTAGGTATAGGTAAATAACATGTCCCTAAATGTAGGTAAGGACATGTACATGTAATTTAGGCTTGTGGGTAGGGTGTAATAGGTGTTAGGAGGGTCAGTAGGTATTTAGTCATGAATTTTTTTTGGTCAAAATTGTCTGAATGTGGGTGAAATGGTAATGGAAGGTGACTGATGTTGGTTAAGTAATAACCGAGGTTGGTTAACTAGGGTACGATATGACAAGATCTGGTCATGTCGATTTGGGTCTAAAAAAGAAAAATCCATGTTTTACGGATTCATTTTGACTTTTTCCATTTGTAGAAAATGACAAAGGAGAAAGTGAGGCTTGGAAAATGATAGTATGAGGCATTTAGTTGAGTTGGCAAACCATGCAGCAAGCGATTGGCATTTGATCGGTGGGTCCTAGAGATTGATTAGAGTGTTTTCATTGGTTTGGAGGTGAGTCGTTGATTTGGTCATGCTAGAGGTAAGAGAAGGTGTGGAAGGTCCACTGGCACAAAGACTAGAGGTGTTGTAGATGCCACCAAAATGAGGTAAGAGGCGATATAAATCCCTCTTTTGATTGAAAAATTGTATTGTTAAAACCTTTTTGGTTAAAAATTATGGGTGGGATTTTGAAATTTTAAATCATGGGTAAAATCAAAGAAAGTGAGGGGTGGGGATGTCACACATAGGTTAAATAGGTTTGGGAACTAAGATAGGATAAAGTGGGATGGGTAAATTAGGGTGTCAGGTAAGCTTTGGTCAATTTTTGTGAATAGGGGAATATGTTTTAAGTTTTGTGATGTTAGGATAGAGACCGATGTCGCTCAAGGTTTGGCCAAAGATCGGTTGGCTTTAGCTAGCATTGGTTAGGTCTTAGGTGACCAAAACCGGTTAAATGGAACCAATGATGGTTAAGAAAAACTAGTGACAAACAAGGAGACTTGTGTCGATTAAGGTTAAGAGAAAGAAGGGTAAGAAGGGCTAGGTAGGAAAGTAAAATAGGTGAAGAAGGGGTAGGTGAGGATGAATAGTAGGGGGAAGAGGGTAAAATGTGATTTTGGCGATATGTGATAATGGGTAATGATGGTAAAGGGTAGTAGGCTTGTAGGTGAATCGAGTAAAGGGGTTAGGCATGATTGATGTGGTTGGGTATGGTTTAGTGGTTAATAGGTGAATTTTGGGTAGTTAAGTCTTGACAATGTTGTGTTTGATGATGCAGGTGAGAGATTAGCTTAGGATCTAGGATAAAGTACCACCTTTGTTGGTATGGATGCCGTCTCTAGCATGACCACGGAGGAGTGGGATCTTATGACTTAGGTAGGACTTATCGAGGTCTAATGCTATAGGTGCATTTTTCGAGATCATAATATGATGGTCACTCTCATTAATGATGGGATTCTCTCGACTTATACCTTCCCTTTACCAATGGGTGAGATGACTATGACCCTAGAGGACATGTACTAATCATGTGGCTTCCTATTTTGGGGAGCTAGTTTATTCTATTACTTTGGAAGCATTAGTGGAATCGATAGTGGATATTTTTGTTAAGGTGATGGGTGAGCTAAGGTATCATAGTGTGAGTCTCACTTATGGAGACATGTATGCAACCTACCCACAGGAGACGAGGTTGTCTGTACTGATGATGGAGGTAGTAGGTTTTTTGAACTACTAGATTCTAAGTATAGGGGATTCCCATGAGCACTGATGGGAGTGCTCCAAGATATGATGGAGGAGTGGGTCTACTTCACTTGGGCACCAATGTTCCTAGTTTAGTTATATAGGGAGTTATGGGCCTATGGGAGATTAAGAAGGTTTGGGATGTGTTGTACCTTTTTACTACATTACTGGGCATACAAGCATATCGTATGTGTGCACCCAGTTGGTTTTACCCAAAATGATTGGTTTGAAGGTGGCTTTCTCCGAGTTGGATATAGATGTTGGGTACTAGATGGTGGGTAGTCGAGGGTGGCTAGGGCCACATATGATGTTATATAATACGAAAGTTCTTGGAGAGGATTTTAGGATTTGACATTGGTTGGAGGCCATATGTTGTCTTTCCATATTATAAAGGCATGGAGGAGGCATTAGAGGAGCTATAATTGCTGAGGTGGATAGAAGGGTGGCATACCGATGAACATGAGATGATACCTATGGATAGGGTTAGATGATAGTTTGGGCTGCCACAAGATGTACCCCCACATTTTCCATAGTACTGTGGAGATGACGTGGAGAGACCTATTACTCCACCACAATCGAGTGTGCCGATAGGGAAAAAGGAGAAAGTGGTGGATACACGGATTGATGATGCTAGAGTCACTAATGGATATAGGTAGTGGTGGGTGGTGTAGTGATGGGTGGCACCACCGAGGCCAGGGCAGCCATATCTTGCTAAAGTCACAATTCAAAGAGATGTACCGTAGGGGGCAAGTGGCCACCCTATAGACACAGATCACAATTTTGTAGGGTTAGTTAATAGGGCCACATGCATAGTTGGCCACCTTGCAGAGTCAGTGATGGATTTACAAGCCTAGTTTACATAGGGGTAGCGCTCGCATAGGATGGTGATGGTGATGGAGTACATGTGGCCACCTTACGGCATAAATGATAGCTTTACGGGGCTAGTTGAACATTGCATAGGCTTCTGTAGTAGCCTTACAGCCCAACTTACAACACAAGTACCTTCATAGGCCTAGGGACATGGTCGCATACTACAAGCAACAACATAGGACAATGTGCCATAGTATAGGGAGGATGATAGGGATCATAGTCTGGACCAAGGCCAATATTATTAGGACAAGCCACACACATTGTATTGAGACCTATAGTACCACCACAAACAATGACTATGGCGAGGTTTAGGGATTCCCTAAATGAGGCACATTATTATCAATTTATCAAGATCACCCGATGACGTCCGAGATAAATGTTCCATTATATGTTGAGTATAGAGCCCAATAGGAAGTGAGTGAGAGGATGAGATCCTAATCTCATAGTTCATGAAGCACAGGTGGCTAATGAGCCTAAAGATAGGGTCGGGATGAGGCTTTTAGTTCATGGAGGTTAGGCCTAGCTGAGGGCCATGTGGAGATTAGACCGAGACCCATGGATCATGGAAAAATGTTGGCGGGGCTGCATATAGGTCGGGAGGAGGAGACAGTGTGAGACCGACTGGAGGATATCAAGTGGGGTGATGTGTAGTCACTTGAGATGATTTTTATTTTTGATATATATACCGTCTGTGTGCCGAAGATAATGAGGTTATATATGAGAGTTTTATGATTTTGAGTTTTATACTGGCTTGCATGCCAAAGATAGTGAGGTTGTATCTGAGTGAATTTAGATACTTTTATTTATTTGTATCTGTGTATATGTGTATTGATACACAAACTCTCCCATTTATATAGATGATGATATTTATTACATGGATGATGTACCTATGTTTTAATTTCCATTATTATTGTGTATTGATGGAAACTAGGTGAATTAGGCATGATTGAGTCGAGGTCATGTAGGCATGATGGAGTCAAGGTGAGTTAGGCATGGTGGAGTCTAGGTGAGTTAGGCATGGTGGATTTTTAGGTGAGTTAGGCATGGTGGAGTCTAGGTGAGTTAGGTATGGTGGAGTTGTAGGTGAGTTAGGCATGGGAAGTCTAAGTAAGTTAGGCATGGTGGATTCAAGGTCATTTACGCATGATCTAGTCATGTTTTTGGGTTTGATTTAATTCCAAGTTATTGGTACTATGGAAAATAAATGATGATGTATATGTATGTTTTGGTGTAAATTTCCAAATATTTGATGTCATGGAAATATGAAATGATTGATTGGATGCTTGGATGATGTGATAAAATGGTAGGTATGTATGTTTGTTTAATTTCCAATTGTTGTGTAAAATGGAAACTAAGGTAGCATGTGAATAGAAAAGGGGTAAAATTGGATACGGTAAAGAGTGTCCGAGCTAACCTCCAAGGGCCCCATGCCCTTAGAGTGATGCCTACATAGCCCTAGTGAAAAGAGGCCTCAAGCCGATGTAGTTCTCACATATCTAAGGAAGAATATGATGATGTAGAATGATGGGTTCATAGGTTGTAGGCATGATTGAGTCTAGGTCATAGGCATGGTTGAGTTTAGGTCATTTAGGCATGGTTGAGTCTAGGTCACTTAGGCATGGTTGAGTCTAGGTCATTTAGGCATGGTTGAGTTTGGTGAAAGAAGAATTCTTAGAATGTAGGTGTCAAAGGTATCACCTTGTATAGGAAGATCAATAAGGAAGAAAAGAGGTGAATGGTAAAGGAGACAACAAGAGCCACCTAATTGATAAGAACCATAATGAGTCTATCATACCAAAGATTGGCCTATGAACATAAGACCCTGAATGCATTACATAATTGACTATTCTAAGGGTGAAGAAAGTCACATAATCAAAAAATTTCGTGTTTACGGAAAGTCCCTTGAGAAGGTAAAAGATTAGGGTGAAAAATGAAATGAGGTGAAAGAGGTTGGTTTAGCGTAACCTAGGGTGAGATGGCATGCCCTTTTGACAAGAGAACCAAGATCAAAATAAGCAAGTCCATGATGAAAAGATTATCTTTATCTTTTTTCTTTTGTTTTAAAAGATTGATTGATGTGGGAAGTATATGTGGAATAGGTAGATTATCTCCTTGAGGTCTTCATGAAGTTGTTCAATGCAAAAAGCTTCTAAATATTTTATTTTATTTTTTGGCAAGAATTGTCTTCTTTTGATGATAGACTATGTATAGTATGGCTAACTTTGTATAGATGTCCTTTGAGGGAGTAGTTTATTTATAACAATGAGATAAAAAGAGTAGATTTCCTTTTTGAAGGAGTCATATTTTTGCTGGAAGTTTGACTCAAGGAGTGGAATCCCATTTTACTTTTGAAATTATTTTGATTTTTAGAATTTTAGGTCATGGACAAGGCTATATAGAATAATATGCTCATGAGTTGAAGACAAAACCATAACACACAGAGGTTAACTATGAAAGAGATATTTTATGTGATGAACGAACATGGGATTCCATCTTGAAAAATATGAAAAGTATGCATGAGAATCATGCCATGAGTATATTCATGGTACTCGTATTGAAGATAAGGTTGAAAAATGGTGGGTAATCACATGATTCTTGTTTAGTCGTTGATCCTTAAAATAGGTAAAATGAAAGGTGAATGGTGCTCAAGGGACGAGTTTTTAACTAGACAGAATGTGATATAGGACTTGATTCAACAATAAAATGGTCGAAGATGCAAGGCATTGAGGGGCTTAGGTTCAAGTTTACCCTCGAGTGAAAACAAATGATAAGAACTTGATCTATAGGTATAAGTAATGATATATGGTCTAAGAAAATTAGGAGAAATTTTTCCCCATTTACTTTTCAAGAAGCATAAGCCAATGTGCAACACATGGATGTTGGTAAGGCTTGATGTACATGTAATGTAAGGGATTTTATTGGTGATGATGAATATTTTATTGTTAAGTAGGTAATAGCGCAATTTAGTGGCGATGAAAACTAAGGCTAAGAAGAGTTTTTGGCATGAGTGTATCTAGTTTTGTAGTCCAAAATGGTACAACTTATATAATAAACCAGTTGCTCCCTGTGTTTCTCATCACGATGAGTGAGCATGACACCCAAGGAATGATCGAGTTAAAATGTAAAGGTAAATTGGTTGGTCATCCTTAGGGGAATGAGCATAGGTGGTTGGAGGATGTAATTTTCAAGGCTTCAAAGGATTTTTGGCATTCATTATCCCATTTAAAGGAGACATCCTTTTTGAGGAGATGATGAAATGGGTGGTGGCGGTCAGAAAGTTACAAAATAAAATGATGAATAAATTGCAACTTTCCTTACAAACCCATGTGGAATTGATGAAGGTTAGTAGGTGAAGGAATTTTGAGAATAGCCTTGATTTTAGTGGGATCAAATTCTATGCCATGAAAAGAAATAATAAAACCAAGGAGCTTTCCAAAAGAACAACAAAAAAACTTTTTAGGTTGAAGGTGAACGCAATACTTGATGAGATGGTCGAAGATGACCTTAAGGACGGTAAGGAGTTCGGCCCAATGTTTGGATTTGGCAAGAAGATCGTCAACATAATCTTCCAAAGATATGATGCATAATGTCATGAAAGATATAAGTCATAGCTTTGTTGACATGTGGCACCATCATTTTTAAGGCCAAAAGGCATGACATGATAGAAGAAGTTCCTGGAGGAGTGATGAAGGTGGTTTTGTGTTGATATTTTGGGGAAAGTAATATTTGGTTATAACCTCGAGAAACTATCCATGAGTGATAACATCTCATGGTCGGTGGTGAGATCAACTAGTTGGTCAATACTAGGTAGAGGAAAGTCGTCTTTAGGGAAAACTAAGTTAAGGTCATGGAAATCTGTAAAAATGTGGAGTCCCCTATCACTTTTGTGACAAGAACAATGTTAGAGATCCATTGGGGATAATCAATGGGTAGGATAAAGGAAACTAAAAGAAGGCGCTAGATTTCTTCTTTAACAATAAAGGTATTGCAAGGATGCATTTTCCGTAGGTTCTATTTTATGGGTTTGGCTTTAGGAAGAGTTACGATATTGTGGACCAAAATGTTTGGTTCAATACCAAGCATATCAGCGTAGGAACAAGAAAAAGTGTTGCTATGATCCTAGAGGAAATAAGTAAAAGCTTCTTGTTCAACTACATCTACAATTTCCCTATCTTTAGGATGTGTGGGTTATCCCGAGTGTTAATATTGATTTTGATGCTCGATTCATTCAACATGGTTTGTGCCTCAAAAGGTAAAGACCGGTGAATACAAGAATATTCCACACCAAGATAGGTGATAATAAACTCATCATCCCATTGATCAACGGAGTTAATAGAAGGTGTATTCTCATAGATCATGTCTAGATATAGGAAGGGAAGAGAAGAGGAGCCTCACCATATCATTGATAAGTCGAGGTCTTAGGAAAATGGTGTTCATGAATTTTTTTAGAGGAATGGTTTATGGATCCATAGACTCCATAGGCAAAGGTGATGAAGTTGGCGGATGGGGTGAAGGAAGTTTGTTATCCTCAATGATTTCGATGTGGCCTTTCTTGAAAGATGGTTTAGAAAATCTAATACCACTTCGGTCTTTATGTTTATGTGTGGTGCACAGATGACATTATGGAAGCCCTATTCATAGAAAAATCCAGATTCAAATCCCTACCATGAAAAATGATGGAGGAATGTGGGTGAAGTGATGGTTGGTAAGATATTGGAGGTTATATTAAAATGGTCATGTTTCGATAGGTTGTTTGGGCGGGTAGGTAGAGGTATCGAGTCCTCCATATGTTAAGTTGGTGTGAAGGTGGGGATGATTGTAAGGAAAAACCTCTCTTATAAGGTGATCATAATGGGGATGTTGGCATAGGTTACCATACTCTTGAGGAGTAAGTAATTTGTCAATGTTGTATAGGTGGTACTCCCCAAGTGTGATACATTGAAAAAACCTTCTAAGGGATCAATAGTCATTATGTGGGTAGCAAAAATGAATGAATTATTGGAAGAAGAAGCATTAGTTGGTTGAAAAGTAGATGGGTTATTGGATGGGTTAGTTATAGAGGTGGCAAAGATAGTGGAAATATAAGAGTTAGGTGTGAGAGAGGTAGTGGTGACGTTGGTGGAAGGAGGTGTTGGTGAAGGAGAGGTGGCGGTGGTGGAAGATGCATTAACTGGTATAAGGACATCTTTAAGTCTATACAACATGTTACATGTTTTAAATTGTGAAGGGTCAGCTAGAATCGTATAGTTATGTGCCTCATTTTTAAAATTTTACACAAGAGTGTAAGGTTGAAGGAACACAACCCATGATGTGGATCCAAGGTTGGCCAAGTAACAAGTTGTACTAGAATTCCCCCTCTAAGACATAGAATAATTTTGGAATGGTACAGGGGCCCACACGAATGTGGAGAATGATGGACCAAGGGTTGAAGTTATGGCATCATTGCAATGAATGAAACATAATTGGGTTACAATGGATGCAATTGGTGGGGGGATGCACATTTAGTTGTATGCATGGCCATATATAATGTTGATGCTTGACATTTCCATTGATCATAACACATTGAACACGTATATTATCAATGTAAATGGAGATGAATAGGGTGGGATCAAGATCATCTGATTAGAGAGGTACAATCTCGTCATTAGAGAAATTGAGAGCAGCTACTTGATGAGTGGTAGTGGGTATAGAGGAAGGGGATGAATTGGTGAGAGAGGCCACATGGTGAGGGGTGATAATGGAGGCCACAGGTGTAGGGTCATTAGGTAAAACCTCGATGGATTACATAACCTCCACGAGGGCCTGTCAATGAGACTCAAAGGTTTGGACAAGGTCGTATAATGACATTTTAAGAGGAGATTGGTGTAACTATTTGATCATTATATGATGGGAGACCCCATCAGAAATAGGGTATGTGGGTCCCCGAATGGTAATTCTTGGTGTGGGTGTAGATGGTATATTGAGCACATGATTGATGGATGGGCTAGTTACTTTCTCCTTTCCTTTGTCTTTTTGGGGCGAGTGGTAATGTTAACCATATTAATATGGGTTGAGGGAGCAGCTAAGTCATGATAAGTGTAGCAACAAGATGGGAAATAGAATGATGAGGGATTATACTGGTGTCATGAAAAGAAAGTTGTGAATTGAGATTTAGGAGAAGGTTTGGATAACTCTCTTATGTGGACCATGTTGATCTCAAATTTTAGAGGAGGATAAATGGGTTGTGGAGGTGGAGATGAAGGTCATTGGATAGGTAAGGGATGAGGGTGTGTGGTGATAGGTGAAGGGGGAATAGGTTCCTCATCTAAAATATCATCATCATCAAAGTTTTCTTCAAGAGGACATAATTGGAGTAGAACGGTTTTTAGAGCCTTACAGATTTCTACATCATGCACTGGTACATGATGATAGGAAATTTTTATCATCAAACCCTACTTTTGGTTTAGGTTTGAGTGGGTCATAAGGTCTAAGATGTGGCAATGTGATGACATCAATCTCTAAAAGGTTTGTTAAGATGTTGGCATAAGATCCTACCAATGGATCACAATGGGAGGTAAGTGTGGGTCGAGATGGAGGTGTGAGTGATTTTGGTGGGAGAGGCGTCATGGGAGGTGGAATTGGATGTGAAATGGGTTCTACCACTAGTTTGGTAGGTGGTATTGTTTTAGATTTGGGTTGTACCTTCTTGGGTAAAGGCGTAGTAGATGAACTAGTGATAGAAGGTGTTGTAGGTTTAACTACCTCTTTGGAGGGTAGTGGGTTTTTCATTTTGGTTGCACATTCCTTGTTTAAGGTGAGGAAGGATTATGTGATGTGGAAGGGAAGGTAGATGGTAGAAGAGGACTAGCTATCCAAGGTTATAAATGATGCGTGGTGAAGGTTATGTGAAGAGGTAAGGTGGAAGGTATGGGTTGAAGAGAATGAAATCTCATAGGTAGTGGTGAGGTTACTGTAGGTGGTGGGGGTATAGGCGGTAAAAAATATGTGGGTAATGACAAAGGTGTACATTGTGCATGTAAGTTTGGTGTAATAAAAGATCATGATGAAGAGGTGGGCTCTTTTTGTGATTTTTGTTTTCCTTGGATAGGATGTTTATTTCCCAAGGTGGATAAGTGAGGTCATAGGATAGATGAAAGTGGTGAAAGTGACAAAGGGGTAATAGGTGAAACCAGTGTATGCGAACTAGAAGGTTGGGTCTTCCTTTTAGGTAGAGGTATGGTTTTTACATGGGCTTGTGAGGATGTGGCTAAATCTAATTTGATAGGAGGATGGAATAGGCTTGATGTTGGCATGACTCCCAATGTGGTGATGGTTCTGAATGTGGGCGAAGGTGTAGGTGCAGGTGGGTTCCTAGGTATAAGAACATGTTTGATTGTTGGTAAGGATTTAGGTGTAGGAGAGGATGATGAAGAAGAGGTCATTATAATAGGCTTGGGCATGGTTGGTAAGGTTATCTGAAATACCTTTGGATAAATCGTAGAGGTATCAATAGATGAAATTTGCATTTGGGTTGAAAAACGTAACCAAATGAATCCCCAAAGCATGGAATTATCAACATAATCCAAGCGGTCAGCCAAGTGTGAAAATGGAATTGTTGTAGGATGAGATGATGTTGACTTAGTGGTAATCCCTATAAACAATTTCTATGAGACATGGAACTATTTGGCTTCGGAATTTGTAGGTAAGATAGTTGAGAGAAAATAAACAAGGTCTTGGAAGGTTAATGAGGAATGGTCACCAACATGAAGTGGAACTTCCAAAGGATCTCTAATGGGTAGGGTAGATGATGGATAGGATGAGGTAGGTTCCTCTTTGGGTGGAGACGGAGGTGAGAAAAACTCTTCCGTGGGTAAGGGAGTTAAAACTATTGGTTGTTTGTTAGGTTGCAAGGTGAGTGGTAAAATAACATTGACAAATATTGTGGAATCCTCCGTGGGTGAAGGGGATATGAAGGGGAATCCTCTGTGGGGAAAGAGTAGATGAAATAGATTCCTCGTGGGTAAAGGTTCTTGTGCAAGAATCTCCTCGATAGAGGGATAAGAGGAAATTGAGGAAGGGATCTTGTAAATATCCATGTTTTAATCAAATATAAAACAAAACATTACACAATAAAATAATAAAACCGAGAGAGATATTGTAATTCATTCGAACAAATTCCCAATGGAGAGATTACATATAAATAGTTCAATGAACTCTTATAAGTAAGGAGTCAAGGCTAATCTCTAATTCCTCTCAATATACCAAATATCTCTTAACTATGAGTTGTGCATTACAACTATTTTTCACACTAATATATTATTTTATAAATATTAAAAACTATTACTACCAAATAACCCAAACCACTCTACGTTTTCACACCATGAACAATATTTCAGAATAAGGGTAAGATGAATTCAAAAACAACATGAACTTCATAGACATTACTGTCATTAGTCACAAGTTCGCTAGTTTCGTTAGATGACAGGTGTGTTTAGGAAATGGATTCTTGAAGATATGCAAGTTTTGATTAGCTAGTGCATTTGGGTTATCTAAGACAAGATATTTGTTGTCTAACATTTCTTGGAAAATGTTTTTTAAGGTTATACAATTACCATCACTATGACCTTTGACACAATGATAGTTGCAAGTAATCATGTTCCTTATACCATGTAGGCATAGACGAGCGGGGTCAAAACTAGTATGTGGTTTGATGGGTGGAAGAGAAATTTCTCTAGATTTTAGAAGTTTTTCTAAACCGATGAATAGGGATCTCCTATGGGAGTTTACTTTCGTTGCTCTCACCTGAACTAGAAAGATTGAATGGGAGAAAGGTTGGAAGAAGGTTTTGATTGATTGGATGGGTCAGATGGGCTAGCTTTTAAAACTACCACATTGGCAGATCCTTTTGTTTTGAAATAATTTTTTAGGGTTTGGAAGAGGAAGGTGCATCATTTGACTTGAATGCAACATTTTTGTTACAAATTGAATTTTCATCTCTTTTATGGCACAGATTTCAAGTTTTCTAGCCATGGTGAATGCTTCATCAAATGTATGGAAGGTTTGGACTTAGAGAGTTGGTGATATGTGCCTAGCACAAGCCTAGTGAACAACTCTATAAGCTCGGTTTGAGGTAGTTGGAATGTAAGCTAGTTGATGAGACTTCTCCAATGAGCAACGAAATTTGTGATAGATTTGTCTTTATATTGTCATGTTTGGTAAAAGTTGGTCATGTGACCTTCTTGATGATATTGATCAAAAAATGGTCCAAGAAGGCTTGGGCCACTAGTTTAAACGAGTAAATGGAATGTCGAGGTAAACCACTATACCAATCTAATGTAGGTCTTGTTAAGGACATTAGGAATGTCTGTAAGAGTAGAGTGTCATCATGAGTGATTAAATAACACCCATGTTTAAAATACTACAATCAAGTTTTTGTGGTGCTCTTTCTGTTTAACCAATTAAATTTAGGATTTTCCCAATGCATAGGGTATGGACGAATGGGAATAAATGGACGAATGGGCTCATTATGCAGATTTCATCATAGGTTAAAGAGTTACGAGAGATAGAAAACAATGCTTCTAATGTTTACATCTTTTCCATCATCATTTTAATAAGGTCATTGGTAGGTTGTGATGACTGGGTACCCCAATAATATAAGGGGGTAGATGGTGAATGTATGATGAGGAATACATCCCAAAGATATGGTGTTGCAGTATGTAGAACCGTAAGGTAGGTATAGATGTAGGTGGAAAATATCATGAATAGACGATAGATGATATGGGTGGTTGTTAATAGTATGTGTAATTAGGTGGGGTGGATGTAGTTATTCTTGTAGTGATTGGAGGTAAAGACTGCGGGATGGAAAGGACAATGTTTTTGAATGGAGTATGAGTTTCCGACACCATGGTTAGTTATGATGCAATAGGTATCCAAGAGATGGTAGGTGCGAGATGGGGCTATGGTCAAGGTAGTCGATGAATGAATGGTTGACACCATGGGAGAAACCGACAACAAAAGTGTGACCGATGTCGTAAGTTCCGCAAATATGAATGATGTGGGGTCAAGTTGGGATACTACAAGTGGTAAGGTGGAAGAAGGTAAGGCTGAGTTAGTACTAGCCGACACAAAAGTGGGGGTGAGGGAAGGGTTATGGACATAGGCATGCAGTATAATAGTTGTTCGATTGAATCTTGAGTAGATGAATGGGTGAGATAATGTTGTAAGGTAAATGGGGTTATGGTCAAGGAGTCTTGCAAACTCCTCATCACTAATATTGATGATAATGGGCTGAGTAGGATCCATAGGTGACAGGATGGAAGGTGGCGATGGGCTAGGCGGGAGAAATTGAAGGATTACATGGAATACAAGGGTCTTGGCTTGACTATGAATCAAAACCATGTGAGTTAGTATAGACCTAGTAATATGCTCTTTGTAAATGAAACAAAAAATAGAAGGAATGGAGAAAATAGGTTCTGGAAATAAATCTAGTCATTGTTTTAATTAAAAATTAAAACACAGGAACTCGACGATGGTTGGGTTAACCGATAATGGTGAAAGGGTGACCATGATGGTGAAGGTAACCGATATCGCTACGTGTGGAAAATCAAAATTTTACATATGGGGCAATAACTGATGAAAGTGAGACAAAACTAGATTTGATAGTGATTTAAAGATCTAGGGGTATGATGGTATGTTTGAGGTACCTCAGAAAGAACAGAAAATGGATGAGTGCTATTTTTGGTAAAATGACCAAAAACATGCAACCAACAATGGTTAGGTAAACCGATGACATGCTAAACCGACGCTTGGTCATTGTGAAATTTCAAAAGATGGATTTTTTTGAATTTTGTGACTTAGATTAGATAAAATATCAACCCAAAAACCTGAGTATGATAGTGATGGACCCTAACACACTCAGAAAAAGTTGGAATACACCAACTATAATTGTGGAGTGTGAGAGGAAAAAGAAAATGGAGAACATGACCTCACAACTCAAAACATAAATCAAGTAAAATTTAAGAAACACGAAATCCTATAGGTGAATTTTATGTTTTAGCTTATGCTATTTTAGACTAAATTGTGAATAAAACAAAGTTTTTGGTTCAATAGAAGGTGTCCTATGAAAATACAAGATCTAAAGAATGTTTCAGATAATTTTTTGGCTAGGGTGGTCCTTTCTCTGAGATAATGACTAGATAGAGAAACCAGCTAGGCACCCAATATCAATTCTTTGATCATGTGATCGTTGACAACTTCCAGTAAGAGGATGTTTAAGAATATTTGTAAATTATTTAATTGGTTTGGTATAAAGAGAGAGCGTGTAAGTGAACTACGATTACATTTGTCAACCATTAGTTGGGCATGAATTTCAGTGTATAGGTTGCCCTCAGATTAATGTGAGCTATAATGCAACAAACTAGAATGAAATGAAAATGTTTTAATCCTAATTCCACAATTACATTCAATGTAGAAAATATATAAGAGGAAGAGGAATGCTCTTTCACTAATGCAATGCAAGAAAAAGAAGATGTGTTTTATTTAAAGCACCAAAATTATGATTTATTTTAGTTAATATAAAGAAGGAGAAGCTTCCATAGAAGAAAATTAATGTGAATACTTTTCAAAGAGAAATAAACACATATTTTTTGCCTAAGAATGAAAAAATGCAAAGGAACCCTTGATGGGTCCCACCGAGCGTGCCAAAATGTTTCATCAGATTCTTAGTAGATTAATGAAATAGATAAGGGTAAATAGGCAAAGGAGGAATACCTTTTGTAATATTGGTTGAAGGTCGAATGCATGCTTAGATGACTTCTAGATCAGAACGGATGTGAGAGATCCCTTTTGGCTAGGAGGAACTACTAGAAAATATATTGGAGGACGTAGGTGATGAAGATGGTGACACTACAGATCTAGAGAGAAGAGCCATTGTATTCATGCCATGGAAGTTCGAACATCTATACCTCTTTGTTGTGAATCTTTGATCGTGATGAGGATGATGAATAGTGATTGATGTTGGTAGTGCTCCCATGTGTCTTCTTTTTCCTAAGTGCTAAAGAAATTTGAGTGCTCCAAGTCTCTAGAAGAATGAGATCCTGAATGAAAATGACCAACTTGGGAAAAAGGTTGCAAAAACTATATATATGGTGACCGATGATGGTCAAGGTGACCGGTGGTGGTTGTGTGTTAGTGGTGTCGGTTAGGGTGGGAAATCCTCGGTTTACAAAAATAATATATTTTGCCTATTTTTGGCATGCTCTACTTGTTTGTCTAGATCTCAAGTGATGGTTAGCGCTTAGATAATCAAGAATGTTGTTGGAGAAGGAATATGAATTTAATGTTAGGTTTAGACCTAGTCTCAGTTAGTTAATATAAGTAAAGACTAAGTCTTAGTTAATTAATAGGATAAGAATAAGTCCACGGTGAGGTCTCTAGGTGATGTAGCTAGGTGAGGCGTAAATTAATTTAAATAAAGTAATTAAATTAATAAATAATTTGAGGATGGGTATTAATTCAGTTGTAAGTAATTAAATTAATATGAATGTGGGGTAAAGGGGTCATGGTTAGGTGAGCATGTTATTTTAACCGCCTTTCGAAAGGGCACTAAGGGTGTGACCCAAATTTTGTGTGTACAATCATATTAAAATCACCACACACTAGCCAATAAGCTAAATGAAAGTTGTCACCTAACCATTTCCATAAAGTTGCTCTTTCAGATCCATCATTAGGAGCATAAACATTAAGAATACCAAAAGAAAGATCATTAATCACCATAATCACCCACACGACCCAATTTGAAGGATCTTGGCCCGAGGATGTGATTAAGCTTGAGAATTTAGGGGTAGTGCAAATAGTAGTATGGTACCTTTACCATGAATGTGTTGAGTATGAAAATGTGAAAAAGGAGCGATACAAGTTAGCCTATGTAGAAGCAAGAAACCAAATTTTTTAGATCTTGTATAAAAATAGTATCAAGGAAACTAAGACTCTAGTAGGCTAACAAAATAGAATATTTGCGAGAGGTATTTGTAAGACCCCTAACACACCATGAGATAAAAATCGTGAAAAATTAGACATATCAAATTCCTCTTGCTGCCTAATATGCTATCCTCTCGAGCCAGAATTGTAAAATTATTAACAAGAGGGATCTTTTTGAATTAGAAATATTAACATGAATGGAGCGTGTTTTACCCTATTATCTCCTCTCATACCATGGGAAACCTATCAACATAGACTACAAGAGTGATGTAGAGGAAGCCATGTTGAAGCTAAATTCCTAGAGTTATCTCGATCATGTTGGTAAAACCCTACTTTGCAAGGGTTTGGAAGGAATAGAAACTAATGAGGTGGTGGATCCAATCCTGACTCATCCCTAGATGGATGAGGGGAAGGAGAAAGAAAATATTTCCATGGTGTCTGTATGCACCTAAAATTACATGTGCTACATTGTTAGAAACTAGTTACAAAAGTCCCCAATGATGATTCAAGTCCTTTCAAGAAGGTGTTAGATCTCCAAAACCCATTCATAGTGTATATTTGTTTCCTAGACATCTTTACTTAGCCTTCCCACACATTTTCCATGTTTCAGATCTTTTTGTGCATGTTTGGGATATTAGTGCCGTGGATTGCCACCCCGTCTCGAGCGGCGGTTCAAAACCGCCGCCTGTGCAAGGCAAAGCGGTCCCGACCAATTTTTCCAAATTCCATCATGCGTTTTTTTAACATGTGATGATTCACTTAACTTCACTTTTAGCATGCATATGTGCACCAAATTATCTAAAAATATTTTTGATTGCTTGGTTCTCCTTCTTTCTTATATTTTTGTATGCGCTTTAGTTAGTTGAACCGCCTCTTCTTGCCTTGTGCATGAAGGCACATCCCAACCCCAATTATTATATATTTCACGCTTGTACTCAAGAAAAAGGATCAATATTTTTTTGTATCTTGCATTGTATTGCTAACACAATCTTGGTAGGAATTGCATAGCCAAGCTCATAAAGTTATTGCTATCTATCTTCTACTCGAATTACATCTAGATTTCCTTCAAGATGCCATTGCTCAAGTGTCATCCTTCCTTGCTGTTCTTGCATTCCCAATCCCTTGGACTCATATGAACACTTAGAGAAAGAAAGGAAAAATTTAGGGGACAGATACAAATACAACTAGATTTTCCAAAGCTCTTGTTTATCCAGGTTTGAATTATGTGTTTGTTTTCTTTATTTGTTGAATTGTCAATTTCAAATCACTAGTTTTAATTACATATCAAATAGAGTAGTAAAATTGTTCATTTCAATAGGTTAGGCAATTACAAGTAGATAAAATACTTAGAAATTTTTCTCTTTAACATTACTAGGGAAGTTGTGGGGAACAATAGCTCTTTCAGGGTCATGATTTGTTCTTCACCTCTGAGGTAGGGTTTGAAGGTTTTTGATTGGATTAGGTTATTTATTTTAGATTAGATTCACATATTCGCACATGTAACCAGCTAGATCTGGTTGATTACTTATCTTTAGTTTATTTATTAGATTAGAATGCATTGCTTTAAAATTAGAAAATATCATAAAGATTTCCTTTAATAGTTAGTTTTCTTATTAAAATCATTTCATTTCATTATGTATGACCATCAACGGTCCACAAAAAGAAAATACATATAGTTTTGATCCCTTGGTCCCACAACCCAATGGGTCGAATTGATAACTGACATTGATACAAGTTTACGTTTGATAGTCTTACGCACACCCGCAACTTTTGCTAAGAAAATAGAATAGCTAAATAAGCTGAACATCACTACTAATTAAGCCTATGATTATTAGAATGCTCTGGAAATAGGGTTTGATTATGCGCATGACCATACAAGGGCCACAACCTCCATGAGTCTTTGGTTATGATCCTCAAGTCCCATAACCCAATGAGCCTACTAAGCAATTAGACATTGACACTATTTTGTGTACATTAGTATTCAGATCTTCACCACTTGCACCAAACATTATTGCACAAATTTCCTTACTAAAAATAACATTCGATTAGGATAAGAATTCTCTCGGACACCGCACCATAAAATCACCCATAATTCTTTGTTGCTCCACTATGTCTCTCATTCTCACTTCCATGAACTTATCTAGAAATACATACAAGGCACCCGCAGTCATTTTCCACATGTTTAATAGCGTATAAACAAAATCTCGATAGAGCTCACTATTGATTGGAGTCTACAAATTGCTATTATATCGACCGAGCCATTACACCACTTCAAGTTAGAAGAGCATTCTTCACTTAGACTTGAGATCTCGATATTGCATGTTGAAGACATTACATTGCCCAACTAGTTTGATAGTTGTCACTACACTCAAATTCACATTCATTCTAAATTGGTATCTCGTATGACCTCGAGAGGTCAGGTGCAAAGAAGGTCACGTGTTGATTTTCTATCGTACAAATTGGTGAACCCGACGTGAAGATCTAGTATCTAATTTTTCTCCATTCTTCATCCATCCTTTATTCTATGGGTATTCTTATACCCCTCGAATATGTCAGGATATGATGAGTACGGTTGACCCATCCCGGGTTTTGACATGTACAACTACCAAACAAGTATACCACAATAATCACCTTCACTCTCAACATGGGTGGAAAACCACTCAACTACTCAAAACCCTCTTCTTCAGGGAACCAATGTTGGTTCCTCTGTATGTATTGAGGAACTTGACCAAATCACACAGACTTATCCTCACAAACAATCAAGTTCAAACAACATGAATTTCACTAGGGAAGAAATTTCATCTCCTCAAGTATTGTTTCAACAACCCATTATCATGCAATCATACGAACTCCATATCTAGATGAGGAAAACTTAGTAGGATATGCTAGGAGTGAAAAATACTTCAAGAATATGAACCGAGATTTCGATAGGTTGCAAGGACAAGGTGATGTTCTACTAAAAAATAATAACTCTACCCCTCCAATAAAAAAATACTGCTAATGAGGGGTGGAAACATAGTGAAAAATTCATAGGAGGCTACCATACTCCTCAACAACCTTCCGATGGTTCAACAAAAATACCTAAGAAAAGCACCACCCCATAAAAAGGTGATGTCATCTTGGCGTTGGTAGAAAAATTTAAGGAGCTATAGCTTGCGCAAAATGATAAAAATTTATATGTGGGGCAAGCACAAACTTCTCGCTATCTATAAAATTATGGAAAAATACCTCTGCATGTAGAATGCTCTAGTTTATATAGGTACTCCAAACCTAGAGATCTACTTACGAGAGATGGGCACCTTAGGTAAGCCCCCTCACACCACATATGGATATCTATAATAGTCACCTACCAAGTGCATTCTCAAATGCCATACCCATAAAAATGTAACATTCCCTGGCTTTGTGCCTTTGATTCCATATCAAGGTAAACAACCCCCTACGTACACATGTGTTAGGCCCTAAAATATTGACTAAATACACAAAGGTGAATGGACATTAAGGCCTAGGTCAAGGATGGGCACATGTTGGTCATCAAAAAGGACTTCAAGAAGAGCAATAGTCAGGGGACAAGAAGTCCCTCCTCTTTAATGGGAGAGGTTCCCTTATTTAGAAACAAACCTATTTACACATATACAAAGCATGATTTCTTATGGAACTTGGATATTATGAAAGTGTTTTCTATAAGGATCATCAATTACAAAAGGACTGAGGAATGAAAATGTGAGAACGAGAAGAAAGGCACCATTCAGAATTATAGATGACAGAGTAATTCCTTATGCATGCGAGGGTACAACGAATTGGAACAAGATCATTTGTATCATATTAATAAGATGAAATTTGAAAAGACACAAAGTTCTATAAATAACATCTGCAAGAATACAAAGCTTCTCAGCATAATACAGACAAATGATCTAACAAGATTAAATGAATAGCTTAGGAATAAAGGAAACTAGATAGACAAAGAATGAAAATTCCTTTTGTATTGATTTCTTTAAGATTTATTTACACTTTCAGAAATAAGCCAAGTTCTTCCTTTTTTAAAATGGCGAGGAGATGCCATTATATAGTTTACAAATTAGTTACTCTTGGTAACTACTTATTTTAACTAATGATTAGTTAAAGGGCTGCAAATCGCAATACCCCAACTAATTACAACAAATCCGAGAGAAAGAAGGAGAAAAAACAGGAGAAGAAGACAAGCGTTCAAGATCGGGAGGGACCCACTGATTTAAGGATCCGTTATCGAATCTCTTCAACGCTCGGCTATGTCTCTGCCATGTGGGGACTGATGTGTGCCGGCAAAGTGGCATCTAACTTGGAAATGAGTTCTCCATGCACGTTCGTTAGTTCACTTGAGTCGGGATTCAAATGAGCTCCCAAGCGGAGTACAAGAGTGTCTCGCACATTGTATTGAAATTGGGAAGCCACCGGTGAACACCAAGCCACCATCATGAATCATATGTGCCATAGCTTTGAAGGGTTTGCATCTATCATCCCTACCCAAAATCCCCAAAATCAAGGTGGTGAAATTCACTGTCCCCGATATCGGGAGAAGCATGACTCGAGTGGTGAAACTTGTTCTTGCCCCCGAATTTGATCTTCATGTTGATAGTAACTTGAGAGCAAAGCTGCAAGCTAGACTTGGAATGGAATTGTAAGGGAAATGGATACGTATGCAAACATTTTGGTTGCAAGGGTTCGAGCAATAGATAACATGAAAGTAGTGTGCAAAAACACATAGGGGCGGTTTCATTATATAGCCGTTTAGGAGAGAAAGGCAATAAATGCGCATTTAAAATGAAAAGCAAGATATTCGGGTAGAGCGGGAAAAATTAGCATGAATGGCACTTGGTTCATTTGGGACATGAGGGACACGAAAGTGCAAAGTACGTGAATCTACCGATTCGGGCGATGCGGGAAAATATGACACAAATGCTTTTGGGACATGTAGGACGAAAGTACGTGGAATACGCGATTCGAATTCGAATGAATTGGAAAAGGGAACAATTAGTCCTGGGAAAACTTGGGACATGTGGGAAAAATGTACGCGGAATATATGACTCACCGAATCGGATGAAAAGGGAACAACCGGTCCGGTGAACTTGGGACATTTGGGACAAAAGTTTCGACGGGCCGAAAAGAACAAACTTCGGTAAACCGGCCGATCGGGGAACAGAGAGCCTGAATGAACTTGGGACACGCGGGACAAAAATGTCCGACAGGCCCGAAAAACACACAAAATGACCCAAAAAACGTAGATTTTCCCAATTTTCTGACTTTTCACATCACCAGGACAACAGAAAAGACACTTAACCTCAAAATTTTAATTTTCAACTTCTTAAAAGTAGGGGAATTTTGAGTGGACAACAAATTTGCTCCTTCCGGGATGACTTGGCATAAATTCAAAGAATGAGAAAAGGCAAGAATTTAGACAAACTCAGGGAAGTATACCAGTACCTTATCCATTGGGCCACGGAGTCGTCGAATCAAACCAATACAGAGGACAACACACCAAAACAAAGGGAAAGAAAAACAAAACGCTATACGAATATAAAAAGGACTCCTAATCACCTACGACTTAAACAGCTTGAGTACTTGCCCACTATAAGGAAGTGGGAGAGAAGAACCATCCATATAATCAAGGTAAAAATAATTCTTACCAGCGAAGTTCCTGATCTTGAAAGGTCCGAGCCAAAGAGAATCAAACTTGCCATGGCTGCCACGAGGTTCATGCCTTTTATCCCACAAAAAAACAGTGTCTCCAACTTTGAAATCCCTGAACCTGGCTTTCTTATCAAACAAGACCTTTACTTTCTGTTGGTGAGCAGATATCCTATCAGCAACTTCTAATCTATCCTCATTCAATTTGTAGAGGTACATGATCCTTTTATCCAAAGAATCATTGAAACTGGTATCTTCAATGGCTTTCATTAGATGCAAGGCTGGTAGCTCCACTGTTACTGGCAATTGAGCTTCTACTCCATATGCTACCTGAAAAGGAGACATTCCAATGGCTCTCTTAGGTGTGATCCTATCTGCCCAAAGGGCATCATAGAGTTTCTTGTGCCAGTTTTGTTGGGATTCATTCACTAATTTCCTTATTATGGCCACCAGATTTTTATTTGTTGATTCTACCTGTCCATTTCCCTGAGGATAGTAATCTGAGGAGTGAGCCAGGAGATGCCATATCCATAGAAAAAATCCATCATCTCAATTGAAGAAAAGTTTGAAGCATTATCTGTCACAATCTTGTTTGGCACACCATACCTTATCAAGATGTTTTCTTTGATAAAACTGCATACTACTTCTGAAGTAGTACTCTTTACTGGAATGGCTTCTACCCATTTGGTGAAATAATTTGTGGTAGTTAATACATGGGTATGACCAGCACTAGAAGAGGGATTAAGTGTTCCAATGAAATCTAAACCCCATTGTTGAAAAGGTTCTTCGATCACAACTAGTTTAAGGGGCAAGGAGGCCAATTTGGTCTGCCCACGAAAAGTCCGACAAGCCTCACATTTATCAACCCATTTTGATGCATCCTTGAACAAAGTAGGCTAGTAATATCCTCAAAAAAGTATTTTATGAGTAGTGACAGTTGATGAGTAATGCCCTCCACATGCCTGATCATGAAAAGCTGAGAGTAGCTTCTTCTGCTGTTCCTTGTCCACACATTTCAAAAACCTTCCATCTAACCCACGTTTAAACAAGGTGTTTTCCCACAACACATATTGGGTTGACCTTAGTTTAACGGCTCTCTTCTCTTTGGTAGTCAAATGAGAGGAGCATTCTCCATAGGTGAGAAAGTGAGCGATATCAGCATACCATTCATCAACTGAGCTAAGAAACAGAATGGTAGGAAGACCAACTTTATCCTCCAGTAACTCATGTTTAGCTCCTTCAGCGATGAGTTCACACAGGCCTTTTCCACGGACGAGCTTGGTTGGTTTGATGTCAATATCATATTCTTAAACCTTGGCCACCAAGTTCCCTCTCTTGGATCTAAATTCTGCTTGTGTGAGAATTGACTTGATAGTTGTATCTGGTACCAACACCATGGAGTGAGAGTTAAGAATGTAAAAATGAAACTACTTGACAGCTTTAACCACTGCAAAAGCATGTTTTTCCATTATGGTGTATTTTAACTCATGATCTTTTAGAATATAGCTCATAAATGCAATTGGGAGTTCATGCTCATTAGAATCTTCCTGAGTCAAAATAGCAGCCAAGGTGTTATCCGTGGTATAACAATAGATAATGAAATCTTTGCTGAAATATGGACATGCTAAAATAGGAGTTTTAGCAATGGCCCTTTTAATACCTTCAAAGGCTTCTTTCCCTTCAAGAGACCAACCAAACGTTTGTTTTCCTTTCATCATTTGGGAGATATTCAAAGTTAGCTCTGCAAAATCAGGGATGAACCTTCTCAAAAAGTTGATCTTACCAAAGAAAGAGTGTACTCCCTTTTTGCTAGTTAGAAGAGGAATTTGCTGAATAGCTTGAACTCGCTCAGGATCGATTTTTATACCATCTTTGGAGACAACGTGCCCCAATAATTTCCCTTCGTGACACAAAAAACATATTTCTTAGGATTCAAAGAGATCCCATGTTCTCTACATCTTAGCGTAATCTGTCTCTAGATGCTTTGAAATGATCCGCCCTTGTTTTAGAAAATACAGTCAAGTCATCAAGGTATATGACGATACACTTTCCTTTCAAACTTCCAAAGGCCAAATCCATAGCCCTCTGAAAAGTGGCACCGAATTGATGAGCCCAAAAGGCATCCTTCTGTAAGCAAAGGTACCCCAAGGGGTAGTGAAAGCCATTTTGTGTTGATCTGTGGTATTAACTTCTACCTGGTTATATCCTGAGAATCCATCAAGCATAGACAACATTTCAGATCCCGTTACTGCTTGCAAGACCTGATCCATCATAGGTAAGGGATAATTATCTTTTAAGGAAGCTTGATTTAGATTCCTGAAGTCAACACAGATACGAATCTCACCATTTTTCTTTCTAACAGGCACAATATTGGCAATCCATGTTGAATGATGGATAGGAAAAATGATTTTGGCTTTCAACAACTTCTGTATTTCTTGAAAAATGGTGTCAGCTATTTTAGGATTGTATTGCCTTTGCTTCTATTTAAAAGGCTTAATCCCAGGTTTGAGAGGAATAAAATGCTGCATCTCCTTTGGTTGGAAAGCTTTTAAATCTTCATAGGAATAAGCAAGAACATCCTTATACTTCTTTAAAAGATCAATTACCTTCTTCCTCTCATCTGGTGTGCAACATTTTCCAATGTTCACGAGTTTAGGGTCAGTAGAACTCCCAATATTAATTTTTTCATATTCAGCTGATTGTTGAGGTCCAGTAGAAGCTCTAAACTTTACATACCTATCATGTTTATCAAACAGTTCCTCTAAACTCACCAATCCTTTTGGAATCTTGTTTCCTTTGAGTTTGATACATCCATCCGATCCGCTTCTTCTTTGATGGCTTCTTCGTTAAAGGGCACACTTTCACGAGGCAAATTGTCACTTCCTTCAAAGTACAACTATTCAAAATTATCCTTGAGTTCTAAGAAAGAAAGCAGGTGTTGATCATCATTGAAAACCTGCCATTGGGTATTATTAGGTACACTAGGTCGATGGATCATCTCAATGGTGAACTTATCTTGAGAAAAGTCAGGATGAGGTATGAGCAGTGACCCTGAGACTGCTAGTGAATCAGCCCTGGTATTTTCTTCCCTAGGTATTGCTTCGATGGAGAAAGCATCAAGAAATTCAATGGAGTCCCAAACCTGATTCCTGTAATGTTTCAACCTTCTATTCTTTACCTGGAAGAGGTTCCTAACTTGCTTGACAATCAATTCCGCATCCCCACGAGCTAGAAGATTCTTCACACCTTGTTCTTTTGCCACCTGGAGTCCAAGAATGAGAGCTTCATACTCTGCTGTATTATTGGTATTTTCAAATTACAACTTGAATGAGAAAGGATGAATGCTTCCTTCAGGCGACACCAATATGACACCAGCTCCAGAACCAGCTGAGGAACAACTTCCATCAAACTCTAATATCCAAACACCATTAGGATCTTTAGGTGAGACTTTGGGGAGTTGGATTTCTTCAGGAGACATAATCATGTAGTTGTCATGCCCCATATCCTCATAGAGTATTTGTGCTTTGGGATCATCAGTTTTTTGTACAATATACTCAAACTGCTTCTCAGGCAACAACTTCTTCATTTTCCCATTAACAGGTATGAGGGCATGTGACCAATCCATTTGAATTTCTCCACCCACATCCTTACAGAAGTTTCTACTTAGCAACATTCCATATGAAGGAGGAATATCTGCTACTAAGATAGTAGCCAAAACTTTCTTCTCAGGAAAAGTAGCAAAAGCCACTTGTGCGTCCTTAATTCTTCCAACCAAGGGCACTTCCTTACTCTCCATGGAATAACAAGATCCGTAAGTGCATGTGAGATTCAAGCCTAAGGCATGAGCTACTTTGGCAGGCATTACATTGTCTGATGCTCCTGAGTCTATGATGTAATTACTGAGCCTATGGCCAGCTATAAGGAGTGTCACATAGAATGGTTTGATTTTGTCATTGGGTGAGGTGACAGTGGCTACCAGATTAGGCTATGGTGTAGAAGAAGGAGTGGGTAAAAGGCCTTTAGAGGTAGTTTTAGAATGGGAATTGACAAAGTGAATCATTTTAGCAAAAGCCTTGGGATGGGTTTGATAATATTCAGCCTCTGAGATTTGAACCTTAGTCTTTTTTAAGTGGTCAATAATATCAAAAGACCCAGAAGTGGATGGGTTATCATCACTTGAGATCCTAGGTTTATCAATTTTAGGGGAAAAAGAAGTAACTTTAGTAGCAGAATTGACAGGACTCACCTTTGGTGTAGATGAAATGGGGATCGAGAGATCCTCTTTTTGTAATTATAGGGATAGTTGTTGGCTGCTCCTTAGATTTCTTGGTGGGCTGCATCACTTTCTCCCTCTGATTTTTCTGCTCTCGAGTCATGACAGCGTATGATTCGCTATTCATGTCTACTACTACTTCATCATAATCATCCCCTTCATCAATTCCTTCAATGGTGAAGAAATTAACTCGAGATCCCTCAAGTTCATCTGTTTCATCATCAACCTCTTCAACAAATTCCTCACAATCTTCATTAACCTCCTCATCCTTTGGTTCCTCAACTTCACAGGTTGCATTGACAGGAACTTTAATAGGAGGTCCTTCAAGTGCTAGCCTTGTTTGAGAAGCAGGAAAATGATTTCTGGGCTGAAAATTCCTCCTTGGAACGTCTACATAGGGAGTATGCTGAGCCAATTGTTTCTTAATGGTGATGAGATCATTTGCAAGTTTTTGTACCAATGGATCAGTATTAGGTCCAGAGTGGAAGAGGAGGAAGAAGCAGACTTAGATTTAGAAGGGTCTCTCCTCAACTTCCCTGACATGATTAAATCATCTTCAACACTAACAGCAAGAGTTTGATCCTCGGCCAATGTTGCGAGATTAGCCCTTCTCAGTGCATAACTAACTTCAGGCAATTGGGCATTTAGGAAGAAGCATTTTTGAATTTGATCTATAGGTTGAGTATTTGTGGAATTTTGTTAATCAACTTTGTTGAATCGAGCCACAAATTCTCTTATGGGCTCTTGTGATTCCTTCTTTATTTGAGAAATTTTGGCTAGCAAAGCATGCATGTCTTCCGCCGGTTTGAAACGGTTTTCAAACCTAGTTCTCATTGTGTCCCAACTAGTGATAGCTCCGACCGGAAGGTGATAGAACCAATCAACAACATTATCTTGTAAAGTCTCAAAAAAAATCCTTACGGAGACGTCTTCATGTTCAACTCCCAGAACTCCGCATGCAACTATGAAGGCTGCGATGTGTTCATCAGGATGTACTTTACCATCACCTTTGAATTTAGGAAAGTTCTTACATTGGTTACCTCTGGGTAACTCATGCAAAGGCTGAGGAAGGGCAAGAGGCCCAACATGATGGCCCCAAGGCAATGGTACCGCCATTCTTGGAAAAATGGCTTGAAGAGGAACTGAAACACCAGCAAGAATCAAAGCTCGAAGATTAGGACTGATTTTCTCTGAAGGAATACCACCTGTAGGGATTCTATCTTGGATAGGTGGAGTGCTTGTTGAACGAGATTTTCTATTTCTCCTTGTTGAAGTGAGAGGAAAACCCTGCTTTTCCAAAAGTTGAAACTGAGAATCTTCAATACCAAGGGCCCTTCTCCCTCGAGTAAAATGTGGAGTCACCAGATCAAAAGATGATCAATAAATGATTATAGAACTGGAATATGATTCCCAGTGAGTCACCAAAAATTGTTGGTCGTCAAAAGGACTTCAAGAAGAGAAACAGTCAAGGGACAAGAAGTCCTCCTCTTTAATGGGAGAGGTTCCCTTATTCGGAAATGAACCTATTTACACATATACAAAGCATGATTTCTTGTGGAACTTGGATATTATGAAAGTGTTTTCTATAAGGATCATCAATTACAAAAGGACTGAGGAATGAAAATGTGAGAATGAGAAGAAAGGCACCATTCAGAATTATAGATGACAGAGTAATTCCTTATGCATGTGAGGGTACAATGAATTGGAACAAGATCATTTGTATCATATTAATAAGATGAAATTTGAAAAGACACAAAGTTCTGTAAATAACATCTACAAGAATACAAATCTTCTCAGCATAATAAAGACAAATGATCTAACAAGATTAAATGAATAGCTTAGGAATAAAGGAAACCATATAGACAAAGAATGAAAAGTCCTTCTGTATTGATTTCTTTAAGATTTATTTACACTTTCGAAAAATAAGCCAAGTTCTTCCTTTTTTAAAATGGCAAGGAGAGGCCATTACATAGTTTACAAATTATTTACTCCTGGTAACTACTTCTTTTAACTAATGATTAGTTAAAGGCCTTCAAATCGCAATACCCCAACTAATTACAACAAATCCAAGAGAAAGAAGGAGAAGAATCAGGAGAAGAAGACAAGCGTTCAAGATTGGGAGGGACCCACTGATTTAAGGATCCGTTGTCTGAATCTCTTCAACGCCTCAGCTATGTCTCTGCCATGTGGGATTGATGTGTTGGTGGTGGCATCTAACTTGGCAATGAGTTCTCCATGCACGTTCGTTAGTTTGCTTGAGTCGGGATTGAAATGAGCTCCGGCCCAGGTGCAGTGTCTACACATTTTATTGAAATTGGGAAGCCACCGGAGAATGCCAAGCCACTGTCATGAATCATCTGTACCATAGCTGAAGGGTTTGCATATGTCATCCCTGCCCAAAAATCCCCAAAATCAAGGTGGTGAACTTCATTGTCCCCGATATCGGAATGGAAAACTCGAGTGGTGAAACTTGTTCCCGCCCTGAATTTGATCTTCATGTTGATAGTAACTCGGAGAGCAAAGATGCAAGCTAGACTTGGAATGGAATCACGAAGGGAAATGGATACACGCGCAGAGAGATTTTGGTTACAAGGGTTTGAGTAATAGATAGCATGAAAGCAGTGTGTAAAAACGCATAGGGGTAGTTTCATTATATAGCCATTTAGGAGAGAGAAGGAAATAAATGCGCATTTAAATTGAAAAGGAAGATATTCGGGTAGAGCGGGAAAAATTAGCACAAATGGCACTTGGTTCATTTGGGACATGAGGGACATGAAAGCACGAAGTACGCAGTTCAACTGGATTCGGGCGATGCGGGAAAAGATGCACAAATGCTTTTGGGACATGCGGGACGAAAGTACGTGAAATACGTGATTAGGTGAATCGGAAGAAAAGGGAACAACTGGTCCGGTGAACTTGGGACATGTGGGACAAAAGTAGGTGAAATACGTGACTTGGTTGAATCGGATGAAAAGGGAACAACTCGGTCAGGTGAACTTGGGACATTTGGGACAAAAAGTTCCGACGGGCCCAAACGAATAGACTTCGGTAAACCGCCGATCGGGAATAGAGAGCCCGAATGAACTTGGGACACATGGGACAAAAATGTCCCACAGCCCAAAACACACAAAATGACCCAAAAATCGTAGATTTTCCCAATTTTCTGACTTTTCACATCACCAGGACAACAGAAAAGACACTTGAACCTCAAAATTTTAATTTTCAACTTCTTAAAAGTAGGGGAATTTTGAGTGGACAACACACGCAGCATAACACGTGCAAGGTAGGGTTCTAGGTGGGTTTTAGTAGAACTTGTGATGCACACCCATAGATAAGGCATCAAGACTTAGCCATATTTGGTATATCAGGAAGGACATGAGAAATGTTTGACCCGAATGTGCATGTGGAGTGGATAAGGTGCCAACCCGCGACAGTTGGCCTAGGAAGGAATATACCCTGCAATGGAAGCTTCTAAGACCACCATGGTAAAAAGTGGAGAGCTCAAGACTGGAGGAGAATTCTCCCATGAGGAAAAATTCGGACACTTGCACTAGATTTGAGGCTATAGAAGGATGAGTTGGCACTTCAAGATGCCTATATATACAAGCGCTCATAGTAAGAAAAGAGAGAGATCAATAGAGAACAGAGCTCTGCAGAAATTCCACAAGGAATCACATCGGGTTGGGTAGATGAAAATAGGAGAAGGATGAATCAAGGGCCCGAGATTGTATAATTTATTTTTGAGAGCTAAATGATATGGATCCAGCTTATGGTGCATGACTTCATTCTGCCATAATGTGGTGCTTTATAGTAGCAAAAGGGAGGCGCTGAATCTTCAATATGCACGAGGCCTCCACGTGAACCCTGTATGGATAGACTCTTTAAATATTGTGTGCCTACGACCCAAATATTAAAATAGCCATATATTTTGACTGGAAACTCAGAATTTGAGAGGGAGAAGACTTTTTGGAAACACCTCAATACCCTACACCATGGAAACATAAAATATCATTCTTAATAGAATTTGGTGGGTGAAAAATTGGAAAACATCTTCCAGGCCATTAATGTAGAATCTGATTGCTTCAACTACCAGATAAGATTTGATTTGATCCTCCATTCTTCCTTCTTCAACACACCCAGCACAAATAGAGAGGTAGACTTGACAGTTGTGGGTGGATTCAAGATAGGATTCAATGCATCATTGCGGGGTTGATTGGAGTAGAGTTTTATTTTCCCTCTCTCTTTCTCTCTCATTCTTTTATATATGGTAAAGAAGGGGCATATTCAAAGGTTTCTCTTTGTTTATCCTTCCCCCATTTCTTCCTTAGGTAGAATGTGTAGTATAAGCCTCCTCCCATGGATCTCGTAATGAATTTTCTTGCCTCTTGCCAACCGATTATGTACTATGTGTAACATTTTGGAGCAATTAAATCTTTTTCGTGATCATCTCTCCATCATTGGCTTATTTTGTTATCTATTCTTACCTCTCATCGTTGTAGGGTATACTCTACATACTTTGATGTTTGTTGTAGGTTCTAGGAGCCGTGATTAATGGATTTTGAAGTTGGGTTCCATGTGAAATTTATCTCTTCTCTATGCTGTAATTTTTCCACCCTCTCCTTTTCTCACCTCTCTCCACTTCGTGAAGTTGGATATTTGATTCAAAACTTCCATTTCTAGTGTATCATAGCTTAGTGTAAGCTCTTTCACCCTCTCTCTCTCTCCCTTTGGAATGGTTAGATTAGGATAGAATAGGTTCTACCCTTTGGATTATCTTGTGGTAGGTATATTAAAAGCAAGAACCAACGTTCTCTGGAGGTCCATCTCAAGTTTTACAAGTCCCACAGCTTGAGAGATGGTCCCATGTTGTGCAATCACACTGAATGCCCCATTTCAAACCTGTGACATTTAGAGGTGTTGTGATTCTACACTAATAGTTAGTTAATCCTCATATCTCCTATTTTCAAACCTTTCATTCCTTTTTATTAGTGTGCATTTCATATCATATAAAATATCATCTAATATTAAAAAGGGTCCAACCATAAGGAAAATGTGCTATATGTATTTGTATAAATAAAATAATGTATTGCATGATTTATAATATGAGCATAATGAGATTCAAGAAATATTTCTATGAAAATTGAGCAATAAAAATTGATACCAAATAAGATACCCCTAAATTTTCATTACATACTCTTGGAATTACACCACCGTACTTTATTCCTCTACTTATACCATTTCCTGAATTTTCAAGGTGCATTATAATAATTATAGCTCATTTAGAACATTTACACTAACCCTAGATTCTATCCCCTAATTTATATCTCCTTTCTGGTTAAACTCCGCATATCTTTTTAAGGAGATAAATGTTGAGCTAAGAGCATCTTCGAATCAAAATGGCCAGATGTCATAATACACAGAACCAATCATGTCGTTCAAGTCGAACGTTGCTTTCTACCACATCGTTTTAGACAGACAAATTATTATAATAATTATAATAAAGGTAGGTATCTGATCCAAAATCGATATGTAATTATGAATTGTTCTAGGGGCCAAGGAAAGAGGCCTCCTCGAGCCGGAGGTAGGGGATGCCCCCAAAGGGGAAATGCTCCTACCGATATCCGAGGATACCCCCATGACTATTATAGATTGTCTATGGTTTATGTCTTACAATAACCAAATCATGGGTTTCATTAAACAATCAACCCATACCTACTTCTTTGGGAGGATCTTTGTGATGTAATTTAAAATGAAATATTGATGAGAAAAATCAGAGTATTACCTTCCCTAATTTTCACGCATCTATTACAATCCAACATGATAGTCTCCTTGACTAGTAGTACAATATGAAACATATAAAATCCACTATGAAAAAACATGCTTGTCATATAGAGATGAAGAATACATTATGAAACTATATTAAATTCACGAAACCATACATTTAAGTCATCCTTACCTTGTAATATCTATCATATGGCTCATCAAGTATCCATTTGCTACAATCAGAATGTTAATTACTTTCTCAATCTTTAATAATACTTTCTTTTTACAAATACACAAATATTATACAAATAAAAATCATTGAAATAATATATTAATAATAAAATACATTTAGGTATTATAAAAATAAAAATATAATACCTTCATATAAATTTATTTTCTAGTTTTATGATTCATATATGTAATTAATCACATAGTTTTAAGATAGAATAGTTTATATGTTTGTTACTGAGACACGCATTTCATAGGTATTTGAGGATGATGCAAGAATTACATAGGAATATTAAAATTTTATATATATTGATATCCATTTTTTTGAATGATTATACAAGTTTGAGGGGAATATGTTATGCTATCAGATCTATTGTTTCATTACATACAAATATTTCACATTTTCATAATGCATATTTTCAATAGTGTGCTTTAGACATTAAATTTTTAACTAATGTGGCCCTTGCACCTTGTGAAAATCAATTTTTTTTTCATCAAGGAAAAGTTTAAGGGTCCCTCCAAAAAAGGCATGGAAAATATTCGACAAATTTTTTTGAAAACCACTTTCGCATGTACGAAAAATCACACAAAAATTTATTTCATGTCAAGGTAATTTTTAGCATCATTTTGGGAAAGGTTGGTGTGGAAAATGGAACAAATTTCTACAAGATACCAGCTTGACAAAATGGAAATTCAAAAATGCTATTGGTCCATATCATTTTGCATGCTACCAGCTAGTAGTGTTCTCCATGCTACCAAATGATACATTACAAAATTCTATCACCAAGAGCATAAAGAATGTTGGTGGCTAGTAACATTTTGCATTCTAATCATTGGTAGCATTCTCCATCCTACCTGTCGAAAAAATTCTCCATGTTACTAGACAATAAAATTCTCCATTCTACTATCTGGTAGCATTTAGCATGCTACCATTCGGTAGCATGGAGAATGATACTGATTGGTATTAGTTTCCATGTTGTTGGATGCTAGCATTTTCATTATAATGGCTGGTAGAAATTTCCATGCCAGTGGTCGTAGAGATTCTCGCATGACACCATGTCATTAGGATGGAAGCTATTACTAGTCAGTAGAATTTGCTATGTTGTAGGCCAATACAATCATCCATGTTACTAGATGATAACATGGAGAATTCTAGCAATTAATAGCATAGAGAATGATACTCTGTTAGTAGCATATAGAATGCTATCGGTCGATGGAATTTTCATGCGAAAAATGGTTGAAGTATTAAAAATTCCTATATAAACATGAACAATAGTCATTTTCACCTAAAAAAACACAAATAGCCATGTAAAACTGAGGAAAAATATTCAACAAACAAGTAAAGGTGATCTACATAATCCAGAGAGGAAGAAAGGAATATACAAACTGGAAGCAATGATTCTATAACAGATTACAAAAATTCAAGGAAGAAAGAACGTTTCCACACATCCAAAGATCCCAATTGTGTCAATAACAAATATTCAGCTCTTTTGATTTACGATCATATTCTTTCCTAAATGTACACATTTATAGAAGATCCTAATACGTTATCCCAATTGATTGAAGAGGCTAGATTCATAGGGTTAGTGTATATGCCCCTATTTTTGATGAGACCAAAAACACTCAAAAATCTTGTAGAAAATTATGACACTTCCACCTTTCATATTAATCTCTCGTGTCACACATAATCATTTGGACGTCACCTAAGGAAAGTGAGCATCTCACACAAGGATGTGGATCTTTTCACGATGAAGGTTATTTAATCGATTAATATTTTAAGTATTTGAGTGTCACTTTGAATTATGTATGATACACTTTCATTTGCTACTACTCATAAGTTTATTTCTTTTACAACATTCGATTTTGATTATTTTACATTTTAAAATTTTTATTTTTATTTTTAATTGAGTATCAATAAATTTTATGTCTTCTTGCATTTACAACTTTCCAAAACCCTTCGAAAAGGTGAAATCAACTCAAAGATTTTAGACACCCATTTCGTAGGACATGGTGTAGCTCTTCTAGACAAAGTTATATTAGTAGGTCAATATATGGATATTCCATGGTGGGATGTATTATATCATTCGTACCCTAAGTGGAAAGATATTTGATTGTTGCAGTTTATAATCCTCTAGGATAAGAGATGATTTCGCTTAACATCTATTTGAATGAAAATATTACTATCATCTCAACAAATATTATTCTTTTTTATATTATGAATATATCTACAATTTATGTTGCACCACTTGTCTGTAGTAATGAATGAAAAGATATTAAAATTTTCTTTAATATTTCAAGAGAAGGAGGTGAGTCCTAATTTTTTATTATTTGGTTTTTAATTATTATTATTTATTTTTGTAATATTTATCTATTATATTTGGGTTTAATAAGTAGTTTATTATTGAATTATAATAAAGATATCTACTTGACTACATCATCATGAATGGAAGATACTATTAGAGGTCATTTCCCATGAGGTTTCAAAGATTCAATTATGATTTCGAGATGATCGGAACCTAGAGGAGGACACCACTCCACAAACTATCAAATGAAGAGGAGTTTCTTCAACTCACAAATTGATACATCCACCATACCAACGAAATTAATCAAATATATTTATGATGTATATATGTTTCAATATATTTGAAAATAAATGTAATTAATTATTTAAAACTTGTATATATTACTTTTAAATTATATTCCTTTCTACAAAAACCTCCGGTAGCACAACATTATATTGTCGGGCTCATAGTAGCCCAATAAAAAATGTATATAAATTTGATCAAACACATCATGTAGAAATATCTTTGGCACCTCACACTTTATCTCTAGGTATGAATCTCATTTAAGTTGGATTTTTTTCCTTTTTTTTTTAAACGAAGATTCAATAAGCTCATAAATTGTTATTGCTTAATTATGTTTTAGATCACACATACCAAGTATAAATTCCAAAATTTTGTGAGTACTTTTCTATAACAACCACATCAACTTCCATAGGACCTAGTTGCACCTCATCTACAATCCACTTGTAGAAAAAAAAATCACGCACTTTGGGTTTCTATCTAGTCTTGATCACATACTACTATTTATATGATTCATAAGAAAGGAAAATAATACTTGATCTATATCTTTGCCATCTTATCTTTCTTTTTGTTTCCATATTTGGTCTTACACTCTTTTTCCAAGTCAATGTTTTCATAGTTTGAAATTTATCACTCGGACACTAGCACCCAACCAGGATGTTAGTGTCAAGCACCCCCTTCGTCCGCTTTGGGTGCCACCGTCCTCTTTATACCTTTTCTCACATCTGTGGATCCTTTCTAGCTGTTTGGGCATCTTATCTTCTTTATGGTCATCCTTTTTATTGAAATTAAATCAAGGGAATCATTAAATATAAAGTGATGTTACCAAAATAAAGGACAAAGAAATAAGCATTACCTATCACCAACTAAGGTCAGATCTCAAGAGAATTATCTAGAGTATTCAAGGATCCATTCTAGCTCCGCACAAGGGACAAGGGACTACTACTTCTACATACACTTCATAGGAGGTGAAGTTCATTCATTCACACACATTTATTTACATTTATTACATCTAGCTAGTTTCTTTCTATCAATTGAGACACACAAAATATCTACCTAGGGAACAATTCCACAAACACACATACAAAACTACATTATGTCTAAGATGTAGTGCAAAATTTGTCATAAGTTCACTTTGTGCCAAAAAATATAGTCGAGACCCATGATTTTAATTATTTTATTTTTGGGATTTTATGCACTTTAGGGTTTTACAGTAATTTCTTCATCAGGGATACATGTGACATCTCATGGACTTAGTGTGACATACTAGTTATAGGAAGTAAATAAAAATGAACATATCATGACCTTGAAAAATAGGGTTGTGTATTATTTGAGTAGTCAATGACACCCAGAGAAGATTTGCAGCACCCCAGTTCCCCATTCCAAGGTCTTCCAACATATATACATTTTTCTAGACTTCATTGTGATAATCAAATATATTTTTTCATCTATTTTCCATATTGGTACAGCTTCAAAGATCACATCGAAATAAAATACTTATTTCCTCCTTTCATTTACAAATAGGGTTTCATATTTCCTAGCTTATTTTTCTTAGTTCAATTTTATACTTAATTGTTATATTCAACACTCGCTACATAAAGTAGAATTAGATATATATTTATTCAATATTTTCTTAATCATTTGGTTAACCTTATGTGAATGGTCATTTAGATCATTCTTTGGTACACCATCTTTTCTATCATGGATCCTAAAATTCCTCAAATTTCTTCATATGATTTAATTCAAATGTATCATAATTCCCAAGTTGTTTTGAAAAAATCACTAGATACCACATATCATCCTAGAGATACACCACCACATCAAGTGAGTTATATCTTAGATCATCTATTTGAAGACCATAACGTTTATGATCATCCATCTAATCAAGCCATGTTGGAATAAATTCAAGTTCTTCATTCATTATTTCAACATAAATTTCAGGTTATGGAGTCAACAATTACATCTCTTAACTATGAAATCCAACATCTTAAAGACACTTCTTAGGATCATGTTATTTATTCTTCGTATCCTCATACAATGTATCCTACATGTACTCATATGAGCAACCCTCAAGTCTTTCCATTACCGTATCCTCTCACATTTTATTGCAATGCTCGAAACATGATATTGTATTGACATCCTTAGTCATCAATTAATCATTTTGACATCTACTCATGGATATCATCCTTATTGTCTTGCAAAAAATATCAAGGTCATTCATATTGTTATTATCATCTAATAAATGGACATAATGATAATGATTGTTATGCTCTACAACAAATAATTATACACATGAACCTCACACACTACACACTTGACAAATTTTACATTCATGACATCTCTTTCTACGAAACATATATCCTCCAACATACACAATATACACTCTACACATTCACGTTACACATTTATTGCTTCTACTTTTAGATGTTGTGCTCATTACCCTATGATGCACTCTCATGCTATGGTTCATGCTTGACTATTGATGGCATCCTATATACATGAACTTAAAACACCACACTTTTTACATATCATACATTATACACACATTTTTCTTACAGATTATATTACACATCATACAAACACTATGCATTCGTAATACATATTTTTTACATCTACTTTTACATGCCACAGTCATTACCCTATGACACACTCTAGTTCCACGATTCATACTAGAATGATGAAGGTCTCAATCTAAAGTGAACCTCAACACATCATTCACATGCTATGCTCTACACTTTCACGAATATATATTTTTAGCGCACACGTTTATAACATTTCCCGATGATGAACTCTTGATCTACCGTTCATTCTTGATTGTTAAGGGGGCATGTATTAATCACTTCATGTAAACACATTCTCTCAGGCGACATGCTGCAACTATCACACTCATACTTGCATTCCTTATCGCCACATCCACAACATACCACATATCTTGTTTGCATTTAATCTTGCTTACTTATGCTTACATGTACACTTTGTTACACATACTAGACAAATACACTGTTTTTATTATATTTATATATAAAAATGTGTTTCCACTTTCATTATACTTATGGAAGCATCTTTGTCATATATCAATACATGTAACATGAATGCTTGGCAAAATACCTCTTACTAGTTCCGAATGGCTCATGGAGGCATCCAATTTTGTACATTATAGGTGCTATTGTTTCATTTTTAATAGCATATCACGATATCAGACTATATGTGGTTTGACATATAATTTATCTTTCTAACATGTTAATGGGTGCTTCATGTGCAACATTTTACTTGCAGTCTATTTTCTTCCATGATTGTTTCTTACTATTTTCTTGTCATTGGTTGTCATTGATGCCATTTTTTGCAGGATTTGTCCTATGTCTTGTGTGGAAAATGTCTTCTTTTGGCCATTGTGGCCTCATCTATCTTTCAACATCATGACTGATGTTTGATTTTTGAAAAATGATTTTCATTGTCTATTCTATCTACACTATTGTGTGTTTACATTCTCTTGTTACTTGTTTATCTTACACCTTATCTTCTACATGTGTGTTTGTCTTGGTAGCACTAACACTTATTTTTCATATCGCATTTGTTTGCATTAGCCCTAGTTTATACTTAGATCACTCCCACCCCGCAGGGGCATCAATGTTAACACGTAGTTTCGTCCCGCTTAGGGTTGCATACTCCTCAATGACATCACATGCATGCCAAATGGGGGACATATATCGGTGAATTAGACACCCCATAGACACACGTGTATACTAACACTTTAGAATGGATCAGTACACAATAAACATAGTCTTCAATCTCAATAACGGTCTACATCCTGACTTGGGTCCTTAGCACAACACATTAACTAGTGTGTAGCCTCGAGAGTATCGCTTGGGTGCCCCTAACACTTCGTAGATTCCTATGACTAGGGGACAGCTTACACAACATTTATTAGTTTAGTTAAATTTTTGGCAAGATACACAACATATTTTACAGGATAGATAGTCCTTCAGGACTTGACATGCATGCACTACACTGCATTTTCTACTTTTGTGTTCAATCGGAATTGTTCAAACTCGATTGTATTTTTTACACACCATCTCGTAGTGGTATTTACATTTCGGGAGGAAACTAAGGGTTGGAGGATGACACCAGATTTTTTTCCTAGACTTATTCCATTTTTGGCATGATATTTCTCAAAAAAATCACATTTAGTGCAACTAGCGTGAGATCACCAAAAAAATTGGGCTTCCACAACATCTTCAAAACCCTTTCTACACTCTTTACTCATCAAAAATAAGGTGCACATGTTCCTTTTTCATTTCTTACATACTTGTTTGACGTTTTATTGATCATATACACGCATATTTGACTACTTATTCACTCTTCTCTTATCCATGTCTATCCCTATGGGAAGTGGTAGTCACATAAATCACATCAATCACAAACATCACATATTGATTGGCACCAAAAACATGTACAAATGTGACATCTAAACATATTCTCTCACCCTAGTGGTATCATCACCTTTTTTACTTCCTATTCTCTTGCTTCTACCCTTCACATTTTTATCACTTCACGCTTTTTCTTGTGTCTCTCGGAATGCATTTTCCCATCCATCGACCTAGTTATTAGGTACACATACCTTATCTAATTTATGTTATTGAGAATTCACTTAAAAAAAATAAGTGAGGGAAAATTTAGACACAAAATCACACACTTTGGGTATCTATCTAGTCCCGATCACATCATAATATTTATATGATTCTTAAGAAAGAAAATTACTAATTGATATCTCTCTTTGGCCATCTTTTCTTGCTTTTTGTTTACACTTTTGGTCTCACACTCCTTCTTTACTTGTATTTCTTTTCATACTTCAAAATTTATCACTCGAACACTAATTTCTTACCAAGATGCCATCATCGGGTGCCTCTATCCTCTTCGGCACCCCCTAACCTCTTTGTAGTTTTGCTCACTTATTTTGGGTCCTTTCGATCCATTTATGGTCTTAATTTTTTTTGGGGTTAATTAAGAGATTCAAGAAAGGGAATAATATCAATATAAAGTTGTGTTAACATAATTAAGGAAGAAGAACTAAGCATTAGCTATCACCACCTAAGGTCAGCATCTCAAGAGCATTATCAAGAGAATTCAAGCATCTATTCTAGCTCCTTACAAGGAAAAGGGACTTCTAATTTTCATACACTTCATAGGAGGGGAATTTCATTATTTCATGCACACATTTATTTACATTTCTTACATCTTTCTATTTGTTTGTTATCAAGTACGATATGCACAAAATCCACCTAGGAACAATTTTGCACACACAATCATAGAACTACATTGTGTATGTGATGTAGTGCGTGTCTAAGTCATATGTTTACTTTATGAAACCAAGTAAAAACCGACCCCTCATTTGCATTATCTTGTTGGGATTTGATGCCCTTAGGGCTTTTTCTCATCATTTCTTTAGTGTAGGTTACAAGTGATGTCTATGAACTTAATGCAACATACTAGCGAAAGGAAGCCAAGGAGAACAAACATCTCATGACCCTCTGAAATATGGTTGTGCAACATCTAAGCAGTAACTGACGCCTAGATGAGTTATGTAGCACACCAGCCCCCCCTGACCTTTCCCAAGCGCCCCATTCTAGTGTATGCCAACATCATTGCATTTTTGGAATTCATTGTGATATTTTGAGGTCCTGTTCCCACTATTTTTGTGATTAGTACAAATTTGGCATCACATCGAAATCGGTTAAGTATTTCCTCCTTTCATTTGTAATTAGGGCTTCATATTTCCTAGCATTTTTACTTGGGTCAATTATGTACTTAATTGTTATATTCATCACTACTACATAGCATGGAATTAGGCATATATTTATTAAATATTTTATTAATCGGAACTCAACTAAATAACTTTTAAATCATATGTGATATAATGGTATAGTTATTATTATTTCATTCGTATTATGTTTGTCATTTAAATTTTCTCGTGTTAGTTAAAAATTACAATTGTTTGTTGCAGGCCTCTTGCACATCCAGCTTCAAAATCCATGTTCTAATATGAAGATGAATATTCCACCTCACCACCTCCACCACAAAATATCAAGCCCAATTTAAATGGAAATCGTATTTCCTTTTTCCCGTAGATTCAAGTCAGAACCCTTAATTTTATAGCTAGTTTATAACATTTTAATGGGAAATGTTCCTAGTTGATGGGGGTTTTTGGTTTTGAAATAAATTGATTTGTATGAGGAATATCTAGGCATTGAATGTGGGATTCCAAACCATGGAACTTTCAATCCCCAAGATATCATTCATGGGGTAGGTAACTTGCTCCAATAAGAGTGGATAGATCATGGACACCTTCTCCAAGACATACTACTTACTTAACTAATGATGAAAAAACTAATTTTTCACTTAGTGCTCTTTTAGTCGATTGAGGTTGTGAAGCCAATGTCAATGATTTTTGCTTAAGGATATTCAACAATTAAATTTGTGGGATTTTTGGGCTAAATTTATGATAAAATAAAAAAATTCTCGATTTAAAAATCACTCCTAAAGACATATCTTGTATTCTTCAGTTAAAAACGAGACAATAAAGACTAATTTTTTTAATCACATTGTTCTGGTTTTGTATCTTTTGAAATAGATTATGATGATGAAGTGCTAGATATTATCTTTAATAGAATTGAGAATTTAAATGCAAAAGCACAATCCTACCACAATATGTGGTCAAGAGACAAGGGCCTTGTAGTTATTGCAAATGCGGAATGAGATAAGGCATTGGTAAGAGTTACTAAATTTTCAAATATTATTTACAATTTTTTTCAAATTTATTAATTATTTTTCTATTTTGGAATGCATTCAATGTAGGAAAATTTATAAAATGAGTTTACAACGCTCGATGTGTATTCAAAAAGTGAAAGGAAAAATATGAATGAAGCAATTGAATGGAAGAAGAAGCTTGTTATCTAAATCTAGTATGATTATATGTTAAGAAGGATAATAAATGAAAATGGAATGGATCCAAAGGTATTGTTGAAGGCGAAAATAAAACAAGATCAAATGTTATTGTCTACTAGTGATGGAGCGAATCCGAATGAGAAATTCTTTCGAATATTGAAATTGTAGCAAAGGATCTTGTTTAGTCGTGTGACACCCAAAAAAATACCACATCAAACCACGCCAAAATGAAAAAACTCAATTAGAAAATTACTATTTTTTTATTACATTAAAAGTACGTTAATTCAATCGTCAATCACATTAATTATGGTTATTAAAATATTATTTATTTATTCAATCTATCTACTTTTGATATAATTTAATTTATGTAACTTGGTAATATTCTTTCGTTATTTTTGCCCATTCCATTAATTAATCCCAAATTTAATTTTATTTCATTAATCAACTAATCCTTAATTAATTTCATTTATTTACCCTCCTTAAGTTTATAATAATTTTAATTAATCTTAACTAAAATCCTCTAAAGCGTTAAGTAGATAAATTTTACCCCTTTAAGGCTCACCTTATAATATTAATATTATACGCTAATTAACATTATATCGTTTCCTAGCATACCTTAACCCCATACCATCCCCTTTAATTATGTAACCAAATTGTTTTACCCATCTAACCTTTTTCTATTTTCTATTTAATAAATTATCACATTCGATGCACTTATTTTAATTAAAATACTTTAATTAAATATTCCTTACCCATTTTATTTTCTTCATACTTGACAACATTCTCCTAAGGCTTTATTAATTTTAATTTTCACAAAATTTAATAAATTTTAATCATCCATCACTTAAAGCGACGAGGATTAAATCACATCCATAGGATGGATTTGATCCTCACACTTACATTTTAGGTTTCTTTATTATGACTTATGATCTCTTCATATTTCATTCTAACCTTAATGTTCCTCTTAAAAGGAATTAAAGTTTCGAATAAAAATCTATAATCTAAAAGGAATTTAGACACGAAATTGATCATTATTATTTAAAGTATACTCTTTTATATAATCAGTTATAATTCAGTTTTTGATAGCTCTTGCTCGCAGAACACTTCGTGATGGTGGGGAGCAAAATCGAACCTCTGACCTCCTCCAAACAACTCCTGCCACCCACCAATGCGCCACAGCTAAATTTAGTATATCAAAGTCAAAAACTTAGTTTTATTATTGACTGCAAACGTGCGTGATCTTTAGGGTAATCGGATGGTTACCAGGGTGAATTTTTTATCGTGTTTGTTTTTTGTTGAGGATTGAAAGAATTGGGTATGCCGTATTTTAGTTATGCATTGCGGATTTGAGCTGTAATATAGTATTCTGATGGTTTTGGGTTTCTGTCAATTGACGAGCTGTTCTCAAGATTTATTTGCGGTGAATTTTGTATATTAATCTTTCGGAAGCTATGCTGCATATATTATATTTTGTTAGAATTTTAAGAAGTGGGTATGCAGTAGTTAAGCATTGCGATTCGAGTGGAAATCTAATATTTTGATGGTTTTGAGTTTATGTCAATTGACGGATTCTGGTCTCAAGAGTTCTATTGGGTAAATTGTTTGTCTGCCGGAATGTTAAGACGTGGGTGTGTTGTATTTCACTTGAACTTTGTAGATTTGAAATGGGAGCTGTTGTTCTGATGGTTTTGGGTTTCCGTCAACTGGCGGACTATGTTCTAAAAGTTTTGTTTGGGGGAATGTTATAATATATTTTTCCGAAAAGTTTTGCAGGATTGTTCATTTTTATTAGAATTTTAAAAAGCACGTATTTCGAATTTTACGCAAGAATTGTGGATTTGAGCTGAAATGTATCATTCTAAGTTAGCTAGCGGGATAAATCTGCGTAGTATGGTTTTAGTCTGTGTTTCTGGTCTCATTACCGGGCTCCCATTATCAGGGGAAAAATTGTATTCTGATAGTTTTAGTTTCTGTCAAACTATAATAAGGTATCTTCTAAGATGTTTCTTATAGTATGTTCTCAAAAGCTAAGAAATTCACTTGGAAACACACAGTATAACCAGTTTTAATAGGGTCTGATAAGGAATGGCCTTTGAACAGATGGGGGAGGTTTTAGAAAAGGGAGGGATGCAGATGCAGTCAACGAAATCAATTAGATAGAAGTATCTAATACCGGCTAGAAATCGGTTATGGAACTGAAAAAATTCACGGTCAAAGTAGATAATGAAAGATCCTAGGCCATCCCCAATAAAGTGAAAACTACATAAGCTACAATCATCACATTCAAGAATTTATATGAAAAAAATTCAGGACTCATTAAAAAACTATTTTGTAGATCTCTATTAATCATTATTGTTGATGAGACTACATTTGCATTATGTATTTTATCAAATAATTGGCATGCCTTTTGAACATGTCATGAAAACCATGAAAACAAAACACCCATTGAATTATGTTTTATTATAGATGTTACAAATGTGTTTTGCATAAGGTATATCAGATAAATCTCCAACTACTCCATTTTCAGCTCAGGCAACGGTGAACATCATGCAATATCTGAATGAATGTGCAGCTAGACTTGGTAACCTCTTTGACAATTCTTGAATTGAGTTTGGTTCTTACTAAAATAAGAGGAGGTGCATCGGTTCTTTTAACAGAAAATGATGGAGCAACACTCCCAAATTTTCCATCCACTATAAAAGTTCAATCCCAAAACTGTAATTCTCTGGAGAATCCATCCCTCTTTAATTCAATCCCAAAACTGTAACTCTCTGGAGAATAAAAGTTCAATCCCAAAACTGTAATTCTCTGGAGAATCCATCCCACTTTAGTTGGTTAGTAGGCTAGTCACAATAATCTGGAAATTGTAAAAATACTGCAACAAACTATTGTACATCTTTAAACTCGAAAGTGTAAATATGGCGCATTGATTCTATATGTCATTTTACTCATTCATCTAGCTTCTCGTGTTTTTGTGCTGAATTTTTCTGTCATAGGGTAGGATATAGTGTTAGTTTTGTTGGATTTCTATAAACCAGTAGCTATGTAACAACTAACACGACAAGATGGAAGATTTAGATTCATCCCAAGTTTGATTCCTATTTAGATAACATGTTTAATGTATGGCGTTGTACATACACAATCATCTACTTTCTTCACAAAACAGGGGAGTATGATGGATAGAAAAATAAATGGCCATTTTCAAATCTCTCCAGCAATCCCTGTAGTGTCTGATTGCATTTAGTATTCTTGTGCCAGTGTCTATGTATGGCTGGACCCTTGTTCCACTTGCCAGAAAGTTTACAGGGCACGAGCGTGGGAGGAAGTTAAATATGAAACCGAGAGTCATGTTGATGTTTATATTCTATTTTTCAAAATAATCGATGAGTAATGATGTTAACCAGGCAATTAAATGTCCCTTCTTACCAGACATACGCCCCTGGCAGTGCTAGATTTTGCAAGGCGTTTCAACGTCATTTCACAGATTTAAAAACGAGTTTTAAATATTAAATTTGATGGCCATTGGTAATGGACAAAATTAACACTAAATCAATGAAACTTGAATATCTTCTTAATTTAACTAGCCAAATAGAAATAGAATGATTCCATTATACTGCTTGGGAAATCACTTTTTCTAAGCTTAAACTTCTCTTAATTGCTTGAAGATGTTCAATGTTATTATGCTAATCTTCAACTTAATATATCTTGATAACTTTATATATATATATAACTTAATCTTCTACTTTACCAATTGCTAATTCAGCACATTGTATTTTCAAGTGCGATAGGTTCTGCATTAATACTTTGCCAATCTGTCCTTGAGTTTAATAATTGTTGACCTAGACTAATCCTTGAAAGAGGTAGTAGAATTGCATTTTCAAGAGGCCCAAGTGGCCTATTGACAAGATGATTGGTTGAAACTTGAGAACACTCCCTGAACAATCTAGCACACTCAGTTTTACCATCGATAAGTATTGCAAGGAGTCCATATAATTTCAATGTCATTTCCTAACAATTCATGGACTGTGATTCAATCTGTGATGTTGAGTGTGGTTGTTTCTCATGGACTTAGAATTTTGTTGATTTCTTTTGCTCAATACATCGGTTGCATGTGTTTCCTAAAGAGTTAGTACCAATTATCACGTTGGGATAGTTTCGGTAGGAGTTGATATCGAAGCAACAAAATGTATTTGAGATTCGTCCTATACTCTGAATGGCTAAGATCGATATCCCTTTTCTGAAAAACAATAGAATGATACCGAAATAATGCAATATGTCCCGCAAATTGCAGTTTTTAAAAAAATAATGACACTATATCATTTATAAAATTATTGATCTATATATACCTTTTGATCTCATATATACTTGCTTTTCTCATTGCACGCAACCTGTCGAAGCGGGTATTTGTTTCGCTGGGATAAATGTAAACATTAAGGTTTGTTTTTATTTTGCTTTCCTCCAAATTAGTCATTGTGCAGACGCGCATTGTGTGTTAAAAACAATCTTCGTCATGGCTGCACCTTTGACATATGGTGGCATCTCCATGTTGATTGAGGGGAGTACAGATGCCGAACCGATAGTCCAACTTCTCAACATTTGTCCCCTTCAATCTGCATTGAACACTGAGCTCCAACATCATGTGCATCTCTCCGATGGTGTGCACTTTCAAACAGCTCTTTTGCCCTAGAAATTTGCAAGCCAAATTTCAGATGCCTGGTTAAAAGATGGAACCATTGTCCACTTGTGCAAAACCCTTTGCAGAATGATAAAACATGAATTGTAAGCATCCATTTTCCTTTGTGCATGTATGCTCCGCTTTCATTTCTTGTATATTCACTAAATTTTTGTCCCTTTTCATTTTCATCCTTTGTAGGATTTATTATTTTCTCGAATTGGAATTTGTGATAGAAACACATCCAAAAATTGGTGCTCCCACTCCTCTTCCTGCCCATGTCATTCATAGAAAGCAATCAAATCCTGATACAAATCATTGATCCGACGGAATTTTGGTCATGCAAACACCTCCCCAAAAGAAATTTGGCCTCCTAATAGTTCAAGAATGTCTCTAAAAATAAGTACATCAATACAACCATGTGTACATGGTCTATTGAAGATCGTGCCTTGGGAAAACAGTGCTCAGGGAATATGCTAATGCAAATGGCTCCGACTCATATTTCGGCTTTGATTTTGTGGATGGTGAAGGTGGGGAAATACATGTTACATGCTTCAACGAAATTGCAGCAATGTTTTTGGACAAATTGAGGCTGGAAACTTATACACCATCGTAAATGGAAGGATAGGGAATGCAAAACCAGGTTACAACCACCTTAACAATGAATTTGAGATATTCCTACAAGCTTCTTCCACTATCTCTCCGTTGCTTGTCAATAATGCCACAATACCTTTGCATAACTTTCACTTCACAGAATCAAATATATACCTGCAAAACTTGTTGGTTCCTTCATTGACGTTATTGGCATTTTTTTAGCAATCTCTCCTTGCTTCCACTATCCACAGGCGAGATAACAATGAAACTAAATGAAGAAGCTTGCAATTGAAGGACATGTCAGGATTTAGTGTTACTATAACTTTATGGGGCCAACATTTACATCATCTTGCTCAAGAACTTGAGGAAGTTCTTTCTATTCCAAAACTCCCAGTATTGGCTTTAAAGGCGGCACGTGTTTCAAGTTTCAACGACACTTCCATAGACACTATCTCTAGCACAAAATGGTTTGTTGATCCTCAGATTCCTGAAACTAAAATGCTGCACGACTAGGTTGCCTCTAAAAATTACACTGTTGAAACTCCCTCTGTAACAAACAAATTTCTAGGTCCTCCTCAAAGCTTAAAACCTATGGCAACAATTACAGAAATACTTCAAATGGGCAATACAAAGAGCAATGAATGGGATACGCTTAAATCTATAATTACAGACATCACAATGGATAACTTCTACTACATGGCTTGCCCCCTTGCAATTGGTGACAAACAATGCCGAAAGAAAGTGAAACCAACAAACAATGGCTCATGGTTTTGTGCAAGTTGTAAGTCTCATGTGCATCAATGCGATTATAGGTATGCTCTCCGTATAAACTTGCAAGATGACTCGGGAGAGCTACAATCGGTTACAACATTTGACATAGCTGCTGAAGAAATCATGGGTGTCATGGTAATAGACCTCCAACTATTGTGCATAGACAACGAGGCTACAACGGAGATTGCAAACCAGATAATTGGCCATGAATACAAATTCACTCTATCTGTGAAAAAAGAAACTTTCCGTGGAAATACACAACTGAAATGTGTCATACTTGATTCCCTTAAATTGGACGAATCGAAATTCGTTGCTTGACTTTGCCTTTCTTGGGCACCATAACACTTTCCTATATTTTAGTTTCTTCATTGTTTGCTCATATCTCCTCTATAATATGGTTTTGTCCATAGATACATTTGTAATATGATTTTGTCTACATGTTATAATGGACTATAACTCTCCAAGTTTTCCATTTAATGGTTGTTAGTATTGGTTTACATGCGCATCTATATCGCAAAAAAACCTTTTTGTAATTGAAAAAAATGTATGGTCCAATATATATATATATATATAGTTTTTGCTAACATTATGGAATGCTTTATTCATTTCTTTAATGTTTGTCTATATTTCACATGAAGTTTTTTCTTCTTTCTACCTTGTTCCTTCTTAATACCTATGTAAAAAAAAATGAAGCCATATCTCTATGTTTTTTCCTAATCAAAATCTCCATACACACCCTTGTATTTCTTCCTTTAGTTCCTTAAAAATATATGCAACAACAAATCGTTTTGCTTTTGTTTTATTTCCTTTAGCTACCAAAATATAAAACATTTACAACAAGATAAGCATTTACAAATGGTTTTTGCATTCATTTCCCCTTATCCACATACATAATTTAGCACTCTTTTAATCTTCTCTTATGCCACCTTTTTTTTGTGATTTTCGTAGGTTGTTTTATGCACAATGCCTACCCCAGAGCAACAAGAAAGAAGAAGAGATATTTATGCCTTGCACAAAAAAGAAATCAATGCTTCCCAATGTGAGCGCTATCGCCAACTCCAACAGATGCCTACAAGTTCTGCCCCTTTCCAAACTAGTGGTCGCCCCCCTTTCATGTCTTCCCCTACTACTTTCCCCTCCACACCGCACAATTCTCCTTTTCCTCTTTGCATTAACCACACCACTTGTGTCGGACCTTGTCTTCATCATGCCCGCAACATCAAATTGCAACCCTCTCCATCGCTACACTACCCTCCATCTGCTTCATCCCAATACATTGCTCCTTGCAATCATTCACCCTTCCCATTTCATCTGCACCTTGGCCGGTAACAAGTTCGATTGCTTATCCTTCTCTTACTGGAATGCCTCTCATTCACATTATTTTGATATTTCATCACCTTCCTCCAAAACTCATCACGATAGTCACACCCAAGATTCCACCCTCCTCATGCTGCTCCATAGAACAATCTATGTAGTACCTTCTTCGATAGATGCCCAATACAAATTCCGCCAAAGACTAGATCTTTTGTCATACATCCACAACTGCTTAATTTTTCTTGAGAACTACCTAGGCATACATACTACTTTCCATGAAGGAAAACACACATGCATTAGGTGCAAGTTTGAAAGAAATGGACACCACTTCTCCTCTTGGAACAATATGGATCCTAGCGTTCAACCTGCCGTTCTCAAATCTTTAACCCAGGTCGAAGAAATGTTGATTGCTCGTATTAATCCTTTTTACAAGTCACACAAATGTGCGGGGGACAATACAAATATTAACCTCACACAATAAGTTTCCCACAAAATATTTCTTCCATTGCCAAATACCTTCCTCGTTGGCTAGGAGATTTGGATCTCTTGTTGATTAAAAAAACTGGAACTCAACAAACAAAATATGACTTCTATGTTAACAGGTCCCAGGTTTGGGAAGCACTTTAATATAAAATTATCCATTACCCCTACTATAAGGATGTTCTTATTGAAACTGAGGCTCTTTCCTCTCTCCCATCGGAACCGACAAACATATCCTCCTCCCTTAACTCTATTCCTATAGACCTTCCAGCCTCTCACTTCTCTAAAGTGCAGGATAATGATAACCCTCCTTCCAACCCCTGCGAGTATCCCGAGGAGACATCCTCTTTTGTTCCTTCACACCCAAACACTGGCACTAAAGAGGAGTTAATCAAATAGTACCTACTTTCAAATCACCAGGCTGCACCCTGCACCTTAGCTTGGCAAGAAGTTGGAAATTCACCAATTAATGAATACACCACGGAGGGCCTTTTCTCAATGGATTTTCCAACTTTGTTTCCAACTGGTGCAACATTGTTTAAACAACCACGCATGAAGGATGTTCAAATGCATGAATATGCCCTCCACCTGATGCACTACCATGATGATCATTTTGGCTCACACCCCAGGTTTTAGTACTTTTTGCTTAACCTTATTATGAGACATAGGAGCCAATCTATAGCTGCAATTTTCATGAGGTTGAACCTTGAACATGGTGTCCCCCTACTATAGGCCAACTACGGCAATGCCTGCATGATTTCCCTGATGATTTCCTTCCACGAGTTTAATGAGATTTGGAACCAACCTGCGAGGACACAAACATTTTGGTCAAAGAGCAGAGGGGAGGTCTTGGACATGATTGAGCAATTGGGGGCCTACACTCTTCTTCACTCTTAGTGCAATAGACACAAAATGGCCAGACCTACATAACATCATGCAAGGTTTTTCTCCTGCTAAATCCCGTGTGGCGCAACAATGGAGGACCAAGAACATTGTTAGCCACCCTCATTGTGTCACTGCTTACTTACATCAAAGATTCACAATATTCTATGAAGAAGTGTTACAAAAACATCTTCAAGCCAAAGACTACTTGTACAGAAAATTTCTTCAATGCTCTCTACTTTTCTTTTTCTTAAAAACATTATGATTAACCTTCCTTTACCGCAGGTATGAATGGAAACATAGAGGTTCAGCACATGTTCATGGTTTCTATGGCTTGAAGATGCTCCCGACGTTGATCGCATCGAATGGTCAAATAATGAATATGTGGACAAAGCAAGACAATACTTTGATACCTACATATCTGCATGGAATATGCGCCCTCCTTCCATCCACTCGAATTTGTTCACAAGAATATCTAGGATGACCCTTGCCTTTTAGTTTCATCTCAAGTCCTTGTAGTTTCCCTATAGGATTTTGAGGAGTTGATAAATCAAGTTCAATGACACATAAAGTGTTTCAAGAGTACTTGCCTCCGAAAAAAAAAAAAAACCACCTCTAATGCTTGATACAACGCACCTTTGGAGAATAGAGCCACTTCTCTTTTGTTTGTTGATGAGACTGCTTGAGTTAAATACCTCCCTTCAAGGAATGATGATAGATTGAACACACAATCCAACAATGTTATCTATATGGAGAGCCAATATTGATTGTTAACTTTGTGCTATTTTGCCATGTCTTTGTCCTCAAATACATTACTAAGAATGCTTCTAAAGCGGAGAAAAGGTCAGAAACATACCACCAAATGCTTTCTAGATTGTCGAGAGGTTTAGATCCTGATCTTCCAGCACATTTAGCCATAAATAAATGTTAACTGAGAGTGTGGTTGAACATGACATTAGCACACAAGAAACATGCCACATGCTCCTCAAATTACCACTTTTAATGTGCAATTGCACTTTTGTGTTGCTCAATGTAGGAAAAAATATCTTAAGAAAATTTGTTGAAGCAGAGTGTGAGGATGCAGAAACATCCCTCCTTTTAGATGCATATAGGGTTCGACCTTCAAACATGGAAATCCTTCCACTCATTGAAGTTGCGCGCGATTGGAGTTACAACAAATACCGCAAACACAATAGATGAAAGATTCATACCGTACCAGCTATTGTTTGAGTGTTCCCCAAGTTTCAATGCTTTCCATCTAAGGATTCCCCCTCTTTTGAGCTTTTTTTTTGGTCAAAACTCATTATATACAAACCTTTCCACAACATTTCTACTTATATTGGTTCAACACCTCAAGAAACCATTTCTACATGGAGCTTGTTCGAGATCAATTATCGGGCTTGGAGTATTACACGGTGCGAAATCAAATCCATCACCCACCTCGGACAGTGACAATGACTCGGAAAGGGAGTGCCCCCTTCCTATTCAACAACTATATGATTGGCAGATTTTGGCTCGAATCCGCTTGGGGAACACTTCATTCCTTGACATATTACAAATGTTGGGCCTTCGTGAATTTGACACCCTTCGAGTGGAGTACACATTGAGTTCTGTTGCTCTGCGAGTCTCTTGAAGGACCAATTTCATCGAAGAAAAATGGCGAGAGCATATTTCAACTTCCCTCGTGGACAGATTCCACCTTGCAGCTTCAAGTTTATCTCCGGAACAACAACAAGCTTTTAACATATTTATTAAACACATCGCTCACAAATCCAACCTTCCTCCACTAAGACTTATTATATAAGGGACTGCTGGTATTGGAAAGTCATTCCTCATTAACATTTTAAATTCTTCATTTTCCTCTTCATCCAACCAAGGCCTTTCTCCTCTCCTTCTATTAGCCCAAATAGGGGTTGCTTCTTTAAACATTTCATCTTCGATAATACACACAAGCCTCCTGATTCCCATTAAAGAACTCAAACCCTTAGAGGGAAAAGATTTATCATCTCTTCAAGACTCCTATAACACACAAAATACATTCATTCTGAAATGAGTTTCATGAAATGCGTTTCAACCGTCGGGCCACACTTCGAGTTATACATTTTGAGGAAGATTATGATCCTTGTTAAAACCTCGAAACTTCCTCCATCATTCTCTTTATGCCAAAGGAGCTATTTCCAAGAATTCACACTTTTCATTCAGAATTCTACATTTCATTCCGAACTTGCGCTTCATATGATCCTTGTTAGAGACCTCTTATGTGAAGATCTTCCTCATTTCTAAACAAGAAAAAATTATTTTAAATTCCTCTCTTATGCCAAAATGACCTTGTTTTATTATGTTGAAATCCCTAACTCTCCTTTTTCCAGTAGCGTTCTAATTCAACATATCCGTTCTTCTCTTCATTCAAATCTTCCGAAACTTGTGGGTTGAAAAAGGTCAAGGCTCTTTGGTTCTATCCAAAATAGTCTATAGGTATCATTCATCAAGTTTGATCATTACACAGGACCTCCCCGGGATTTGCCCCTTGCGTATGTTTGTATTCCTCCCATTTCTAGAGGAGGTTGTAGATAGCTATCGTTAACATTTTTCATAATAAGTCCAGAAGGACTTACATTAACACATGCTATAGTAAATTGGCGAGGAAGCTCTTATGTGAAGATCCGTTTCCCCTTCATTTCGAACAAGAAAAAAATTGATTTCAAATATGCCCCTCATCTTTTCACTCAAAATGACCTTGTCGACTCACAAACCCTTATTATGTCTGAAATCCCTTAACTTTCTCCTTTGCAAGAACATTTGTATCAATGTACATATCACGACATTTTGTATCCATATCCCTTTTTTCAAGGATTTTTAAATGTCTGCAACTACTTTCAATGCGTATGTACATCAAGCAATACTACTAACCAATCTAATATATTAAAACTTTTGACTTAGCTCCAAGGTTATTCTTTTATATTTAACATTCATAAACAATGCTTTTGTTTTATTTTAACATTTTCTTATTTTGGCCATTTCCAACTAATCTATATATACTCAAAATTACATTGCAATTGATATTCCTTTCGTTTATATTTCCTCCAGTTCTTTTGCTTTTTTAACTCCTACCTTTAGCATTTACGAATTATTATTTTTTAAAACGTTCTCCTCTTTCCACCAATTTTACCACTTTTCTTTCCCTCCTCCTCCGTTTACCTCCGTTTTCATTTATTTTTTTCCTTTCTCTCAAGTATTTTCTCTTTTCTACTTCCTCTTTTTCCCCTGCCTTTCTTTCGGCATTATCAAGTTTGATCATTTGTTGACAAGTCACCTCCTATGTCCAATCAATTTTTTCATACGGTTCGTGTGGAATTGTAAGAAACTAGGCAGATTACCTTCTAATAGTTAAAATTTACAATGCTTTAGTTGGGGTGATTCCTCCCATTTCTTGTAAAGGAGAGTAGGCAATTTTAATGTATATTTTTCATTTCAAATTTATCGTTTCATTTAAATATGATGGTTAATTATAGATTAAGATAATTAAAATTATAAATTAAATTATCCAACTTGTCCAAAAATTAAAACACAAACTATTTATATAATGATTCATTCGAGCCGTTATGCAATGAGTCATTTGCAGAAAAGATTTTAAAAAATATTAAATCTTCACTTTCCATTATTTCGAACTGTGCCTCATTCTGTTATATGGCAGCTTTTGAGGTTTAGGCATGTCCACTTGTAAGTGTAACTACTAGATTTCCATAACAATATCGCTTTACACATCCGAGCTAGATTTCCCTAAAAGGTTATGTTACCTTTTTAATAATATAGACACTTTAAGCTTGCGTATTTTGTGTTCGGAGATTCATTGGTGGACAGTGACAGACCCCACCCACAGAGCTACTGGCCGCTTCTTCCAATGGACTCAGCTTTCCAGATTTCATTAGTACGTAGATTAATTAAATAATTGAATGCAGATTTCATTGGAGGTGGTGTTTTGAGAATTACGTATGGTGTGAATTGCAGAGAGAAAGCAAGAGTCTCTGCTACCATATGTGGACCCTTTCGTTAACGGAGATGTATTGCAGGGTAAAAATTTTGCATCTGCGGGCATTGGGAGTCTCAACGACACAGGAGTCCAATTCGTATGAATGCATACACTTTACTTAACATTGACAAATACTTATTGATTATTATGTCTTCATTAGCAAGAATCTTTCTGCCCAGTTTTAGTTTTTATATTGTGTTTGGAGGCAAATATTATCAGAATCCCTCAGCAGTATTTTTGAAGAGTATCTCGCAGATCCTTGGAGATTTACTCTTGCGGTATGAGCTCGTCTCGCATATCAGAACACGTGCCAGTTATTGATGGGTGATGCCCTCTTAGACTTATTTCATTTTATTGTTATTGTCTGTTGATGGCATAAATATTTTGATGAGTAGATGATCGCCTATTTAGACTCCCTTGACATTATTCTCTCCACACCTGCTGCCTAGATGGTGATGATACTTATACTTGAGTTCGCCTTATGTTTTTGTACCTTTCTCAATCTTAACTAGTTCCATTTTGAGTAAAATTATGATTTTATGGATGCCAAGAACATTTGTGATGGATAATAAAATTGCTAGATTCAAAATGCTAATTCAAATGCATGTACATATATATATATATATATTATATATCCATATCCCTTTTTGTGTGCAGTTTTAATTAGAAATGGGATAGGAGACAAACCTCGCAACTGTTGACTTTGAAATTTGACAACTGTAATGTTATAGTGTGGTGTTTTGCATGCCTAGTTAGTTTCATGGGGTGAACATTGTGGCCATGGGGGTAATGTATCTTCTTTAAATTTTGTATGTTTTCTTAATGTTATTTTTTTAATTGTTGCACTTTATACTAATGTGACTAACCTAATCCTAATATAACTAAAAATTAATTATGACTTTAGCTCCTTGTTATTCTTTTGTGTGTGTATTACTATTTTTTTGGAATCTTGTGGGATAAGGTAAACCTTTTTCATAAACATGATGCTTTTTATACTTTTTGGAGTGTAAAAGTGTAAAATAATTGAGCTTCTTCTTGAATTTTGATGGAATGTGGGTTACTTGTTCATTTCTTACTTCCTTGTGATTTTTAAAAATTGGGATCTTGTCCTGCATGGAGCCACCTTATCATTTTTTCATTTCTATTTATTGAAATTGTTTTGCTTGGAGGTGTGAAAAACTTGTGAAGTGAAGTTTTCTTGGAGATTGATGGAGAGGTAGGTTCTCCAACATTGTTATTTTGTTATTATGTTTGCTAATGTGGAAATATTGTGTATGTTAAGTTTGTTTGAGCTTTTGTGCATGTCCTTGTGTATGGTTGTGTAATGCCTTGTTTGGTGTTGACCCCATTTCCATCCCTTACCATGTTGCTTAGCGTTGTTTTTGTGGATCCTCTATTTAGTGTATCATGCTTTCGATCTTTTCATTGGGTAATGAAGTTTTGTTAAAAGTTCTCTTGAAATATTAAAACCTTTCTCCATATTTTTGCAGGTAAATTTTATTTAAATGTTCCTAAATTTTGAACTAGGATTTTCTCAAAATAAATAAATAAATGCTATGGGGGATATTTATCTCCCACATAAACTAGCTTTCTAAGAAATCTTGGCTTAGTTGTTTGCTTTGAAGGAGGGGATGTTTGGTGGTAGCACTAGTTTTGAAGGGACTATTATTTAATGTGAGACTTGATGTTGTAATCTACCAACTCCCTCATCCTACTTGGCAGTGACCTATCCTAGCATATGGCTCCACCCACGAAAATTTATTGCTGATGGGTGCCAAATGGTTTCCTCGTTTCAAGTTTTTGCTAGAATCTTATTCCTCCTGGCCGTAACTTCTCTTCCCGCATACATTCCTTCCATGTTGCCTGCATTTTGAAATTTGGCGAAGTTGTTCTCCTATATGCTCAAGTGGATGTCCATTACTATTCCAAAGTTTTTATTTTCCTTTGACTACATTTTTGCACGGCATTAGCGATCTAAACATGTTGTTTTAGTTGCAGGTTCCTTGTGCTTTTGTAGTGCCCCTCATATCTCCTCGTTGGCGTAGTAGAAAAATCCATCCTCACGTAACATTCATTCTATTCCACCTTTTCAATAAACGTGTTCCAACAAAAGGAAAATCTCTCATTTCAATGCACTGACAACTTGTGCCAAGGTGGAAGAATTGGACAGGGTGAGGGTGGATATCTATGCATAAAGTAGGGTAGTTTTGGGATCCAAACACCTTATGCTTTGACTGCGTGCCCTAGTTTGTGCCAGATGGGAGCCTCAGGTCATTTTTGAGCAGTGCATCTAACACATAAGAAAGCCATGACTCGCTTTTCCTAGTTGTATTCAAATGTGACATCGTGAGTAATGGCTCGCTCATTGTGGATAAGGAATTGGGAATGTTTGTACTAGTATCAAATATGAGAATGGGCCTACTTTATTGTTAATATTAACACCAGATGTCCCCTTAAATCATTTGGAACCATTTTTCTAAAGGCAACAAACAGGTGACAAAAACGTGATCAACCCCCTCTGCTAGTATAATCTCAGACCGTGATAAATGGATCTCTAGCAAGCCGTCCTAATTTTCTATCTCATTCTTGGTTAAATCATCCCTACAGGTGGAGATAAATAATCCTAAGCAGAGAGATAAGTCTGTATCCATATGGTTTCCTCCTTTTAATATTTACATATTGACTGATTTGGATATGTATACGTACCTGAAAATGGTTTCAAACACCTCTGGGATGAAAGGAGATTCTTGTTTGTCACTGTGTTGTTTGTTGTACGCAAAGGAAGATTATTAAATATATTTGTAAAAGGAAAATTAAAAAATAAATAAATATATGTCATAGACCCAATAAGCAAATGTAGGGAAACGCATAAGCTTATATGTCACTTAATTCAATAAAAATATACATATATAATTTAATATAAAATAAAATAAAACAAATGGAGCGAGGCAAAAAAAAAAAAGATCAAAAAAATTCAGTTAGGTTTTGCCTCCTTGTGTTTTGAAATGGGGTGAGTTTAGGGAGGTGGTAAAGAAAAACCAAGGATGTGTGTTGTGGGGAAAAATTCCTGAAGGAATCGTTGTTTTATGTGATGTTATGGCTGTAGCTTTTACTCCACCAATGTGCGTAAGGGAATTTTTGTTCTGTTCTTAAAGGAATGCCTCGCTAGATGTCTTCTCATGGAATGCCTTGGTCACGGATCGTGTCAATATTCTCCTAGCCTGTGTCAAAAAATGAGCCTCGGTTCTTGCGTGGACAACCATCAAAGTATAATGGAGAGAGGGATTTTGATAGATGTTGTAGTTACAAATGCTTGGGGGACGTGTATGAGTCTGCGCCATTAGCAGGCTCTTTTCTCCAACCTAGATTAGTCTACATTTGCCAACATCCTCCTAACCTGTGTCAAACTCGAACCCCCAAACTGCGTGGGAATTTTTCTAGTTCAATATTCGAGAAAGTGGAAAAACTACACTATGTGTGGTGGTTTGACGTGTGGCAACGATTCAAGTGCACCATATTGTCTCCAAATACAAACTACACTGTACCATTTTTTGTTAAAATGGATCACAATAGAGATGAGAACCGATATAACCCATATAGGTATGAATTTCCTTTCATCTTTTCTATTCTGAGAACCTAATAGGGAGCATATGGAATCCGCTCGATTTCTGGCTGATTTAGAGCAATCCATTGGAAACCACCATCCGGGGTTAAGCATGACTCCCCTTTGACATGATGAAGATGGATTTGTTGGAAAGGTGTGTGAACTGTTTGATAGAATGCCTCAAAGAAATGTTGTCTCATGGAATGCCATGATTGTAGGATATGCACATAATGGATTCATAGTACACATGGCATTTGTTTGCTATCCCAAACACATTGATAAGCCTCTTTACCATGGGCTTGTTACTCAACTGGAGGCACTTGCTGTTCCTTTCTTGCCACCAGAGGATTTTCCAATAGAACTGGCCACTGATTTTGACATTATTGTGGATGCTATTTTTGGTTTTCCTTCTGTGGCTGCAAGCAAGTGAAATCAATCGGTGCGATGTCAACTCCTCGACTTCTACCTCACCAGCTCATTTCCAAGCATGGTTCACCTTCCCTCATCTTTCATAACTCTCGTATTTTAGTTTTTCGTTTACAACTTAATATAATTTTAAAATATTAGGATTTTAACACAATTAATTGTTTATTTCAACTCGTTGTAAAAAAATAATGAAATGTTGTGTATAAACTCACGAAATCAAAATAACCCGTTGCATTAAAAGATGAACTTCCACCCTCATTCTGAGGTGATGTAGAAAACTTTCTACCCAACTAGATCACTACAACATTATCTTATAGACCAGACGAAATTGACTTTCCAGAAAAAATGTTGACCATCTCCTTGTTTTAAAAAGTTAATCTTTACATTTTTCAGAGACTCATTAAGTACTCTTCGTAACCCTGAAAAACGAGATGTTAAGTTTCATTCGTGTAACTTGGTATGCAAGGAGTCACCTTGACCTTTGGATCGACCCCGAATGAACATATGTGATCCTTTTGATGCTTTATTATAGGAGCCTTGTTACAGAGTAGTTTACAGCAGTAGGTAGTTGTTAAATCTAGAAAGTTGGCTTTCATTTTCAACCACCATTTGAAACACTGGATAGAGAAATTATTTCCCATCTTCACAAACCTCTAGTGTTTATACTAGACAATTGCATGGAACATTCAGTTTAGGGAAAAACACTTTTCTAGATAGTTTGGCAAAGCCATTTTGTAGGCCTTCATTTTTGACGAGGTTCAACTGGACTAATTTCAACTTGTCGCTCTAAAAACTTGTCGCCATTTGAAAATGGTTTTCTAGTTCTCAATCCTGTCGACTCTGATGAATTCTCCTTATATAGGGGAAACTTGTAGGAAGTGTCTCGTTGCATGCTCATCCATCGAACGTCAGTTTTGGACGTGGTTTTCTGAGCCCTCGAGCTAACTTTTGTTCAATTTACACTGGGCCAACTACGACCAGTGGCCTCGGAAAACTAGCCGCCAAATGCAAACCGTTCACTTTTTCCCAATTCCATCAGTTTCTTTGAACTCTTGGTATATTTGGGGACACGTAGAAAGTTAATCGTGGTGTGTGTTCTCTTTAGAAGATAACTTTTGGAAGTGGTTTCTTAGCCTCCAAGCCTATTTTGAATGTTTTGTAGCTAGTAAGAAAAGGTAAAAATAGAAAGTCTGTGGGACCCTCGAGGTTGTCAAACCACCATGGAAACTTTGGACACATGTAAATAACTATTTAAAACTCTATGGTATAGCTTGTTGTGTGAAATAAAACTTTTGACAAAATGGTGTTTTCTCTCTCTTCCCTTCTTTTCTCTCTCCTGGGTTACAAAATGAAGTGAAATGAAATGCATTGAATACATGTCTCTAAAATTTTTCTCTCACTTGCAAATTGTAATTATTATTATATGTAAATGGGAAAAATGAAAAATGATAATTATGTTAGATTAGGGTGGATGCCATGCCAACGAATTATCGCTGATATCATGCTCACGTGGTTTACAGGATGAAAGAATGATGACAAAAAGGTGATGTGTAAATTATTAATTATCATTGTAATTTATATAGTTCATTGTTAAATGGATAAATGTATAATGTAGTCTCATGTTACAGAAGGTTATTTTTGATAATTTGTTGTTATGTATGAGATGCTAGTTCCAAGGACATCTAGGAAATGTGCATTTAATCATAGGTCAATTTGATTTATAGTATACCTAGTAAAAAGGTTTGATATTTATATAAGGTAAATGAAATTAAAGAAATACCTTGTAGTGCATATCTAGTGCTCAATAAATGATTAACGAGTCATTTTGTGCATTCATACTTTGTAAATGTAATAAAGAGAATTAAATCGCAAACACTCTACCCTTTTTCAATATCGGACATAACTTGTTTTTCATGTGCGACACTCTTTACCGTATAAGAGAAATTGAAAACCGTAGAATGAAATTAAACTTTACACTCGATGGAACCTCCTAGCTTGAGTAAACAAGATCCTAAGGATGGGTTTATCATCTTAATCGTGCATTTAGTGACATTGTCATAAACCTAGTAGGCAGGGAGTGACACACGGTTAAACTTTTCTTAGAGTGTGTAGAGCTAACTATTCCTTCATAGCCTAGCAGACCACCTTATCATCCGAAGATAGATTTAAATTTAAATTTCTTCATCGAGTGAAATCCTTGTTGGATCTTGACACATAGATGGAGGTTATGACTAGTTGTTCTAGGTCTTAAACTCTTTTAACGAACTCCTTATCTCCGCTCAGCTATATGTGTTACCTTGGTTTCTCTCAACATTACACCTTGGTTCATCCCGAAGGTGGTTTAGCATAAATATGTCCTCTTGCTTAAAACGCATATATAGTTGAGGGGTAGACCCTAGATGAATTTAGAATTAATCTAAACCTTGGTTGATTTGGATGTTAACTTAGGATTCATGTGTAGCTTCAAGTCTTCTCATCTTTTATGTCTTCAAGAGGTTAGAAAAACAATTTTGTAACTCCTTTTACAAGACAATGCTAAAAATAAGATCCTATGTGACGTAGAAAATAAAGTATATTAGAGTAAACAAAAGATTGAGGTTCGAAATAATGCCAATCTCGGAGACCTTATATCTCAATTAAACATACTCTTTTGTTTCAAATAATATGAATTGTTCTTGGTTTGAGCAACCTTCGAGAAAAAAATAACATATATAATTCACAATGGTATTCCTCAAGTCATTGAATTGGAATAACTATGGTAGGAAAATAACTTTTCCGTGATCAAGAATGTTTTCTGTAAAAACCTATCTTGCAATTAAATCTCCGGTAAATCCTAATGTCGCTTATATGGACACCAAGTCACATTCACATGAGTTGTAAGAGTAAAATGGTAGACCTTGAATATATGTTCGAGAAGAATATTCTTAACATAAGAACAAGATAATTAAGTATTTTATATGCATTTAAACTATGCCAAATAAGTATGCAAGTTATGGAAAATTTTGTAAAGAATAAGAAGCCATCTAAAAAGGGGTGAATGATAATTTAATCTGTGGTATGAACTTAAGAATCTATCTGTGGACAAATGAGAAATTTATCCTTGCACAATAATGTTCTTGGAATGTTAATTATAACTAAAATGCAATTAAAGAAAAGATGTGTTGTGTGTTTGCCTATCCTAAAGTCTTCTTTTTGTGGTTGGGGCATTACTAGCATTCATTCATGGGGAAAAGTGTGGCATTGATAGGCCTATGTTGTTTTCATTTGGGTATGTGAGTCGATGACTTATGATATTTTCGTATGTGATTCGAGTTACTCAGTACTTGGAGCCCTTGCCGTTGTGTTGTGTGTAGTGAGCAATGAAAGTAAAAAAATAAATTATCTTGGTATTTTACTTGTTGTAATTGTGTGTGTAAAATATGGGCAATACATATGGTATCGAGCAGCAGGTTCATGTTCTCAAACCTTTGGGGAAAATTGGAGTGGTGATGGTGTTGCATGATGGTGGTTGATATTGTAAGTGTAATGTGATATATGCGTGATGTTCTATGTTGTAATTGTGAAATTGTGAGCGCACATGTTGTGTATGTCAGTTAGTGCATATTTATTATCATATTGGTGTGCTTGTGATGAGAGTATTCACTCTCTATGTTGTTGATTCAATGAGGAATCCATGTGTGATGTACCACCTTGTTGTGTGTGAAAGGAATGATATTGTGAATTGCAGAGTGTTGAAACATTTTGACCTTATGTGATGTGAAGATGTAATGATGTATTGCATGAAAAAATCGATGTAAAGTGAATGGAATTTTATCATGATGTCATCACCGTATTGTGATTAGTTGTGTGCATTGTCGTGTTGTATTGAGATTGATGTATGTTGTAATGTTAGACATTGTTCTCGCCATACTTATGATTTGTGTAATATGTAATGATTTACGTCATGATTTAGGGGCATATGGTGAGCGTATGATCCCTATGGTATAGTGATTGCACTTCGGTTGCAGAATGTGGTAATGTGATGTATCATAACTTGTGAAAGTAATGATTGTGTTATACCCCGTATATAAATACCATGTGTAAGATGCTATGGTTAATTTGTGTGAATCACCATTATGTTAGTGATGTAGTTATGTGTATGTTATGGACCTTACACTAGATGACCCTAAGGGGAAAAACTGTCAAGAGTGTATGTGTGGAGAGAGGAGGCGTGGACCAGGTTTTCATAATCTTGAGCCGAGTACAAGTGAGGAAGTGGAGTCTTATATAGACTGAAAACCCACTTCTATCTGTTTAGTATACTTCAAGCTTGCTTATTATATTATGGGTGCGCACCACCTCAGGCTCAACTTATGCGAACTAGTGTTCCCTACTCTTTCTTATTGGATTGTTCATTGGACAATCCTATGCTATTTAGACTATGTTGATCCTTGCAGGAGTATGGAGGAATGATTCAGCAAAGATGATGATAGTTGCATTATTTTATATACTCATTTTGGTTACATGTATATTTTTACGATCTCGAGGCTTGAGGTCCGAGTGCTCACAACTCGATGAGTTCCCCTTTGGTGGCGGTATGAGGCCACATAGTGATTGTAATGTGCTACTTTCTCATTATGTATTTTATTCATAAATTAATCTTTATCTCTTTTAGCTAGAACCATCTATTTTCTTGATTGACATGTTCTTATATTTTGGGCATTTATTTGATTGTTGCATTAACATTTGGATTTTGTACTAACCATGGCTAATTATCCATTTGTTTTTCTTAGTTTTAAAACTTTCTTGTCATATTTAAAAGTTTTGTAGCCTAGCCCAAGGCTTTTGATTTTTCCACTTGGCATTTGAATGGATTGTTATGCTGGTTCTAATGTCGTAATGCGTTGGAATAGGGTCATGGGATTAACCATGGAGTGGTTTAACCTATGGAACCACTTCATTGTATGGGGGTATGCCCCAAGGAGTTATAGATAACTAGCGGGTTGTTGAACCATGAATTATTATTTCACTTGGGTTTGGGGGCGACAGGGCTTTATGTGCCTAGTGCCATAGGGTGACCCATCCTCATTAAAAGGAGAAAGGACACGGGTCTCTATGGATAAGTGACTGTTATTCTTATGGCACTCTATGGTTGAGTGACCTGTTATTCTTGATGGGTCCATATGGTTGAGTGACTAGGCTTGGTTTTGACACTATGATTCTTTCTCTATGAGAGAGGATATGGAGGTTATTTGGTGATATTTTGGGATGGTATATGGAATTTTATTTCGTGCTTTTGAGATATCTAGGGATTGTTTTGTGAAGTCTTATAGATGTGGAGTCGGTATAATGAGTTATGTGTACTCTTGTGAATCTCGTTACACATTGTTATGTTTGAGGCTTGACACTCCCATTGGTTGATATATATTTTTGGATATCTGTTTGGAACTATGTGGGTATAGTCATGGTTTTGAGACATGTGATACCAGTTACCTTTGTATCAGTGTGATGATTATGTTGGTCAGTCATATGTGTGTACTAGATCTATGTCTAGGACATAATTGTTGGAAATTATTTGTTATGTGGACTACTTGTTGTCATTCCATTGAGGAATTAAAGGTATTGTGATGTGTTATAGTCATGAAAGTAGGTAGCAGATGTCTCGTGTGTTGTGTTGAGTTTGTGTGACATCTTGATGCTAGTTATTGTCATTGGCACCCATTAAACTTAAGACAACCGAAAATTTCTAAACAATGAATATTATAATCCTGAGATACGAAGTACTATAGAGGAAAATATAAAAAAAGTAACACGGTAAATTAGAACAACCAATCTTCATAAAACCTTGAAAGTTAAAATTTCTACCTAATGTTCCTAGGGCCACCCCATGACCGTGATTTTGTGTCTGAAATCTTAACCTTAGAGCGTACCTTCACCATATTTGTTCCTTGTTGCTTACCATTTCTCCTTCTTCATTGTATGTCACATCAAGGACGATGCTCTTATAAGGGGAGGGAGATGTAGTGCCCCTCCTATCTCCTTGTTGGCGTAGTAGAAAAATCCATCCTCATGCAACATTCATTCTATTCCACCTTTTCAATAAACATGTTCTAACAAAAAAAAAAACTCGTGTTTCAATGCATTGATAGCTTGTGCCAAGGTGGAAGAATTGGACAGGGTGAGGGTGGATATCTATGCATAAAGTAGGGTAGTTTTGGGATCCAAACACCTTATCCTTTGACTTTGCATGCCCCAGTTTGTGCCAAATGGGAGCCTCAGGTCAGTTTTTGAGTAGTGCATCTAGCAAATAAGAAAGCCATGACTCACTTTTCCTAGTTGTATTCAGATGTGACGTGACTGAGTAATGGCTCACTCATTGTGGATAAGGAATTGGGACTATTTTTACTAGTATCAAATATGAGAATGGGCCTACTTTATTGTTAATATTAACACCAGACGTCCCCTTAAATCATTTGGAACCATTTGTCTAAAGGCAATGAACAGGTGACAAAAATGTGATCAACCCCCTCTGCTAGTATAATCTCAGACCGTGATAAATGGATCTCTAGCAAGCCGTCCTAATTTTCTATCTCATTCTCGGTTAAATCATCCCTACAGGGGGAGATAAATAATCCTAAAAAGAGAGATAAATCATCCCTGCAGTGGTTTCCTCCTTTTAATAGTTATATATTGATTAATTTGGATGTGTATGCGTACCTAAAAATGGTTTCAAATGCCTCTAGGATGAAAGGAGATTCTTGTTTGTCACTGTGTTGTTTTTTTGTATGCAAGGAATATTATTAAATATATTTGTAAAAGAAAAATTAAAAAAATAAATAAATATATGTCATTGACCCAATAAGCAAATGTAGGGAAATGCATAAGCTTATATATCTCTTAATTCAATAAAACTATACATATATAATTTAATATTAAATTAAATAAAACAAATGGATGAAGGGAAAAAAAAAGGTCAAAAAAATTCAGTTAGGGTTTGCATCCTTGTGTTTGGAAATGGGGCGAGTTTGGGGTGGTGGCGAGAGAAAAACCAGGGAGGTGTGCTATGGGGAAAAAATGCAGAAGGAAACGTGGTTTTATGTGATGCTAAGGTCTGTAGATTTTACTCCACCACTTGTGTGTGAGGGATTTTTTGTTCTATTCTTAAAGGAATGCCTCGCTAGATGTATTCTCATGGAATTCCTTGGTCACGGCCTATGCCAAGGTATTATCACACTGTGTCAAAAAAATAAGCCTCGGTTCTTGTGTGGATAGTCATCAAAGTATAATGGAGAGAGGGATTTTGACAGATGTTGTAGTTGTAAATGATTGGGGGACATGTATGAGTCTGCGCCATTCGCGGGACCTTTTATCCAACCTAGATTAGTCTACATTTACTAAAGATACGTCTAGCACTGCTAGATCCTCCCAACCTATGTCAAACTCGAACCCCCAAACCTGCGTGGGAATTTTTCTAGTTCAGATTCAAGCAAGTGGAAAAATTGTGCTACATGTGGTGGTTTGACGTGTGGAAATGATTCAAGTGCACCATATTGTCTCCAAATACACACTACACTGTATCATTTGTTGTTAAAATGGATCACAACAGAGTTGAGAACCGATATAACCCGTATAGGTATGAATCACCTTTCATCTTTTTGTTATGGCACCCAATAAGGAGTGTATGGAATCCACTCATTTACGGCTGATTTAGAGCAGGTTAGATTGAAAACCACCGGTGAGCTTAGCATGACTCCCTTCAACATGATGAATATGGATTTTTGGAAAGGCATGTGAATTGTTTGATAGAATTCCTCAAAGAAATGTTGTCTCATGGAATGCCATGATTAGAGGATATGCACAAAATGGATTCATAGTACACATGGCATTTGCTTGCTATCCCAAACTCACCGATAAGCCTCTTTATCGTGGGCTTGTTACTCAGCTGGAGGCACTTGCTGTTCCTTTCTTGCCACAAGAGGATTTTCCAATACAAATGGCCACCGATTTTGACATTATTGTGGATGCCATTTTTAGGTTTTCCTTCTGTGGCTACAAGTAAGTAAAATCAATCGATGTGATGTCAAATCCTTGACTTTTTCCTCGCTCAGTTCATTTTAGGGCATGGTTAACCTTCCCTCATCTTTCATAACTCTAGTATTTTAGTTTTTCGTTTACAACTTAATATAATTTTAAAATATTAGGATTTTAACACAGTTAATTGTTTATTTCAACTCGTTGCAAAAAATAATGAAATGTCGTGACAAAACTCACGAAATGAAAATAACCTATTGCATTAAAACATGAACTTCCACCCTCATTCTGAGGTGATGTAGAAAACTTCCTACCCAACTGGATCGCTACAACATTGTCTTATCGACCAGACGAAATTAAATTTACAAAAATAATGTTGACCATCTCCTGTTTAAAAATTTAATTTTGTATTTTTCAAAGACTCATTAAGTACTCTTCGTAAACCTAAAAATGAGATGTTAAGTTTCATTCGGGTACCTTGGTATGTGAGGAGTCACCTTGACCTTTGGATCAACCCTAAATGAACAAATGTGATCCTTTCGACACTCTTATAGGAGCCCTGTTACACTGGTTTATAACAGTAGGAAGTTGTTAAATCTAGAAAGTTGGCTTTCGTTTTTAACCGCCATTTGAAACCTGGATAGAGAAATTATTTCCTGCCTTCGCAAACCTCTAGTGTTTATACTAGAAAATTGCATGGATCATTCCAAGTTTAGATAAAAAAAAAAATTCGGATAGTTTGGTAAAGCCATTTATAGGCCTCCTGCATAGCTTTGATGAGTTTCAACTGGACCAATTTCAACTTGTTGCTCCAGAAAACTTGTCTCCGTTTGAAAATGGTTTTCTAGTTCTCAGTCCTGTCGACTCGATGAATTCTCCTTATATAGAGGAAACTTGTAAAACTTTGTCTTGTTGCATGCTTATCCATTGAATGTTAGTGTTGGACATGGTTTTCTGAGCCCTTGAGCTAACTTTTGTTCAATTTTCCCTAGGCCAACCGCGACTTAGTGGCCCCTTAAAACTAGCCGTGAAACGTAAACAATTGAATTTTTCCCAATTCCGTCGATTGCTATGAACACTGTATATCTCACGGACACGTAAAAGTTAATTAAAGTGTGCGTTCTCTTCGAAAGACAACTTTTGGAAGTGATTTCTTAGGCTCGAGCTGTTTTGAACATGTTGTACCTAGTAAGAAAAGGTAAAAATAGAAAGTTGTGGGACCCTCGTCGCATTGTCAAACCACCGAGGAAACTTTGGACACATGTAAATAACTATTTAAAACTCTATGGTATAGCTAGTTGTGTGAAATAGAAATTTTGACAAAATGGTGTTTTCTCTCTCTTCCTTTTTTCTCTCTCCGGGTTACAAAATGAAGTGAAATGAAATGCATTGAATACATGTCTCTAAATTTTTCTATCGCTTACAACTTGTAATTATTACTATATGTAAATGGGAAAACTGAAAACAAATAATTATTTTAGATTAGGGTGGATGCTATGCTAGTGAATTATCGATGATATCATGCTCACGTGGTTTTTCGGGATGAAAGAATGATGACAAAAAGGTGATGTGTAATTCATTAATTATCATTGTAATTTATATAGTTCATTGTTAAATGGATAAATGTATAATGTAGTCTCATGTTATAGAAGGTGATTTTTGATAATTTGTTGGTATGTATGAGATGCTAGTTCCAAGGACATCTAGGAAATGTGCATTTAATCATAGGTGAATTTGATTTATAGTATACCTGGTAAAAGGTTTGATATTTATATAAGGTAAATGAAATAGAAGTAATACCTTATAGTGCATATTTAGTGCTCAATAAATGATTAACGAGTCATCTTGTGCATTCATACTTTATAAATGTAATAAAGAGAATTAAATCCAAAACACTCTACCCTTGTTCAATATCAAGACATAACTTTTTTTCATGTGCGACACTCCTTACTGTAGAAGACATTGAAAACTGTAGAATGAACTTAAACTTTGCAATCGATAGAACCTCCTAGCTTGAGTAAACAAGAGCCCGAGGATGGGTTTATCGTCTTAATCAGTATATTTAGTGACATTGTCATAAACCTAGTAGACAAGAGTGACACAGTAAAAATTTTCTTGGAGTGTGTAGAGCTAACTCTTCCTTCGTAGCCTAGCGGACTACCTTGTCATCCGAAGATAGATTTAAATTTAAAGTTCTTCATCGAGTGAAATCCTTGTTGGATCTAGACGACATAGATGGAGGTTGTGACTAGTTATTCTAGGTCTTAAACTCTTGTTAAGGAACTCCTTAGCTCCGCTCAGCTAGATGTGTTACCTTGGTTTCTCTCAACATTACACCTTGGTCCCTTCTGAAGGTGGTTTTACATAAATATGTCCTCTTGCTTAAAACACATATATAGTTGAGGGGTAGACCCTAGACGAAGTTGGAATTAATCTAAACCTTGGGTTATTCGGATGTTAACTTAGGATTCTTGTGTAGCTTCAAGTCTTCTCTTCTTTTATGCCTTCAAGAGGTTAGTCAAACCATTCCGTAACTCCTTTTATAAGACAATGCTAAAAATAAGATCCTATGTGACGTAGAAAATAAATTATATAAGAGTAAAAATGAGATTGAGGTTCGTAATAATGCCACTCTCGTAAACCTTATATCTCAATTAAACATACCCTTTTGTTTAGATAATATGAATTGTTCTTGGTGTGAGCAACCTTTGAGAAAACAAAATACATATATAAATCACAATGGTATTCCTCAAGTCATTGAATTGGAATAAATATGGTAGGAAAATAACTTTTCCATGATCGAAGAATATTTTGTGGTAAAAACTATCTTGCAATTAAATCTCAGTTAAATCCTAATATCGCTATATATGGACACCAAGTCACATTCACATGAGTTGTAAGAGTAAAATGGTAGACCTTGAATATATGTTCAAGAAGAATATTCTTAACATAAGAACAAGATAATTAAGTACTTTATAAGCACTTGAACTATGCCAAATAAGTATGCAAGGTATGGAAAATTTTGTATAGAATAAGAAGCCATCTAAAAAGGGGTGAATGATAATTCAACCGTGGTTTGAACTTAAGAATCTATTTGTGGACAAATGAGAATTTTATCCTTGCACAATAATGTTCTTGGAATGTTAATCATAACTAAAATGCAATTAAAGAAAAAATGTGTTGTGGGTTTTCCTATCCTTGAGTCTTCTTTCTCGTGGTTGGGGCATTGCTTAGCATTCATTCATTGGGAAAAGTGTGGCATTGACAGGGCCATGTTGTTTTTATGTGTCTATGTGAGTTGATGACTTATGAGATTATCGTATGTGAGTCAGTCCTATACTTGGAGCCCTTGTTGCGTTGTGTGTAGTGAGCAATTAAAGTAAAAATAAATAAATTATCCTGGTATTTTAGTGTTGTAATTATGTGTGTAAAATATGGGCACTACGGATTTCCTTGCAAACATGGCTTTCTCTTTATACCCCATCCCTTTGAGGCATTTTTTATTCAAGCAGCTTTCCCATCCTATATGCCAAAATGGGAATTGTTATCGATGTTGTAGTTTGAGGTGCTCTGGTAGATAGGTATGCAAAAAAAACATGGAAGCATGCACTGACATGTGAACTATTCGACTAAACTCATGAAATGTGGTCTCATGGAATGAAACTATTGCATGATATACACAAATGAGTTCATTGAAAAGTTTTAGACACTTTCAAAGCAAATGCGATGGGAAAGTGTAGATCCAGGTTTCCACAACTTTTTCTTCCTGCACCCTCCCAGCTTGTGTCAAAATGGGATCTCAAGAGTAGTTTTTGGTTATCAATGAAAGCCTAAATGATAAAGGAATAGTATCAAATGTTGTAGTTGCTATTATTGTTTTGATAGATGTGTAGGCTAATGTGAAAACCAGAGTGGTATTTGACCTTCCCTAGGAAAAACATGGTGTATGGTTTTCAATGTTCTCTCTAGGCTCAGTTTTGGGTTCGTTGTAAAGACCCAAGAGACTTTGGCACTAATTGCTTTGGTGGTTGTGGAGCCAACCTCTCAGCTCCCCTACATATTCTTCTCACATTCCAGATTGGGGCTATGTGGAAGGACTTGTTGGTTGTTTCTTTTTTTTAGGATGCTACAGACAAGATAAACATGCCTGTGTAAGGTTGTCAACTATTTGTTTTAATGCTTAAAAGGGAGTTCATCATTCTTATCTTGTCATTTGGGTTCAACATCTTGGTAAACTAGGAGGACGTACACCTACAATCTTCCTTTTATGAGATTTTTTTTAGCCTCAACAAATTCATAGGAGTGTTTGAAGGCATTAAAAGAATTTTGAAAAATCTAAGGATATGCAAGTGAAAAATGTATTCCATGATCCATAAAAATTTGCCAAGATTCTTCTAGCTCATGTTTAGTATAGAGCCTTGAGTAGGACTTAGTCAATCGTAAAAGAAAAATGGGAAACATGTTATTTGAAATTTTCAAGGGATCGAGAATATTTGTGTGTCATCATGGAGGATAGATCAATGCTCATGAAATGTTTGATGAAATTCCCAAGTGAGATACTTGAACCAAATCTGCGTGTTTGACCGGCTCTGTTCCTCTAGGCATGGTTCATCTCTCCTTGTCTTTCATAATTCTTGTACTTTAGTTTCTCTTTTGTGATGAAATATAATTTTAAAAGATTAGAATTATCATACATTTAATTGTTTATATTAACTTGTTACAAAACAATAAAATGTTGTATTGTAACTCACGCAATCAAAATAACCATTTTGTAGTCAACCATGAACTTCAACCCTCATTCTGAGGTGATTTAGAAAACTTCTAACCCAAACTAGATCACTACAATATTGTTTTATCAACAAGATGAAGTTGACTTCTTGGTAAATATGTTGACCATCTCCTTGTTTAAATAGATAACTTTGCATTTTTGAGACTCGTAAAGTAACCTTTGTAACTCTAAAAATGGGATGTTAAGCTTCATACATCTACCTTGTTATGTGAGGAGTCACCTTAACCCTTGGTTTGACCCTAAATGATCATTTTGATATTTTTGATGCCCTATTGGGAGAAATGTTACACCATTTTGCAGTTGTAAGAAGATACTAAAACTAAAAAGTTGGATTTCGTTTGGAACAACCTTTTGAATCTAGTATAGCGAAAATGCTTATCCGTCTTCACAAACCTCTAGTATTCTTACTAGACAATTTCCTAGAACTTTCAACCTTTGAGGAAAAAAAATTTTCTTAATAGTTTGGAAAATCCATTTTGTAGGCTCCCGGTCGTAGTTTGACTAGGTCAAACTAGACCAATTACGACCGGAGGCTCCAGAAAGCATGTCACCATTTGTAAACCATTTTCTAGTTCTGAATTCTTGGTGTATAGGAGGACACGTAGAAACTTACCCGGAGTGTGTTTTCTCATTAGAGGACAACATTTGAAGTTGGTTTCTTAGCCTCTAAGTGTTAATTGAACGTTTTACAACTAGCAGGGAAATGTAAGAAGGAAGTTGTATGACCCATGTCGGGTTGCCCAACCATCGTGGAAAGTTGTTGACACTTATAAATAACTATTTAAAACTTTATTGTGTGACTTTTTGTGTGAAATTGAACTTTTGGCAAAATAGTGTTTCTCTCTCTTCCCTATTTCTTTCTCTCTCCTTGGTTAGGAAATGAAGCGAACTGAAATGAAATAAATGTGTCTCTAACCTTTTTATTTCAAATGCAAAATTATTAATGTTATTATGTAAATGGGAAACTAAAAATGTTAATTATGCTAGATTAGGGTGGATGTCATGCCAATTATTTATCGTTGATTTCATGCTCACATGGTTTGTAGGATGCAAGAAAGATGGTGAAAAGGCATTGTGTAATTCATATTTTATTTTCTAATTTATATAGGTCATTATAAAATGAATATATCTATAATGTAGTCCCATGTTAGAAAAAGTTGTATTTGAAATTTTCTATTATGTTTGAAATGCTAGTTTTAGGGATACCTTGGGAAACATGCATTTAATCAATAGTGCAATTTGATTCATAGTTACTTTTATATATAAAAGGATATATATATATACATATATATGTTAAATGAATTTGAATCTAATATATTCTAGCGTGTTTCTAGTGTGCCATAGAGGATTAAATAATTGGTGTTGTGTTCCTTATCTTAAAAATTAATAGAAAAATTCTAAATAAAACAATTGACCTTAGTTTAAAACATGCGCAGATTTACCTTTCTCGCACGTTCCTTATTAGCATAGAATAATTTTAAACCATAAAATGAACTTAAATTCTTGTTAATGAACTCTTTAGTTCCTCTCAACTAAATGTGTTACCTTGGTTACTAAAAGCATATCACCTTGGTCTTTCATGAAGGTTGTCTATCATAAACATATCTTCTCTCCTTAAACTCATTCATAGTTGGGGTGTAGATTCTTAGGTGTAATTGGAATTATACCAAATAGAGGTAGTTTTCTATGATATTCCCATGATTGATCTCTTGGTGGGATTATATTGCACAAGTGGATGTCTTGCTTGCAGCATGCATTAACTCTACAGTGTATAAGAGAAAATAATTGGGGTATCTCATTTTGGGTCACACTCCTTGTAGTAGTGAATCCGTTAGTGAAAAGTATGTGTTATTTTGTTTACAAAGGTGATAAAACAATGCTAAAAATGAGACCATATTGTAATGTAGGAGTAAATCATATAAGAGGAAAATGATATTGGAGGTTAGGAATAATGTCAGTCTTGGGATCCTTATAACTCAATTACAAATTTACTTATGTTAAAAAAATAATCTCAATTTTCCTTGGTTAGAGCAAACTTTTAGAAAACAAAAGATATAATTCTTCAGGAGGTTACACAAGTACTTTCTTAAATCTTTATGTTAAAAGTGACAACAAAAATATACCTAAGAAATAATTTAAATGAAATGAGAAACAAGAGTATATGTGATAATGGATTAAGAAAAAAAACTCACTTAAGTCCTTATGGTTGATTTAAGAATTAAATTTTGTTAAGAATGGATACAAATTTTTCGTGGTGGATCTAGGCATTTGAGCCATATATAGATCCACTAAAATAAAATAAAATTATGTCATGTAGAGGCTTAACTGAATCAAACTAAATTTGGAACTAAAACAACCATAGTACGAGAACAAATGTGCTTCGAATGGAAGGAAGTTTATAGGAAAGAGAAACTTGAACCTTCACCTCCCTTGAATTGTATTTTTTTTCTCGACAACTTCTGGTTGTCCCATGCATAATGAGGATAAGATTAAACATCAACTAAACATTTTTTTAGAAACAAACTTTTAGCATAAGAACGAGAGAAGTAGGAACTTTGTATTAAATATGAAATATGGAAAATAATTATGTAAGTTATGGAGATTTTCATAAGGGATAAAGAGAAAACTTAAATGGTTAAACTGTAAGTTAAATGTGGAATGAACTTATGAATCTGTAGGTGAAAAAAAGAGAAAATTATACTTACCTAATAATGTTATTGGAATGTTAATCGTAATAGAGATGAAATCATGGTAATGATGTGTTGTGGGTTTGCCAATCCTTGAGTCCCTTTTCTTGTGGTTGAGTCATTCCTAGTATTCATTCATTGAGTAAAGTGTGGCATTGACTTGTAGATGGTGTTTTCAGGTGTCTATGTGAGTCGACAACTTATGAAAGTGTCATATGTGTTGTTGAATTTCTTTACTTGGAGTCCTTGTGGCATTGTGTAGTGAGAAATGTAAGTAAAAAAAAATTAGCTTGGTATTTTATTGTTGTATTTGTGTGTGTAAAATGTGGGTTTACATTTGGTATCGGAGCGAGGTTCATGGTCTCGAACCTTGGGGAAGATTGGAGTTGTGATGGTGTTGCATTATGGTGGTGGATATTGAAGAGTAATGTGATATAAGTGTGATGTGAACTATGTCATAATTTTGAAAATGTGAATGCACATATTGTGTATGTCACTTAGTTCGTATTTTGTTTTTCATGTTTATGTGCTTGTGATGGGAGTATTCTATCTCCTTTTCATGGATTCTATTAAGATTTCATGTGTGATGTACCACCTTATTGTGTGTGAAAAAGAATGTTATTGTGGATTGTGAAGTGTTGGAGCATTTTTCATTATGTGATATGTAGGTGTATTGATGTATTGCATGAAAAAATTGGTGTAAAGTGAATTAGATTGTATTGTGATGTCGTCACTATATTGTGATGAATCATGTGCATCACCATGTTGTATTGCAATTGACTATATGTTGTAAAGTTAGACATTGTGTTCCTCATACATATAATTCATGTAATATGTGATGGTTCATGTCATGATTTAGGGGCATATGGTGAGCATATGATCCCTATTATATAGTGATTGCACTTTGGGTGCTAGAATGTGGTAATGTGATGTATCATAACCCATGAAAGTAATGATTATGTTTTACCTGTATATATACCATGTGTAAGACGTTATGGTTAATTTGTGTGAATCACCATTGTGTTAGTGATGTAGTTATGTGTTATGTTGTGGACCCTACACTAACTAACCCTAGGGAAATCGGTAAAAGGTGTATGTTTAGAGTGAAGAAATGTGTACCATTGACCAGTCACTGAGCCGAGTACGAGATAGGAAGTGGAGCCTTACATAGGTTGAAAACCCACTTTTGTTCATTTGGTATGTGTGGCACTTGCTCAATGGGTGTACATATTGTGTTTCATGGACACCTTAGGCTTAGTAGATGGTGACTTGTACTCCTTTCTCTCTCCCGATATGGTTATCATATGGATTCAACCTATGTGATTTTGACTATGTTGAGCCTTGTCAAAGTGGTGGTGGGATGATTCAGACAGAGATGATGATAGTTGTATTATTGATATGATATTTTACAAGAGTGAGGCTCGATGTTTCGAGTTCTAGTAACTCGTTGAGTACCCCCTTGGTGGTTGTATAAGGCCACATAGTTATCGTAATGTGTTATTCCTATACATGTATTTTATTTGTAAATCGAACACTTTCCCTTTTCTTGCTAGAACCAGCAATTTTCTTGACTGACATGTTCTTATATTTTGGGCATTTATTTGGTTGTTGCACTAACATTCAGATTTTGCACTAACTATGGCTAATTATCCATTTTCTTTTCTTATTCTTAAATTTACGTATCAAGTTTAAAAGTTTTATAGCCTAGCCCAAGGCTTGGATATTTTTGCACTTGGCATTTTAAATGGATTGTTATAGTGGTTCTAATGTTATAATGTATTGGAATAGGGTCATGGGATGCACCATGGATGGTTAACCTATGGACTTTCTTCATTGTATGGGGGTACGCCCCAGGAGTTAAAATAACTAGTGGGTTTTGAACCACGAGATATTATGTCACTTGGGTTAGGGGTGCCTAGACTCTATGTGCTTAGGACCACAAGGAAACCGACATCTTTTGGGGAGTGAAAAGGAAAATTTATTTTATTTATTACTACTGCAGGGAGGCCTAAGAGATTGAGGGACGCATAAGAGACTTAGGGGAGACATAAGAGATTGAGGGAGGCATAAGATACTTGAAGGAGGAATAAGAGATTGAGGGAGGCATAATATATTGTGGAGGCATAAGATAATGGGGAGGCATAAGCGATTGAGGGAGGCATAAGATATTTGTTTTGTGTGTGTGTGTGTGTGATTGATACTTTGGGAGGTATGCGAGTTGTTATGATGCTAGTGCACTTGGAGTTTTATTAGGTTTGGTGTTATGATGTATGTTTTTCATGTTATTTGGATATTTTTTGTGATGTTGAGGATATGGTATTGTCTTACTGCATGCCCTTGTTGACACTATGTAGTGGTAGCTATTGTTACGAGTTATGTGAAACCTTCACCTATGGTACCTATGAAAATTTCTTGTTGTTGTAGTCTACACTTTTGTTATCGAGTATTATATGTCAGTCATAGACGTGTGACAAGTACTATGTTATATGGATCATGCATCTTCTCTTCCATAGTTGGTTAAGTGCTTGTGGTGTGGGACCGTACATTCATGAAAGTATGTAAAATTGTGCTTGGGTCGAATACTTAGTGTTGTGTATGACCTTGGTAGGGTGTTCTGATAGTTAGTTCATGTTAGGCACCCATAAAAGGAATAAACTAAAACTCTCCAACAAGTATTAAAATTTAAAGAACATGAATTACGAATAACGTAAATGAAATAGACTAATTAAATAATGAATAAGAGAGAACTATATGCAAACCTTCTTCACAGAACATTAAGAAGTGTCAAACATTCTTTCTAAATTTTAATGATAAGGTGTACTTTCATCTTTATCTTGTTTTGTTTCCTCCTCTCTTACCCTTTCCTTCCTTAAGTGTGTATGCACATCGAGGATGATGCTTTATTAAGGGGAGGAGAATGTAATGCCATGTTTAAAATTTAGACCCCATTTCACGTATCCCTTCCATTGTTCTTTTTTTGATCTTTGGATTGTGTAATGATGTTTTGTTAAAAATTTCTCTTGAAATATTAAAACCTTTCTCCATATTATTGCAATAAATTTTATTAAAAGGGTACCTAAATTTTTCAATAGGTTTTTCTAAAAATAAATAAATAAATAAATAAGGGGGTGAGATTTATCTCCCACGTAAACTAGCTTTCTAATAAATCTTGGCGTCATTGTTTTCTTTAAAGGATAGGATGTTTAGAAGCGCGCATGGTTTTGAAATCAGGATTATTATTTAATGTGATACTTGATGTTGTAATCTACCAACTCCATCATCCTCCCTAAGTCGAAATCTGTCCTAGCAACACATGGCTCGACCCACCAAAATTTATATTGCTGCCAGGGTGTTGAATGGTTTCATATTTTAAGGTTTTATAAATATTATTCCTCCTGTAGCCACGAAATTCTCTTCCTAAATGTTCCTTCCATAGGTGCCTACATCTATAACTTTGGAAAAAAAACATCTCTGTATGCTCATGTGGATTTCCATTCTTGTTCCAAAATTTTTATTTTCCTTTGACTGCATTTTTTACTACCAATTCATGGGCGATCTGAACAATCTTGTTTTATTTATAGGTCGCTTGTGTTTTTTGGTGCATCGATGGAAATGTGGCATTCTCTTGATACCCCATCCAATTTGAGGCACTTTTTCTTCAAAATAGCGAATGTCCCAACACATATAACAAAATGAGAATTTTTATCGATATGTTATAATTTGAGGTTCTCTGGTAGATAGTATGCATAAAAAATTAGATGGAATCATGCTGAGCATGTGTGAAGTGTTCGACTGTGAATTGTCATGAAATGAAATGTGGGCTCGTTGACTACAAATATTGGAGGATATACATAAATGAGTTCATTGAAAAGTGTTAGAAACTTTCAAAGAAAATGTAATTGGAAAGTGTAGATCCAAGTTTCCACAACATTTTCTCGTTGCACCCTCTAAACTTGTGTCAAAATGGAATCTTAGGAGTAGTGTTTGGTTATCAACGAAAGTCCAAATGATAAAGGAATAGTATCAGATGTTGTAGTTGTTATTTGCTCTGATAGACATGTAGGCTAATGTGAAAACTAGAGTGGTATTTGACCTGCCCTAGGAAAAACGTGGTGTATGGTTTTCAATATTCTCTCTAGGCTCAGTTTTGGGTTCGTTGTAAAGACCCGGAAGAGACTTTAGCGCTAATTTATTTGGTGGTTGTGGAGCCAACCTCTCATCTCCCCTGTATATTCTTCTCACGTTCTAGATTGGGGCTATGTGGAAGGATTGTTGGTTGTTTCTTTTTTAGGACGCTATAGACAAGATAAACATGTATGTAAGGTTATCAACTATTTGTTTTAATGCTTAAAAGGAGTTCATCATTCTTATCTTGTCATTTGGGTTCAACATCTTGGTAAACTAGGAGGACGTACACCTACAATCTTCCTTTTATCAGAGATTTTGTTTTAGCCTCAACAAATTCATAGGAGTGTTTGGAGGTGTTAAAATAATTTTGAAAATTCTAAGGAAACGCAAGTGAAAAATGTGTTCTAGGCTCCATAAAACTTTGCCAACATTCTTCCATCTTGTGTGCAGTATGGAGCCTTGAGAAGGCCTTAGTCAATCATCAAAACATAATGAAACATGTTTTGTTTGAAATTTTCAAGGGATCGAGAATATTTATGTGTCATGGAGGATAGATCAATGCTCATGAAATTTGACAAAATTCCCAAGTGAGATGTTGAATCAAATCCCACGGGTTTTACTGGATTTGTTCCTCTAGGCATGGTTCATCTCTCCTTGTCTTTCATAATTCTCATACTTTAGTTTATCTTTGTGAATGAAATATAATTTTAAAAGCTTAGAATTATCATACATTTAATTGTTTATATTAACTTGTTACAAAATAATAAAATGTCGTATTGTAACTCACGTAATCAAAATAACCATTTTGTAGTCAACCATGAACTTCAACCCTCATTCTAAGGTGATTTAGAAAATTCTTGACCCAAACTAGATCACTACAATATTGTTTTATCGATAAGATGAAGTTGACTTCCCAGTAAATATGTTGACCATCTCCTTGTTTAAATAGATAACTTTGCGTTTTTTCAAGAGACTCGTAAATAACCTTCGTAACTCAAAAATGGGATGTTAAGCTTCATAATCTACCTTGTTATGTGAGGAGTCACCTTAACCCTTTGGTTTGACCCTGAATTATCATTTGTGATCTTTTTGATGCACTTATTGGGAGCAATGTTACCTTTTTTATACTAAAAACTAAAAAGTTGGCTTTCATTTTGAACCACCATTTGAATCTTGGACAACAAAATGCTTATCCATCTTCACAAACCTATAGTATTTTTACTAGAAAATTTCCTAGAACTTTAATTTTCGAGGAAAAAAACTTTTCTGATAGTTTGGAAAATCCATTTTGTAGGCTCTGAGGTCATAGTTTGACTAGGTCAAATTGTACTTGAGTAGGTTAAACTAGACAATTACGAAGGAGGCTCTAGAAAGCATGTCACCATTTGGAAAAAAATTTCACCGTTTTGAATTATGTCAGTTCTTGTGAATTATTGGTGTATAGGAGGACACGTAGAAACTTACTCAAGTGTGTTTTCTCATTAGAGGACAACATTTGAAGTTGGTTTCTTAGCCTCCTAGCATTAATTGAACATTTTTCAAGTAAGTGGGAAACGTAAGAAGATGTTGTATGACCCATGTTGGGTTGGCCCAACCATATGGAAATTTTTTGACACTTGTAAATAACTATTTAAAACTTTATTTTGTGACTTGTTGTTTGAAATTAAATTTTTGGAAAAATATCATTTCTCTCTCTTCCCTATTTCTTTCTTTCTCTTGGTTAGGAAATGAAGTGAACTGAAATGAAATAAATGTGTCTCTAACCTTTTTATTTCAAATGAAATTTTTTTAATGTTATAATGTAAATGGGAAAATAAAAATTCTAATTATTCTAGATTAGGGTGGATGTCATGCCCATGATTTATCGCTGATTTCATGCTCACATGGTTTGCAGGATGCAAGAAAGATGGCAAAAAGGCATTGTGCAATTCATCTTTTATTTTGTAATTTATATAGGTCATTGTAAATTGTATATATGTATAATGTATTATATATATATATATATATTAATTTATACCCATGTTACGAAAAAGTTGTATTTGAAATTTTCTAATATGTGAGAGATTCTAGTTTTAGGTATACGTTTGGGAAATGTGCATTTAATCATAGGTGTAATTTGATTCATAGTTACTTTTGGTAAAAAGGATTGATATATGTGTGTGTGTGTGTGTGTGTGTGTGTGTGTGTGTTAAATGAATTTGAATCTAATATATTGTAGTGTGTTTCTAGTGTGCCATAGAGGATTAAATAATTGGTGTTGTGTTCCTTATCTTAAAAATGTAATAGAGAAAATCTAAATAAAACAATCGACCTTAGTTTAAAACTTGCAAATTTACCTTTCTCACACATTCCTTCTTAGCATAGAATAATTTGAAACCGTAAAATGAACTTAAACTCTTGTTAATGAACTCTTTAGTTCCTCTCAGCTAAATGTGTTACCTTGGTTACTAAAATCATATCACCTTGGTCTTTCATGAAGGTTGTCTATCATAAACTTATCTTCTCTCCTTAAACTCATTCATAGCTGGGTGTAGATCCTTAGGTGCAATTGGAATTATACCAAAAAAAGGTAGTTTTCCTATGATATTCCCATGATTGATCTCTTGGTGGGATTATATTACACAAGTGGATGTCTTGGTTGCAACATGCATTAACTCTGCAGTGTATAAGAGAAAAGAATTGGGTTATCTCATGTTGGGTTACACTCCTTGTAGTAGTGAATCCATTAGTGAAAAGTATGTGTTATTTTTTTTACAAAGGTGATAAAATAATGCTAAAAATGAGACCATAGTGCAATGTAAGAGTAAATCATATAAGAGGAAAATGATATTGGAGGTTAGGAATAATGTCACTCTTGGAATCCTTATAACTCAATTAGACATTTACTTATATTAAAAAAAAAATATGAATTTTCCTTGGTCAGAGAAAACTTTGAGAAAACAAAATATATACTTCTTCAAGAGGTTAGACAAGTACTTTCATAAATCTTTATGTTAAAGTGACGCCAAAAAAGATACCTAAGAAACAATGTAAATGAAATGAGAAACAAGAGTATATGTGATAATGGATTAAGAAAATAAATTCACTTGAAGTCCTTATGGTTGATTTAAGAATTGAATTTTGTTAAGAATGGATACAAATTGTTCGTGGTGGATCTAGGCATTTGAGCCAATATAGAGTCCACTAAAAATAAAATAAAATTATGTCATGTAGAGGCTTAACTGAATCAAACTAAATTTGGAACTAAAACAACCATAGTACGAGAACAAATGTACTTTGAATGGAAGGAAGTTTATAGGAAAGAGAAACTTGAACCTTCACTTCCCTTGAATTGTACTATTTTTTTCTCAAAAACTTCTAGTTGGTCCCCGTGCATAATCAGGATAATATTAAACGTCAACTAAACGTTTTTTTTAGAAACAAACTTTTAGCATAAGAACAAGAGAAGCGGGAACTTTGTACTAAATATGAAATATGGAAAATAATTATGTAAGTTATGGAGATTTTCATAAGGAATAAAGATCAAACTTAAATGGTTGAACTGTAAGTTAAATGTGAAATGAACTTATGAATTTGTAGGTGAAAAAAAGGAGAAAATTATACTTACCTAATAATGTTATTGGAATGTTAATCTTAACGGAGATGAAATCATTATAATGATGCGTTGTGGGTTTGCCAATGCTTGAGTCCCTTTTCTTGTAGTTGAGTCATTCCTAGTATTTGTTCACTAAGTAAAGTGTGGCATTTACATGTAGATGGTGTTTTTAGGTGTCTATGTGAGTCGATGACTTGTGAAAGTCTCGTATGCATTGTTTAATTTTATTACTTGGAGTTTGTGTAGCACTATGTAGTGAGCAATGTAGGTCAAAAAAAAAATCATCCTGGTGTTGGTTTTTAATTGTAATCTCACCCCTTTTTTGTTTAACATTTTCGACCCACCTAGTTTGATGTACTTTCTATCTTCCTATGTGGATGCATAATTATTTTCCTTTACTAGGGTGTCGTTGTCAAGTCCTTTCCTTGGGTCGTGGATCACATTGATTCTTGGTATTATTTATAGTCTTCTCTCCATGGGGAAAATTTTTTGTTGTTGGGCGTCTTCCACGATTGTGTCTCCTTTGTAAATCCTGTCCCAACATCCGTGGATACATGGTCTTTTCTAATTGGATGTGGCATGGTGGGTCTATTTGATATTTTGATGCATTATGGCAAAGGGCGTGAAAGTATAAGGTAAATGCCTAAGACCCAAAAAAGGACACGTGGAGGGCCTGCACTCATTTGAGGATCCGCCTCTAGTTTTGACCTTTGGAGTTGCAGAAGAGACATGTGGAGGTTTCCGCTAGTTCTTCCCATGCTCATACATTTAAAAAGTTGGTGGAATTTTGTTGGACCCGGGGCACATGGAGGGTTTGTGCTTGTTCGGGGACACACCTTTGGATCTTACCTTTGGAGTTGCATCGAAGAGAAACCTAGAGGCTTCCATTAGATCCTCTTTATACTAAGAGTTTTCAATGGCCAGTATAGCTTTGTTGGACCTTAGACAAGTGGAGAGCATGCGCTTGTTTGAGGTCCACCTATAGATCTTACCTTTTGAGTTGCGGCTGAAGAGACACGTGGAAAATTTCAAGCTCCGGTCTCTAGATCTTATATTGAGACTTTTCAACGGCCGGGGAAAATTTCTTGGACCCAAGACACATGCAGCTTCGTGTGCTCATTTGGGGATTTTCCACTGGACTCCACCTATCCAATTGTGCCGAAGAGACATGTGGAGGTTTCTGTTGGCTCCTCTTTATACTGAGAATTTTCAACAGCCTAGAAAACTTTTTGGGCCCAGGACATGTGGAGGGCTGCACTCATTTGGGGACCTGCCTCTGGACTTCACCTTTGTAGTTGCATCGAAGAGACATGTGGAGGTTTCTACTAGCTCCTCTTTATACTTGGCTGAATCAAACTTGTAGTGCGAGATAAATAAAGGGAAGCCCAAAAATTCCTATATTCAGAAAATAAAATATGAATTGGGGAAGTGAAATGGTGCACTTTTATAGGAAATTTGAGGCATACCAGTCAAGCTGGGTGTAATCATGGTGAAGTAGCCTCTAATATTTAAATGAGATATCTACATAGGAGAAATACATGTGAGATAAATTTGTGTTATGGAGAAAGATGATGATTGGCTTGATATGACCAAAACCATGCAAAAATGATCATTCTAGATAGGCACAAAAATAAATATGTTTTCTCGAAGGATTCTCAAAAAGGAAGATGTGATTACCTATAAAATCAAACCATCTAGAGGTGCTCTAAAACCATGAAAAAATGGCCATTTATTCACCAAATAAAAGAATGATTAAAAATACTGTCAAAAGTTATGACATGGTGCCCCAATCATATCTGATGAAAGTAGGAAATGTGAATGGCTCACAAATTTTCCACTGGAAAAAACATAAATGAATATTCTTCTTTAAAGATTTGTGTTTTTTGGGGGGAAATAGGATGAGTGAGTGAGTGAAATTGTATAAATGCAATGAGAATAATCTTGTAAAAGGAGAGGTTATTTTTTTTGAAATTTAATCAGAGAGAAAAAAGGAGAGAAGAGCCGAGAGAAACCATTTTTTCTTGAGAAACTTTTGAAAACCCAGTTACTTCTTGTGTGCCTTTCAAGATTGATCATGTCAAGTTGGTTGCAGATGTATAGCCATTGACAAAACTTTGAGATTGTTAAAAAAATTTCCCATGTTGATCAAATTTTATAAACCTTGAGTAATTTGTGTAGATCAATGAACTATGTTATGTTCATTTTCATCTTGAGATAATTTTAAATAGTTATATATATGCCTGTTACAGTGTTACATTAGAAATCCTTTGAAATCACACAAAATATCATCCTCATGACAAGTATTGTGGCATTTGTAATTACATTATGAAGAGATATTTCATTTCATAATGCAATAAGTGATTTAAATTCACTTTACTTGCATTTCAGTGATACAAATTATTTTTCAGTTCATGAGTGTATCATGAGCATGATATAACGAGGTCTTCTAAAGTTTAATTGAGTCTTTAACATGAGTTCTTGTGTTAAAACCTTGAAGAATGTGTGAAGCCGTGTGTCTTTGAGCTTTCATAGATGCACAATTTTCTAGTTGAAGGTTTGTCTTTACTATTTGAAGCTATTCGTCTTCTTTCCTTGTGGATCTGTTAACATTTGTTTAAAGTTCTCAAATATTTGGTATAATCAACTTTATCCTGCTTAACTTCCCAACCATAAAATACACATCCAGAAATGAACCATACATGAACTACCCCTGCTTGCACTTGTTCATAAATGTTGAGGGAATTCATTGATTTACCCATCCCTTACCTCAATATATAGGAGCAATCAATTTTTACCACTTGCCTTTAGTAACCCAGATCTTGTCTAGAAGGTTTCTTCATCCTCTAAAGTGACAACTTGTGAGAGTTAGAATATGCTATATTGACCATACCTTCTGAAGATATCCTATCAATTTTGTGAAAGGAAAGAAAAATAATATGAATTTGTAGATGTCATCCACCAATATGGGTTACAAAATGGGTCCTCTCACCCTAGTTGAAGGCACAACCTAAAGTAGTCAGGGTAGGTCAAACCCTGTTCATAGTGCTATCCATTTCTTCCATGCCTGAGTGAATGAAGAGTTAGCTAAATCCCTCCCTAGCTACAAAATCGACTCACACTCTGATTTATCTACCTCCAAGCATCTTGTTCGAACTATAGTGCTACTCAGTCACAAAGGGAGAATCAATTTGGGTACCAACACCGATTTGGCATCATTGCGGGGACTATTTTTACAAATGCATACACATGCTGACCTAGTAATGTTTCTTACATGATTTAAGTACAAGTACATTGTTTAAATGTCATCCTTTGTTGATATTTGTAAAAATTGTGCAAGATCAAAAGTTCATTGTGTAGTATTTCTAGTTTATAGTGGTTATTCTACTAAATTTGCATCAATAGTGATAAATTTGGGTAAAGGAAGGTCAGATCTGCTAATATTTGTAGAAATTAAGTATTGATAGACATTTGACAAACTAATTATAGTGCATTTGCACATCTAAGGTGAGAATCCTTGGTGGCGACTCCAAATTGGTTTAAAATTTTGATGATTACCAGTGTCTTAACTTGTGTCAAGTGAAATTTGTCATTAATATTTGCAAAGCTAGAGGGAAGAAGGTCTTTCTTCACTAGGGATCCTACTAGAAAGTTATTTCCAGAACTAGGAAAAGAAAATTCAGAAGGAAAACAAGTTTGGAAAGTGGTTGGAAATAAGGAATTAAAAAAGGAAATATCATTCTAAAAGGTGATCAATATGCAGTTGAATATTACCATATGCCTTCAAGTGATTCTTAACCAAGTAGTCCTCGTGTGAATTTAAATTACCCTATTGGAGAGGGGCCATCATTTATGTCTGAAAAGTGTGTCCCTCAGCTTTTCTTTACTTCTTCCAAGGTTGATAGAGTTTTCCAAGAAACTGAGTCATTAGGGATATTTACTTTGATAGTTATACTCCTATTCTCTAAAGACCCCTCGTCCCTTATCATTTTGATTCTCCTACAAGATCACCTCCTCAAGGTAATATGGCCTAGCTTCCACCTAGACCTCCATTTTTTTAGTAATTTTGGACCAATAAATTTCATAGGTATGGTTAGATATCCTAATATGGTGCCACAAGATGTCAGAAATAGGTTGCCAAAATTTCTAGGGAATAATGCCATCACTAGTGACCAACATTTAAGACTATTCATCAATATAATGGGAGATTTTGAAATTGAATTTGAAGACGTGTATATAAATTTCTTCATTCATACTCTTGAAGAGGATGCACATGATTGGTACAAGTATTTACTAGATAATTCAATAGACTCATGGACCGAGATGAAAAATGCCTTCAGATTGCAATATGGGGATAAGACTGATCCCAGGTTCCTTTTATCTGAGTTTGAAAATATAAAGAAGAACCCAAATGAATTTGTCCAGGATTTTAATACTAGGTTCAACAAAACCTTGAATAGGTTACCTATAATCCTAAGGCCAAGTGATGAGTCCTGTTTGATAAAATATTTTGATGCCTTTGATAAAAAGGCTGCTTATTACTTAAGAGATAAGAACCGGGAACATTGAGGCAGGATTTCACCATGGCCTTACAAATAGAAAATAACATCAAAGTAGTTGGAAAGCCTCCTAGGAGAGAGGGTGTCAAGTTTATCAATCCTAAGAGGCGTCACTCAAACAAAGTTGTGGATCTGGAAGTTATTGTGAAGACTTTGGCTGCAGCGGTTAAAGAGATATCCTTCAAACTGGCGAGTAGAAAAATGGATAGGATAGAGTTCCCATGGTTAGCACAATTTAGACAATCGGAGATATTTGGAAATCATCCCAGATGTGATCATAGATCGAGACAATAGAAGGAAAGGGCCCATGGGATCAGGAATAAACAGCCTCAACCCATGGATAATAGATTGGTTACTGATCCTTTGACTGTTAGGAATGCTACTGTTAAAGAGGGAAATGCTATTAAGTGGTGTGATAGGTGTTTCTTACCACATTCCCCATGTGAGGTAGATAAGGAAGTTGAGGAGATAAATGATGATGTGTCATATGATGACATGTGTATGATGGAGTTCCTTTGGAACTCACAGCAAGGGGAAACATCAACTGAATTGATAAGTGCCATAACTGTTGAAAATTTCTGGGATTGTGTTCACCGGTATTACCTCTTCCTCCTGTTAATACTTTTGAAATTTATATGGTGCAAGTAATTGATTTACTAATCACATTTTGAATACTTAAGGGCCTTGATGATTAAAAAGTATGATGGAGGAATCCCTTCGAAGAGGACATGAAACTATTGATGAATGCAATAGTTTCTCAGGAGAAAGAATATAACACTAGAAGTAAGGTTATCAAAGAGGGAGGTCCGCAAACCAAGCCAAAAATTATAGTTCTTACCAATATTTCAAAGGAAACCCCTAAGAAAGATACATCTGGCAAAGGCCCAATCACCCCAAATAAAAATTGTGCTCCTACCCATGCCCGGACTCTTAAAACTCCTATACTTATCGGATGAAATTGTGAATCTTCCTCCTAATATTGTCCTACCTATATATATTCCTTGTGACATAGCCAAAATATTGAGTTAGATCAAGGTTACCACTCCCATTGTTGAATTTCTTAGGATCCTTGAGCATAGGAAAAGGAATTAGAATTATTAGGATTTAAAGAAGAAAATATTACTTCGGGAAAAAGTGTACAAAACATAGATATTCCTTCTATTATTCCAAAATTAGAATTACCACAAGCATTGGAGGAACTAGGTGAATCACTTGAGATATATTTGGGCACGTATTTGGTTAAATCACAACTTGATGTGGATCCATTTTATACCACTTTAATTATTAAGGATAGACTAGTGCATAACCGTATGTTTGATTCAGGAGCCTCATTTAATGTAATCCCTCTTGAGGTGATGAATGAGTTAAATATTAGAGTAACAACAACTTTTGGGAAGTGTACTGCTATAGATTCAAGATAAGTTCCAGTAATTGGATATGTCAAAGGAATGGTAGTGCAACTAGTAGCTTATTGAGGAAAATGCCTAACCATGAATGTAGTTATTGTGGACTGTCCTACTAAGTGGGGAATGTTATTATCCGTAAAATGGGCAGCTAGTGTATGTGGAAGCATACAAATGGACATGTCATTTGCAACCATACCAATCAAGGGAAATGTTGTGAATTTGTACGGTGAGAATAAAATGTTACACCTCATTGAGGATCCTAACAATGCTTCTTATGAAGTATTGTACATAGACATTGATGTTGATAAATTTGTGGGTTATGCTATTTTATTGAGCCTAAAATTAATGAGTGCAAGTATCCTAAGTAGGTTGGTTATCCCTGGAATCTAATGTTTGATGGGGCTTGTTCTAGATATGATAATGGTGTTGGTGTTTTCCTGATATCTCCAAGCCATGAGGAGTTTAACTTTTCTTTTAAACTTAATTTTGAGTGCACAAATAACATTGCAGAGTATGAAGCACTACTTTTGGGTTTAAGGATTTCTTGGAAGTATGGTGTCAGAGACATTATTGTTAAAGGGGATTTAGAGTTGATAGTCAAACAAGTTAGAAAGTTGTATGCAACAAAAAATCAAAGAATGAAGCAATATAAGCATGCAGTTTGGGACTTAATTGAAATGTTTGATTCTTTCAATATAATACACCATGATAGGAAATACAATACTATAGTAGACAAGTTGGAAGTGTTGGGATCAAGGTTTGAGAACTATACAGTATCCCCCTATTGTGAATATGATATTGAAATATTGACCAGGCCGTCTGTCCCTGATAATATCAAGCATTGGCAAGTTTTTGAAGATGATGCCCAGGTCCAAAGGTTTTTGCAAAATAAAGGATAATTTACCAATCAAAGTATGGACTGGGAACCGATGGTTTGTGAAAATGATGGAAAAGAGACCATGTTTGGTAAATACATTATTCAATTGAAAACCAATACTATTCCTAGAGGTTTGGTTGCATTGGAATCAAATTTTGATAATGTTGACCACATTGTTAACAGACACATGTTATCCTCGAGAGATGTTGAAGAATATAACCTAGGAAAAAAGGATAAACCTTAAAAAATATGGTTAGGCAACAACTTGGATAAAGAGAAAAAGCATGCATATGTCCAGTTGTTAAAAAAGTACCAGGACTGCTTGACATGGTCATATTCAGAATTGAAAGCATATAGGGAAGACCTTTTTCAGCATGAGATACCCCTAGAGGCTAATGCCAAGCCATTTAGGAAAAGAAAAGACCAATTAATCCACTCCTTTCCCTAAAAATGCAAGAAGAGTTGAAAAAGTTAAGGGATGGAGGAATTATATAACCTAGAAGGTACTCTTCATGGGTGGAAAACTTGGTACCTGTTTGAAAGAAGAACAGAGACATAAGATTGTGTGTGGAATTTAGAAATTTAAATAAGGCATCAATTAAGGACAACTACCCCTTTCCAAATATGGATAACATGTTACAATTGGTTATAGGTTCAGAATTTTTATCTACTTTGGATGGATTTTTGGGTATAATCAAGTGGTTGTGAATCAATCAGAGAGAATCAAAACTACTTTCACTACTCCATGGAGTACCTATGTGTACATGAGAATGTCGTTTGGCCTGATGAATGTTGGAGCCATGTTTCAAAGAGAAATGGATGTAGCATTCTCAGGATATATAATTGACTTCATTTTTGTGTATCAGGATGATGTGACATTTTTTTCAAGGAAGAGAAGTGATCACCTGTAGCATTTAGAAAAGATGTTGTTAAGGTGTAGGGAATATGGTATCTCACTGAACCCTAAGAAATGTCATTTTGGGGTTCAAAAGGCTAAGTTGCTCAGACATATTGTTGGGTCATGATTGATCCCGAGAGAGTGGAAACCATTAGCAAAGTTCTATTCCATGAACCAAAAGGAATTCAATCCTTTTCGGGTAGATAAATTTTATTAGGAGATTTATTTCTAACTTTGTTGAATTGACTATCCCAATCACTAGTATGTTGAAGAAGGATCGAGTATCGAATGGGAGGAAGAAACTATTCAAGTCTTTCTTGGGATCGAGGAAGGATTGAAAAATGCCCTGTTTTAGCAGCTCCTAATTACAAAAATGCCTTCCAAATGTTTTCCAAGTTGCCTCTGAGAATACCATTGCATCTCAGTGTTTGCTACGAAAGGATGATGAAGGAGTTGAAAGACCAATTTATTTCTTTATTAAAGAATTGGAAGGGGAAGAGATAAAGTATTATATCATAGAGAAACAGGCCTTTGCTTTCATTAGAGCCACAAAGATATTTAGGCCATATATTTTAAGTTCTAAAGTCATAGCTTATGTCCCTCATACTATGGTCAAGGATATCCTTTCAGAGATGGAAATTTCTAGTAAAAGATGCCGATGGGAAAATAAGTTACAGGAATATGATATGGACATGTAAACAAAAAAATTGGTCAGAGGTTGGAGTCTCGGTAAAGCTAATTATAGAAAGCAATCTGCAGAATTGAGATAAATGAGGTTGATGAAGAAAGGTTGAATATTCTTGAGAAATTTATAAATTCCGACTGGTACAGGGATATTATTTTTTATCTTAGACATCTGCAATGTCCTGAGTATTTAAGAAAAAATCAAAAGAGAGCACTTAGATTGGCTTCCCAAAAATATATCATCACTGATTATGGGTTGGCTTGGAAAAACCCTAAGGGAGTTCTCTTAAGGTGTATCACTGAGGACAAAGCCCCAAAATTAATTGTTGATTTCCATGGAGGAGTTTGTGGGGGAATTTTGCTAGAAGAGTAACATCCCATAAGATATTAAGGGATGGTTACTGGTGGCCAACACTCTTTAAGGATATAACTTTATTGGTAAGAAAATGTTAAAGTTTCAACATTTCTCAGGAAGATTGAAAGCTTTAGGATCCCTCCTCATTGCAGCCTATATCAATTGAAGCCCCTTTTAAGAATGGGGATGGACTTCATTGGGGATATTTCAAATTCTTCAAGTGCTGGCCATAAATGGATATTGGTAGCCACTGAATACTTCACCAAATGGGTAGAGGAAATCCCCACTAAGAAAGCAACCCACCAAATTGTCATGGACTTCATTTTAAATCATATAATTTGCAGGTTTGGAGTACTACTAAAATAGTTGTTGACAATGCTATGGGTTTTGAGTTAAACCTCCGGTACCCATGTGTCAAGAGTATGGGATACATTTAGAATATTATTCAAACTACAATCCCGAAGGTAATGGACAATAAAAATCAAGTAACAAAAATCATTGAAGATAATCAAGAGGACCTTGGAACTAAATAAACAAAATTTGGGTTCAAGCAGTTTAAGTTTGTTGTTTGGGATGATAAAATTACTATTAAAAGAGCTAATGAAAAGATCCCATTTGAATTGGTATATGGAACTCGGGCTCACTCCCCTACATATGCAATTATCTTCTTATCAATTTATCCAACAATTGAAGGATTAAGAGATTACTCCCTATGATTCGTATAAATCAAATTGTTGAATTAGATGACGAGAGGATAGAATCCCATCAAATACATTTGAAGTTTAGCGGAAAATTGAAAAAACTTATTGATAAAAAGGTAACCGCAAGATTTTTCAGTGTGGGAGATTTTGTGCTACTGTGGGATAACAAACATGAGGATAAGGGAAAACATGGAAAGTTTGATGCATTATGGATGGGCCCTTATTCTATTGACATTAGAATTGTTAGAAACTTGAAATATTTCCTTGATTGATTTCTTGGAACTAAGGTATGCATCATTGTACAGTGTACAATTTTTTGTTTTCTTTTATTTTCTACATTTTTATATTTCTGTTTACCTCGGTCCTTGGTGAGCGGTTTTTGTTGGTTTCTCGGTTTGTTCCTGGAGGGTTGGCTATTGTTTCTTTGCTTTAGAGGTCATTTCTTGACTTCATGGCCCAATGGATTTTTGGCACATGGTCTACTATTGTTGCATTATGTTTTGTTCTTGTGGCACTTACAGGGAGTTCCCATCCCTCGAGTCGGAGCCGGTGTTGGTGCTCAATTGTAATCTTGCCCTTTTTCATTTAACATTTTCGGCCCACCACCTAGTTTGATGCACTTTTTGTCTTCCTATGTTGATGTGGATTGTAATTCTTTTCCTTAACCGGGTGTCATTGTCAAGTCCTTTCCTTGGGTGGTGGATCAAATTGATTCTTGTTATTATTTACAAGTATTCTCTTTGTGGGGAAATTTTTTTTGTTGGGTGTCTTCCACGATTGTGTCTCCTTTGTAAATCCTATCCCAACATCCATGGATACATGGTCTTTTATAATTAGATGCGGCGTGGTGGGAATATTTGATATTTTGATGCATTATGGCGAAGGGTGTGAAAGTATAAGGTAAATGCCTAAGATCTCTGATAGGACATGTGGAGGGCCTGTGCTCATTTGGGGACCTGCATCTAGTTTTGACCTTTAGAGTTACAATGAAGACACATGTGGAGGTTTCCATTGGATATTCCCATGCTTAGACTTTTCAACGGTCGGTGTAATTTTTTTAGACCTGTGGTATGTGAGGGGGCCACGCTCGTTTGGGGATGTGCCTCTGGATTTTACCTTTAGATTTACCCCAAAGAGACATATGGAGGCTTCCACGCTAGCCTGGCTCCTCTTTATTCTTCCGAGACTTTTCAAATGATGGTGCAGCTTTGTTGTACCCTAGAAATATGGAGAGATTGTGCTCATTTGAGGTCCCGCCTTTGGATCTTACCTTTTGAGTTACATCAAAGAGACACATGGGGCTTTTGCTCATCTCTTTATACATATAAAATACAATCTAAAATGTGAGGAAAATTTCTTGGGCCCAAGACACGAGGACGGTCGACACTCATTTTGGGACCTATGTCGGACTTCACCTTTACATTTTCACCGAAGAGACATGTTGAGGCTTCCGTGGCTACTTTTATATAGATACTTTTGTTATCCAAAATTCACCCCAAGGTAAATTTGATAACATGCATCAAATTCTCAAGTCCCTGCACATTCAAAAAGTATTGATTCGTGGTGAAAAGTCATGTTTCTAGGGTCCCCTCATATTTTTCTAACTCCCCGTCCAAGTAGAAGAGAGCAATTTACTGAGGAAAGGTAAAAAAATTTTTGCAAAAAAAGGCTCGGGCAGAAAAAATTGCAAAAAAATGGCTAAGTCCTAGTCCAGGCGGTCCTTGGGAAGAAGGGACATCGGGCGCGAAAACGAAAAGGCCGCTGGCGGTCTCAAAATGCAGCAGATTGGGACATCCGAAAGGGACAAGTGGCGACGCAGGGAATCCAAACTCTTCCTCGCCAAAAAGTTGAAAAAATTGACTAATCTGTTGAAACAGCAAACTAGTTAGGGACATCTCGAAATTAGCACGCGAACTAGCAATCGGCCGAATGAAATGAGTCAAGGCAGCCTTAAACTTGGGCCAAAGGTGCGAAGATCGTGAATGGTCGGATCGGGCTGAAATGAGAACTTTCGACCCGTGACGCACGGGACAAAAGTATGCGAATACCGGCCGAACCCAGGCGACTAGTTTGGTGTAAATTTGTCCCAAACACCGTGGAATAGTTGGGACAAATCCGACTCTAGGAACCGGCCGGTTCGGCCGAAAACAGTCGAACTTCAGCACTAGGACAAGTGGGACAAAGGGACACGTGGGATGCAAAAAGCCAAGCGGCCAAGGAGAGGAAGAAAAGTCAACGCTTTGGTCCGGAAACTTCAAACGGCCATAACTTTTGACTCGAGCTGCAATTTTCACAAAATTGGACTTTTGGAATGAGTCACGACGTCCCGTACGCCACAAGATCGGATTTATTATTTTTTATGAGGGTAGATATATTTAAATAAGATAAATATATTCGGCTCCATTTGTTAATGCTCATTCCCGTCAAATGCAGAAAACACTGTCAGCTCAAAAGAGCCCCCACACTCTATGGGAAAGGCCATAACTTTTGCATTTTTCAACGAAATTACACAAAATTGGTACCGTTGGAATCATGGTTCGAAGTACCAATGCACAGAAATCAATAAATTCTAGATTTGATCAGAAATTGATTGAGTTTTTGAAAACGTGGCCGGTTTCAAAGACTTGGATCCTGTTTTATTTGGTAGCTTTGGAGTGCAATTAAGAGGCATGGTCATCATTCTTTCTGCTTGTGGGATGCAGCACATGGGACAGTGTGGGGAGCCTTTTTCAAGTAATATATAATCATTTCACTCAATTTAATGCCTCTTAACTAATTGTGGTTGAAGGAAGATTTCGGGATTTCCATTTTCCCTTCTCTTTATCCTTCTCATTTTTTCTATAAATTGGAGTGTTGGGTTCATTGTAAATGAGAGAGTTTTGGGTAAAACAAAGCTAACTGCCAAAATTGCTTTCGAAGCTAGTGTGTTCTAAATAAGCCCTTAAGTGGACTCCTTCCATGGTGATCCAGTTATCTTGTAATAGATTCAATCATGCATATCATGAAGCAATAAAATAAGCTTTGTGGATGTATCTTCCCCTGCTGTGTTTTCTTGCATTCTTCTTGCCCCTTTGATCTTTCTATAAGAATATTGTGTCTATTTATTATGTTCTTGCAGGGATTCATTATCATTGTGTATGCTTGGAATATTGTTGTGAATGCATTTTGCTAGATTATGGTGAACTGTCATCACCTCTTCTTAGTGTACACTTTGCCTCTGTATTTCACACATTTGGAGACTACTCTCACACCCTCCTTTTCTGGTGTATCACCGCTTTAGTGTAGGCTTTCATTTTATGCATTCTCTCTCCCTGGTCCCTTGGAAATTTAGATTAGAATAGTTAGCTTATCCTACATTAGAGTAGATTGTGGCGGGATGTAGTTTAGGAGCAAGAACTAAAACTTTCTCTGGAGGTCTATCTCAAGTAGCAAGTCCTTCAACTTGGAGATAGTACCCATGTTATCCAATCACACCGTGAGTTCAAGTATATCTCCAAGGGATATGCTGTGATTCGGTGTAACAACTTTACAACGGCATGCGATGAGGAAAATTTCTTGGGCCCAGGACATGTGAAGGGCTCGTGCTCATTTGAGGGACCATTTTTGACTTCACCTTTGCAGCTTGCACTAAAGAGACATGTGGTGGTTTCCTAGCTCCTCTTTATACTTGGCATGACTCGACTCGCACCGTAGATAAACAAGTTTATGGTGGTGAAAGGGAAGCCCAAAAATTCCTATATTGAGAAAATAAAATATGCGCTGGGAAGTTAAATGGTGCACTTTTATAAGAAATTCGAGGCATACTAGTCGAGTTGGGTGTAATCATGGTGAAATAGCCTCTAATATTTAAATGATATATCTACATGGGAGAAATACGTGTGAGATAAATTGGCATTATGGAGAAAGATGATGATTGGCTTGATATGACCAAAACCATGCGGAAATGAATGACCATCATAGATGTACGAAAATAAATATGTTTTCTCCGAGAAGGATTCTCAAAAATGTAGATGTGATTACCTGTAAAATCAAACCATTTGGAGGCACTCTAAAACCATGAAAAAATGGCCATTTATTCACCAAATAAAATAATTATTAAAAAGACTTTAAAATGTTATGACATGGTGCCCAAATCATATATGATGAAAGTAAGAAATGTGAATGGCTCACAAATTTTCCACCGGAAAAAATAGAAAATAATATTCTTCTTTAAAGATTCATGTTTTTGGGGAGAAAATAGGATGAGTGAGTGAGTGAAATTGTATAAATGCAATGAGAATACTCTTGTAAAAGGGGGGGTTAATTTTTTTGAAATTTAGTCAGAGAGAAAAAAGGAGAGAAGAGCTGAGAGAAACCATTTTTTGGGAAAATTTTGAGAAACCAGTTACTTCTTATGTGCCTTTCAAGATTGATCATGTCAAGTTGGTTGCAGATGTATAACCATTGACATAACTTTGAGATTGTAAACAAACTTTCCCTTGTTGATCAAATTTGAGAAACCTTGAGTAATTTGTGTAGATCAATGAACTGTGTTATGTCCACTTTCATCTTGAGATAGTTTCAAATAGTTATATATGTTCTTGTTGTAGTCTTACATTAGAAATCCTTTGAAATCACACAAAATCTCATCCTCATGACAAGTATTGTGGCATTTGTAATTACATTATGAAGAGATATTTCATTTCATAATGCAATAAGTGATTTAAATTCACTTTACTTGCATTTCAGTGATACAAATTGTTTTTCAGTTCATGAGTGTATCATGAGCATGATATAGTAGGGGTCTTCTAAAGTTTAATTGAGTCTTTAACATGAGTTCTTGTGTTAAAACCTTGAAGAATGTGTGAAGTTGTGTGTCTTTGAGCTTTCATAGATGCAAAATTTTCTAGTTGAAGGTTCGTCTTTACTATTCAAAGATATTCATCTTCGGCCTTGTGCATCTATTAACATTAATATTTGTTTAAACTTTTCGAGATATTTGGTATAATCAACTTTATCCTACTTAACTTCCCAACCATAAAATACACATCCAGAAATGAACCATACATGAACTACCCCTACTTGCAATTCCTATTCATAAATGCTGAGGGAATTCATTGATTTACCCATCCCTTACCTCAATATGTAGGAGCAATCAATTTTTACCACTACCTTTAGTAACCTAGATCTTGTTTAGAAGGTTTCTTCGTCCTCTAAAGTGACAACTCATGAGAGTTAGAATATGCTATATTGACCATACCTTCTGAAGATATCCTATCAATTTTGTGAAAGGAAAGAAAAATAATATGAATCTATAGATGCCATCCACCAACATGGCTTAAAAAATGGATTCTCTCACCCTTTTTGAAGGCACAACCTAAATTAGTCAAGATAGGTCAAACCCTGTTCATGGTGCTATCCATTTCTTCCATTCCTAAGTGAATGAAGAGTCAACTAAATCCCTCCCCAGCTACAAAATGACTCACACTCTAATTTGTCTACCTTGAAACATCTTGTTCGAAGTACGATGATGCTTAGTCACAAAGGGAGAATCAATTTGGGTACCAACATTTAATATTTTACGTTGTATTTGTGTGTGTAAAATGTGGGCGTTATAGGTTGGGTAGTATACCTTAAGTTAGGTGTGGGGAAGGAATTATGGGACCATTGGGGAGGGAAAAGGGATTTTGTGAGGCATGAATTTGGTGGAAGTGTGACTCGAGTTTCACTTATGGGGAGTGAAAAGGAAATCATGATCATGTTGTTACATACTTGCAAGGAGAGATAAAGACATTGTGTTGTTTGTTTTGTGAACTTGGAGGCTTAGGGTGAAACTCCCACTTCGCTTGGGAGGAACAAGGAGGTAGATTCCCATATTCCTTACTCCATTTGGTTTTATTTCAAATCTTTGTCTTGTTTGAGAAGTGGTAAACTTGTTGAATATTTCTTTTTGGTTGTGTTTAATAGTTTTGAAATGTATGTTGTTTGTGGAAGTCATGTTTATTGAAAGTTGTCAAAAGTTGATCAATATCCCTCATGGTTCCTCTTATCCTCTTAATAGATTAAAGGTTTGGAGAAGAGCATTGTCTACTACCCTTTCCTTTGTATTGTGATATTTGTTGAGAAATAATTTAAGGGAGCTAGTGGTGCTACATTTGGGAAGAAGACATGAAAATTGGAGACTTCTATTTTGGCCTTGTTGAAAACTTTCATGTTGTAATTTGTTCATGTAATCATTCCCACCTTGAGTGGAAGATTGTATATTTGTGTGCTTGAGAGGAAGTTGTATATTCATTTGGAAATCTCTAAAAAATTAAACTCTTATAAGAGTGTTGATTGAGAAATTTATATTTTCAAATGTGTTAGTATGTGAAAGAGAACTACCAAATCATTGCTTTGTTTTGGTAAAGTAGAAAGTTTGAAATAATTTGAATTAGAGATGCATCCCTCTCAAAAAAAATAAAGTTGTTTCATTATTCTCAACATGTGTTATGTTTCATTGTAAAAGAAATATGAATCTTGTTAAAATTTATTGTTGTTGAAAATGGTTATCACTTTATCTTGTGAAAGAAAAGGAATAGTTATGTTTGTTTTATTGAAGGAAAGTAGTTTGTTCAAAATTTAGAATAAGTGAAAATATCCCTTTTTGCTTTTATCATATTGTAGAATGAGTTGTGTAAGAAATCTTGTTAATACCTTAACTTAGCCTTACATGGAATAAACAAAAAATATATGTATATATATAATTTATACCTAAATGTAATTATGGTTAAGTTAATTTTATAGGAATATTTTACAAATCTTCTTATATAAATAATAAAATAACTGTAGTTCTCATTATAAAAAAATAAGGAATTTAAATAAATTTGATTATATTAATATATATATATATATATATATATATATATATAAACAAACTAGAATATTTAAAAAAATTGTATTAAATAAGTGTGGAAGGCCGATGGGGCATGACGCCGACTCACACCCCCACCCCATTAATATATGGGATGGGGATGGGGTCAGCGTCCCTCCCCATATTAATAAAACCTTTCTTCATTAACCGGTAATGGGTTTTTCACACATTCCACCATTCTTCATTCCACGCAGATCTGCATTCTTTTAGGCCGTGGCCATGTCATCATTAAGCACTATTATAACTATATATATATATATATATATATATATATAATTTTTGGGTTTTTATTATTATATGGAATTTTACACACACACACACACACACACACACACACACACACACACACACACACACACAAGTGTATATATATATTCATCGATTTGGAAATATAATCGTGTTTATAAGAAAAAGTGTAGATATTACCCAAAAACTAGATCTATTGGGCAAATGCCATACACCCAAATTGGTAACTACAATGAATAAGTTTACATAAAATAATGAAATTTGAGCCAAACCCTAGGAGGGTAATGAGATTTACAAGCTAAAAAGTTGGAAAATCCTTCTATAAATTCTAATAAGAAACTATATATATATATATATATATATATATATATATATATATATATATATATATATATATATATATATATATATATTATGGGAGCATCAATCTAAGCTTAATTTTTCATCCATAGCTTCCCTCTCATTTTCCTTCCCTAAACATGTAAAACAAAAATGAGGAAAATAAGTCAAGTGAATGAATAAAAGATTCCATAGAGATGTTTAGGGTTGTTTGAAATCCCTTAGATCCAATTGCTTAGATTGATCCCATCCAATGGCTAGGAATGTTCCCTACAAATGTTAGGTGGGAGTTAGGTGAGACCATCATTTGAATGCATGGGTCAAGTTTGAATGGGGCCACTTAAGTGGTGTTGAAGTTAACTCTAATTTTGTATTTCATTATGATTTACTTTAGTAACTTAAAAAAATTTAAAGAGGCCATGACCTAGTGATATTTAAAATAAAATTCCTTCACTTAGTAATTAGATAACATTTATAATTAGGGGATTAAATTTTAATAGTATTGTTTAAATGGAGGGGTAGATTAGACTTAGCCCTAAAACATAATAAATTATTAAATGACCCTTGAACTGTATTATGAAATTAATTAAGGATTATATGAATGAAGTTTTAAACCTAACTGAAGATGAAATATTATTATTTAATTGTAGATAAAACATCCGTTATTAACCTAAGTTTCTGAATCAGCTTTATTTTTAATAAAACATTATTTCGTTATTTTGTAACTCAACGTTTTTTCATTTTGGGTTTAGCGTGGGAAATATTTCTAGGTGTTAAACTTGGTATCGTCAGTCGTGGGTTCAACTCTTGGACCCCGAGAACACTGAAAAAATGAAACATAAAACAATAAACCTAGTGCGACTTTAAACCTAGAACACACAACATTGTATGATATTTTGTTAAATGTAGAAAACTTAGAAAACTGAAACAATAACTTAGGATGATGATGTAGAAACCTATAATTTAGTTTGAACAATTTAAAACACTTAAATTGTGATAATTATCCTTTTCCCCGAAATTGACGACATATCGTCAATAATGATCATCTTCTCTTCTATCATCGTTACTTATGTACAATAAGTAATTAATTATGTCTTCTATTCAACAAATACCTAATTAACAACCTTCGGTTAATTAATCCTTCCTTCTATATAAACTAATTAATTATTATTAATTAATTAGCTTCCCATTACATTAAACTAAGAAATCATTATTTAATTGATTTAATCCCTTCTATAGTCTAAATCATGCTAATATTCCTCTACAAAGATTTTATAAGCTTGCACATCTATTAAATAATCATCTTAATTAATTAATAAACCACCTTTATCCACATGAGTCACTAAAGGACAAGCTAAACTCTCCTAAAGTTAACTCAACCCTATCTAAACCCCACTTATCCACAACTAACTCAATATCTCTATTATGCCACACACAAAGGGATGTAGAATCTCTTTATCCATTAGGATATATAAAGAACCCTCCTCTTACCTTTACACTTACACCTATTTCTTGAGAAATAAAAGCAAGCATATAGAAAATACACTTTAAGTCTTTTCTCATTATTGAGAAATTCACCATTAGAAGAGCTAAGGCTCATTTCTTGCATTGCATTCATCTAAGTTCTTAGGTTATATGGGAATAATCAAAGTGGTCTTGTAGTCATGCTTTGATGAGCTCCCATTCCTAGTTTCTTGAAGATAAAACAATCAAGTATTGATTGCCATTGAATCTGCATAGGTCCATTTGATTTTGTTGTCAATCTAAAGAGTAGAGATTCTTGATAATTAGCATGTTAGTTTGATTTATGATTCAAAGTTCTAATGCAATAATGTTGTTGTCTAACCTTGCTTAGCTCTTATCTTGATGGTGTTTTAGATTTTGATTTACCTTTGTTATAGAAATATTTAGGTGTTAGTTTTCATTTTTCTAACTTAGCTAAACAAAACCATACACATATTTGCACACCCGGTTAGATAGATCGTTAGTCCCTTAACATTTTAGCTTGAATTATATTATTTTTAGCTAACCTTTGATATACACATATAGTAAATAATGTTCAATTTCTTAGGATTTTTGCTAGTATTATATGTGTAGGTTCTCATTTATAGCTACCATTTTCATGGGTTGTTGCCACTTTCAAGCTAACTTGCTAAAATTTGAAGTATTGTGATATTTTTTATGTTTTTTTCCGTACTTTGGTTACCTTGGGAGTGTAAAGTCCTTAGTATGTTGTAGGAAATTAATAAAAGGACTTTAAGCTATTAGGATAATGAAACTAGAGTAATTAAGCATGAGGTTAACCATATTAGAGTTGAGCATTAACTAAAGAGAAGAAAACATTTAACTATGTAAATTAATCTATGGTACCTTCCTAATGAATAATTGATTAATGGACCTTAGAGATAAATTTGAGATTATGTTAACCTTTTATCTAGATCTGGTTCTTTAATCAAAAAGTGGAGTTTAGTGGTGTTAGTTAGTTGTTGTACCCTAGGGGATTAACATCCTTGTAACTTGTTTTATCCTCTTACCTTTATCTTGTAACAAAAAAAATTAGTCACAATTTTTTAAGTGTTAGGTTAAGCGTGTTAGGGCGTTGGGTATGTACATGACACGGTTTTAGCAAGAAGAGGTTATTTCAATTTTTAGGAGGAAGGCTTGAAGCCAAAAATTAACAACCTAATTGAAGAGGGGATCATGTGGATCCAACCCTATCTTATAGAATTTTGAGGAGAGGAGATATAATGTGTGAGACCCGAATACATGCCTTTACCCTCAAACTCAATTAGTTACTTCTGCACTTCCTTCAAATCTGATTTACTTTGGTTTTTAAGGGAATAAAATACAAAATGCATTCATCATATAACTCTTTTTTTCATTTTTTTTCATGCCATTTATGGTATAGACGTGTGTACAGTTGCATTCGTGAGTGAAGATCGAAATAATCTTTTTTGTAAAGTCTACGACAGTTAGTGGTTTAGAATATGTTTTACTACCTTGGGTGGTGAGCCATCTCACCACCCAACTCACCATTTACTTTGCTTTTTAAGGCATGGTTCATGGCTCTACGGAGAAGCTCCTTTCATTTACCTTGCTTTTCTGGCATGTTTGGCTCTGAGTTACTTGTTCTTTACTATCTATTGGCTTTCTCACAATACGAGACTCACCCTCTGCATTCACCGATTTTCATTGGATGACTTCCCCATTGTTTGTTGAATGCACTTTGGTTTATTTAGCTCGGTGGATGAGCTAAGTGAGTTATTTGCCCGATCAACACTTTACATTAAACTATTTCCATTTTCTTTTACTTTGGATTTTCATTGTGAAGAAAAAGCTTTTATTTCACCACTTTGATTTATGTTTCCTCGCCCATTCATTTCGGTGAATGACACCACTTCTACTTGCCTTTCTTCAACTCCACACCTAATACTTCTCCTCCCACATAACCGATTGAGTCGGTTTGACTAACTCCTTCCTTTATTGGAACTTGTAATTACTTGGCTTGGTTTGTGATGAACATGAAATGTAAGTCTTATCACTCCAAACCACCACTTACTCTTATGCCGACTTGTCCCATGCTTGCGGTGATCACAATGCATTTATACTTTGTTGAACTAGACCGCCAATGCTTGGAAGTTAGAGTTTCCCCATTCACCATTATGCACCACCAAATTAAAAGGCCTTATCATTAGTGATAGCGATCAAAATTGAGCCCATCATAGCCCATCCAAGGGCTCCGAACCCATCAGATAAGTGCAAAAATAATTTGGCCGTAAAAATTTAAAAATGAGTAAATTGCTTGATAATACAGAAGTGTAAATTATTAATAAAAATGTCAAAGGAAGGGTTAAATTAAAAAATACCCTTCAACAATGTTATGAGGAAACTGTCAATTCGGTTTACATGTTTGATTGCCACTTGCCAGTGTACTGGAAACTAGCTAAATCAATGCTCAAAACAAGGAATCCATTTTTCTTGGTGTCTGACGTGTTGTCTCAGTGGAGGAAAAAAGATAAAGAAAATTCCTTGTTTATTCATGTTTTGGAGTGGGAATGGGATGTCCACCCGCATTTTTAATGCCTTCACACTACAGCAGCCTGCAGGCTGCAACTATAGTATTCATGAGGATGCCTACGGGATACATGTCCTTTAAAACCTACTTCATTGGTGTGGACTCGTGGAGGGCACAACGACCAAATGCATTTCTTTAAGGCATTTTCACAAACCCATTTTCAGCATTTCCAACGACCTTTGTAGATGAAATATCACGATCTTGGGATGGATCTACAAATCCTTCCCATGTTTAAGTCTTCCTTGTCTCCTCACCTGGGTTTTTTATTCACACACTAGTTATTTCCTCCAAAACTCTCAAGCATACACCAACAAAGCTCCCAACATGGTGCGAGAAAGGACGATGTTAGCAAAGGTTTCTGGGTTTTGGCATGACAGTGAGAATGTTGGAAATAGTTTTTTAGTAATAGTGGTCCAAGTGGCTGCAAGCCTACAATAATATTAATATGCCTCTTTGGTTAGTTTTCCGTGCAACGATCATCCACCTTGCATTCGGGAATCGGTGCTTGTAGTAGAGGTAATTTGCAGGCTGCAGTCACCAGTGCACCAATCTCAGTGTCTGTGTATTGAAGTCCATTGCTGGTACACCATAGTTTCTCTCTGAGTTCATGTTATATATTAGATCATGGGAAAAAATATGAGTTTTAATAGACTATTTATTTGTGCATGTTTTTATCCTTTATAAATTGGATTATTAATGTATGATTCTACCTTCAGTTCCATTATTTAATAAAAAATTATATTTTTGTTTTGCTAATTTGTAATTTTTTTACACAAGGAAATGATTTTAAGCTTGATTTGAATGCATCATGAATCCATCATTATTCTTCCAAGTATTTCCATACAAATATTGATCCCTCTAATTTAATCGAATAAACCCAAATGGCCAATCCAAGTTCAAAAAATAAGCTAACATTTCTGAGTTTTTTTGGCATTTTGGTAAAAAAATATTACACATAATATATATTGTTATATTGTTATATTTGCATCAAACGGTGGCAGAATTACTTGAAGTAATACCCTGACAAACGCCGAGTCATCCTCTCGTTCGCCGTAACTCACCATATTATCGCTCATCTATGCGGTCCTTCGACTTGTTATTGCTTCACATGTAAGAACCCCTTTCATTCAATACAGCGAATTGATATGCTTTTTCTTGGCTTAGGTCGGGATCTTAGTAAATACTTTGGTACTCAATTTTCCCTTAACACTATAACAACTCAGTCGAAATTCGAATTACTTTGCTTCGCATAGCTTCTCGCATTGAAAGTCTTTAACCTCCACTTTACAGCTTAACACGCGAAACAACTCAGCCTTCGTTTTTCGGCGATTCGGTTTTTTTTTCCGTTGGTTTGCGGCGATTTGGGGCCTCATTACTTTACGAAGTAATCAGCCATCCGAACACCGCATAACTTCTCCCTTGTTTTCCGAGTGCCGAGTTTATTCTATAACCTCGCCGTCTTACGTGTTGCCCCAGATCTGTGACTTGGCCCTATGTTGATGTCTTCACCCATAACACTTCAGCCAGTTTTTATTTCCCTGGCCTTATCCACCTCCTCGTTTGCCACTCAAGCACGACCCGTATTATCTCCATGAACCCCCAACTCCCTCGGTCGAAACTCAGCCCTGCATATTACCACATTCTGGCGCCGTGGCTGACTCGGTCTGAATCTAATCATCTCTCTGAGCTACTCGGTGAGCTCGGCCCTTATGCCCTTTCCATAGCTCGACTGAGCTAACCTCTAGCTCGCCAACCATCTTGCATGAGCTGGTTGAGGCTTCTTGCAAAATTTTAATCCCCTTCCAAAAATTTCTTCCGACTTCTGACCTTTTGGGGAATTCTCTCAGACCGGAGGATTATGAGGAAGACCATGAGCTGCTGGGGGGTTAATTTTAAATTTTTCCCGATTTTACCCGTGTTAGCCGCCTGTGGGGCCCACTCAAGGTTACTCACTCTTTCAAACTGAGTTGCTCAGGTTAAAAACCCAAAAGAGGAAAAAATCCTCTTACGATCCTAACACCTCCAAAACACTAAAATTTCTCCCGAAAAGATAGTAAACTGCTTGCAATCTGGGTGAATGCACTAGTGGCCCAACAAGTGTTCAACTCAAGGCCTCGTTGTTGTCTATTTTCACCCAGGGGTTAAAAATGGATAACACTTGCTTTGGCCAAATTCGTTAAGCACTATGTTCGACAGCTCGTGGAATTAAATGTTTGATTCCAGCGACCATTTTAGCAAATCCTGAGCTCTGATTTAGCATTTAACTTCGCTTGTTCAAAATATTATTGCTTCAAGTTCATTTTTTTGCCTATAACTTAACGCCCAATATGTAAAATTGTTCCTGCGTCTTGACCCAACTTGGGTTCCTCGTAGATATCTCTCTCTTTATCCTGCACAAGGGGTTTACTCGAAGAGATCGCCATTTCTAAAAGGTAAGGATAGGTTGTTCGTTTATACTTTTTTTGGTTTTGCATTATGAATTTGTTAATTCCCATATTTGGGTTTGCATTCATCGAGCTAGCCGAGAGTTTTTTCAATGTGGGTTCACTTTCTCAATGCTAAGCTAGCCATTTGGGTATTTGTCCTTATTTGAAAGCCCAGATTTGGGATTTAATAAGAGCCGCAATTATTTTATTTTTGAGCTTATATTTTATCCTTCTTGTTGGGTTTGTGGGGATATTTTTCTTGCATTGAAGGCTCGACATTGACAAGAATAAATTTATTTTCTCTTTAGGCCAGCTTGTTGTATCTATTTTTTTATCTAGAGCTCGGAATTGATTATTTTGCTTCATGAATCTAAGTGTATTGTCCTCGGATTCTCGTGTATCATTTTTCCCCTAGGAAATGAATCACCTTTTGAGCTTTTATGAAACCCCACCACTTTCCACTATTTAGCTTCTGCTCTATAGATCTCAAGTTCTGGGTACCTAGGCTTCATCTGTGTTATGTTGAAACCATGTGCATTGCTTTAAATTTTCTGGATCTATTTTATCTGGACAAGCCCGCTAGTGTCTCCATGATCTACTAAATTTTACAATTTGGTTGTTTATTTGAGGATCGTAGCTCACTATTGGCCATATTTAAATCAATGAGTTACCCTCTCAGTAATTTCTACATTTGTTTCTCTTATTATAATTGAAAGTGTATACTTTGAGAAAAAAATTTATAGACTATTGCTCATCCTTGCTTGTTGTGGATTTGGTAACTAAAATGTTTACGAGGGCTTTGATGAGATGATGTTGTTATATCGTTGAATATCTATTTAACACTTGATTTTCTTGAAAATGCACTTTGTTACTTACTTTCCCTTGTATAAGTATGCATTGATTCAACCTTCAAACGTAATTGTGTACACTAGAATTTCTTTAAAATGCCGAGAACCTTATCTTGAAATTGGTGATGTGTCCTTTATAGTAGTTTCATATTTTCGTATTATTTGGATTTTGTACTTTACTTTTCGAAATAATGAACTTTGTTTCTTTAAGGTAGTTTAAATCTCTATTATGTCTGTCTTATTTGTAGGATTTTTGAACTAAAGATGATGCTTCATATGCATGATAAAGTTGGACTTTAGAATATTTCTCTATTTGGGCATCTTGGTACTTTGTGCTTGTATGTCAACTTTATTGCTTGGCTTATGGCTATATGATCTTTACAAGCTTCTCATATATAACCCGATTGTGCTCAAATTTCAACTCGGCTAGCTTAAAATATCCCACCTTGCTTCAATTCTAAGGTCCCGTGAATAGCTCGCCATCTCGTATGTATTAGTTATAGCTTCTCTTTTATCACCTTCTATTGCATTTTATGAACACTTCGAGCTTATAGATGCCACAAATTGTCTTCATTATTAACCATCATACTAAGCAATTTGTGCTTATTTTTGTCAAAAGTATGGTTGATGTAATCATTGATTCACCTTGAAATATTGATTTTTGCATTTTTGAAAGACGCTTTGAAACTTGAGACAATAGCCTAAAATTATAATGTTGAATATTTTATTTGAAAGTTTGTCTTCTTAATTATGTCCTGCAAAGTCATTAAAGATTCAAAACTCATTCTCTGTTCTTGACTCTTTAGATGCATGAAGTGAAAAAATATGAGATGCTTAATAAAACCATGGAATATTCTTGTCATATTCTCGCTTTCATATTTCTCATGATTGTTAGAGAATTAACTCTCATTCTAAGAACAATGTAGGATTAACTTGCACATTTGCTTTGAATCGATACAACCATGCTAATCAGTAACATACTTAACACACTTGTTGTGCATATTTTAGAAGATTTTTGTTCTTATACACTTTTCATTTTATAATAAGTTGTGATGGAAACCTTCTTCTAAAATGCATCCTTTTACTTCATCTTTGGTGATCTATTGGAAGCTTTGGAAACGTACCTAAATATCTTTGCAATATCACTATAGTTTGCACTCCCACTATAGTTTGACATAGTTATAACTACTTATTTTATCCTCCTTGATGATACTTTGAGGTTTATATGCTTGAAAATTTGATAGAATTCTTAACAAATTTGTATTACTCAAGAATTCACATCTTTGTAACTTTGAAACTTGCATACTTGAAATGTGTTCATTGAGCCATTACAACTTTAATGGTTAGAAACATATTTCCTTATGAAAATAAAACATTATAATCATGATCTCGGTCCTCGTACTTGAATTTATTTTGTCATTCTTGATTGATGCTCATTAAATTTTCAAGGTTCTTCATAAATTGGCATTCCTTTCTATTTTGAAACTAACCGAGTCATGAGTGAAACAATTCTTCAATTCATATTATTTCATGCATCTATAAACCATGGATAAAGTATGTTCTTTAATACATGTACCTACACATTAAGAAGATAGTTATAAAATATGGTATAAGCCATAAGTGTAAAACCCGCTAAAACAACCCACTTGATACCCAAGAAAAAAAAACTAGGATTAGTTATGAAAAATTATGGAATATTTTTTCTTGTTTAAATTTGTCTACAACCATCATATAATACCGAAGTTGACACAAACAAGTTTCAAGGTCAATTAAAATCAATAGTTTATAGTTTTACCATTACAAGAATTATTAAATTTCTTGAGGTCAAAGCTTAGGTTGAAAATAATTTAAAATAAAAAAAGTAATTTCTCACTTACCCACTCCTAGAACTCTCTTAAAAGATTCAAACTTATTTTTTTCATAATTAACACACTATAAAATTCTTAAAAACACTCCCATTAGATAGGAAATTTACTCCTCTTCCGGTGATATAAAGAAGTCCTCCTTATTCCTCATATTTCCCAAGTTATGGGCCAGCGGGCCTTGGGAGGAAAATTTCCCACACGCGAGGCTTGCGGGCCTAGGGAAATTTTTTTCCCTTAGTGCTCTTGGGCAAAATTGCATTTCACCTCCGCATGCTGCGTGCCCACGCGGGGTTTCTCACCCAAAAGTAAAATTTTGAACTTAGGGTCCATAAGGACACGTGTCCAAAATCCATGCCTAGGCAAGAAGGTAGGTCGCCAAAGGTAAAATAGGGTTATTTACTTAATTTTAAAAAGGTGAAAATGAACATTATATCCCGCTCCTCCATCGACGTGCTGAGACACCATGTTGTAACCAATGATTAGCTGTGGGCCTAAGGGGAAAAATTTTCCCAAGCGGGCATGCAGGTCTGGGGGAGAATTTAGCACTTTTACCCTTCAGTCGAAACATGAAGTTCACTCCCATGCATCCACTGACACCCAAGGGGTCACGTGTCGCCCTTATTGATGCGGGTCACGGGTGTGACGGGGATCATTGGGAAGGTTTGTCCTTTGAAGTGTAAATTTTAAATTACTTCGCACCTCCTTTGTGGCATCGTAGAGCCACGTAGCAGATCCATCCATTGCAGCAGCAATGGGTGGGGCCATAGAGAATTTTTTCCAAATTTACTTTTTGGACTTAGTAATTTTTCCACCAAACAGAATATGCGGGCTTGCGAGAGCTACGAGGAATTTTCTGAATTTTTCCAAAGTGCTTTGAGTCAAATTCAGGCTGCGGGTTGGATTAACAAAATTTTCTCCTTAGTTAAATTTAAATTTTGAGCTTGAGATGAAATAAAAACTTCATAAGGTCATAACATTTGACTAGGAACTCGCTTTTGGAAAGTAAGGAGTTTTTAGAAATATCATGAAGTCTCTTTGCACATGAAGCTTAAAATTTTAATTTTGATAAAATTTGAAGGGTCAATTTTAAGAAAACAATCTGCAGGCTTCTAAAATGTGAACTAGACTTTTAACTTATAATTTTTGTTCAAATCCGACATTCTTTCTTTCACAACATGCCATACAGACCTAGGGAATTTCACTTGGGAGAATTGAGGATGGATTGCAAGGGTTAAATTGTTTGATTGATTATCAATTTGAAATTCCCCAAATCGACAACAAAATGATCAGTAAATTTTTACTATGCTCGATTTTGAAAATTTTTAGAAATTTTATTAAGTTGAAAGTCTATTTAGGATCATTTCAGATCATACAAACTTTAATTTAACGTTTCATTTCATTTTCCAAGGTTGCAGGGTTGTTCTCTATATTTTTGATAAAAGAATATTTTCCAATTTGAAAATTATCTAACAAAGGTCTACAACTTCTAACTCAAATTGATCCATTTACATTCATCAAACTATAAAATATGAATAAATTCTAAAGTGATATTACAATGTTATATTTTCTTCAATCCAATACCATGAAAAGAGAATGCAATACTACCACTTTTTGAAATCAACGTTTCAAATGAACTAGAGTAATATGTTTTCTTCATATATGTTTCCTTTTTTCAATTTTCCAATAGAGATTTCATACCACATTTCAAACACATATTTTCAATGAAAACAATATCATATGAACAAGGAAAACACTTCTATTAATTCAAAGGAAATATCTTACAACTTCTTTCCCATTTATTTTCAAAATACAACATACCAAATGCATATCTTTATTTTCTGTTCATAGGACTGAATACAAGATATATTCTTCCATAATCAATTTCAACTTTCATAGCTAAAATAGAGTAGTCTTTCCAACACAATAATATACAAGATCATCCACTTCAAAGTGGGAAAAGGTTACAATAAGAAATAATCTCAACAAGGACTGTCAAACTTGTCTTTTTTTTTTTGCTCTAGAACAACAACATGAATATCCTCCATTTTATTTATTTCAATTTGATCACAACAGAACAGGGGGAAAGGCAACGCTCTCCACCCAACCAAGACATCCAATGAAAATGAGAATCCATCCTTCTTCATTGGCCCTAGCCCTAACCACATTGCAATAGAAGGTGTGTTTTCAACACATGGCAACAACAGATTCCACAACACAAAGAAAAATTTCTCATTCAAAACATAGTCCAAAAAAAAATCAATTTACAACCATAGAAACAAAATGACAACAATACTCAGGCTTCACCATGCAAGCCAAAGGAGAAAGAAACTATGGGGATGTTGCTTATGCCTCCCGAGGGGAAATGGGTATCACCACCTAAGAACAAACTCGCCAAAATATACACATCATATCAAATCCCTTACATGCCCATATGCTTCCCCCAAGTACCCATTATTCCTCTCATTTCCTTATGCCTCCCCAAGTACCCACTATTCCTATAATTTCCTTATGCCTCCCCCAAGTACCCCTTATTCCTCCCATTTCCTTATGCCTCCCTAACCTCTTATGACACCCCATAATGAGTAAATAAATGTAAGTTATTTCTTTGTAAGTTGGAACTCAAATCCCAACTTTATCCACACTTATACCTCCCCAAAACACTTATGCCTCCCACAAAATACCCCATAATCTTGTCTTAAACCATTCCTAGGCCATCTATCCAAACAACCAACAAATAAAATAGCACATTCAAACATTCTACCATTCACATATGCATACAAATGAAAGGAGAAAATTTTGAAGAGCTAAACTCTTATCTCTCCATGAGGGAGTTTTTACCAAGTTCAAAACAACAAGATCTCCAATGAAAAACAATCCAAGAGATAAATAATCAACAAGTATGCAACCATGTCCAACATTCTCCCAATTTACAAGAGCTCCCAAAAAAAAACCCAAAGCAAGTCGCCAAAAATGAAGTGATAAAAGTGAAGCCCCCCAAAAACAAGGTAAGGAATTTGAATTTTATAGAAGAGGGAAGAGAAGAGGATGAGGTTCATCCATGGAGGATTCCACTTCACACATCCTCAACCCCAACACAAAAGTCAACTTCATTCTCCAATGTATATTAAATAGGTGGTTGAATAATATGACAGTTTACTTACACACTCCAACACAAGCCCACACTCCATAAGGACTGAAATTAAAAATATGTAAGAAAGTGCAATTACAACTTACAACTTGACTTACAAAAATGCATAATAAAGGCTATATTTAAACTCTCCAACCATAGGTAAGGTTGGTATGCAATTTTAAGAGGTATGAGACAAGTTTAACTTGTCCCACAAGCCTCCAAAATCAGCCTCCAAGGACAAATTCGAATTTCAAAGAAGGTGGAGTGTTTCATACTCCAAAAATCAACTTACACATCACTTACAACACTTAATCCAAGAGCCATCAGCTCTAATAAATGCAATCTTATGACCCATTTGATTACTTAATTTTAACAATATGATTACTCACAATATTGACACACAATTTAATTCAATAATGAAAAGGAAAGCTCATCACTTAAAAAAACATATATTATCAAAGGAGAAATTAAAATAAAAACATAAATCCCTTGGTCACATTCTAAGGTGACCCCCATGGAATCCCTATCAAAAATCAAACACACTAAAAAAAAATTTCCATGATGTCCTTGTTGAATTCATCTATAACTCCAATGTAATTGGTCTCCAATCCCCGATGTGTTTTGTGATATTTTTTTAAACCTGCAAATCACAAATACCTCCTTCGGCCTTGTGGCCATATCGAACATCGAAGATATATATAATTTTAGGTACAAAATCATCAATATATATATGAATCACAACAACATCCAGACAATCAACAATATCATTTGCAATCTCATCAACAAGTATATGATCATCACATTTAATTCAATTTTCAAGGTCTACTCAACATATCAAAATATCACATGTCCGAGCAACATCCATAAATATAACCATGTCAACAACCTGTTAATATCCATATAAATGTCTCTAATAATCTACATGCGTCATGTATGAATCAAAGTCAATAATAATCCATGATCGACATCTAACAACATACTAAATCAAAACTTTAATAATGTCCATAATATAGTCAAGTATCAAGATTAATATCAAAAGTGTCGAAGGAATTGGGCACTACATCCCCCTCCCCTTAGACTCAACTTCCTCCTAGAAGTCACTGGAAAGAGAGATAGGTACAAATGCAATAGAAAAGGATCACTCCATTATGGGATTGCTTGCTTCAAACAAGTGTTGGTCCATAGAACCTAAGTTTGTTCCAATGCAATTTAGCAAGAAGAAGGAGATTGTAAGAAATGAGTTCTAAAATTTCTTCATGCAAGGCTACAAACATTTAAATCTAGAGAGTAACTTTACGTTATCAACCAAGATATGACACATAACAATATAACATGAAGAGTTCAAAAGAATATTAAGAGAAACCACCAAGTATAGGAATAATAAGGAGAATTACATGAGTTTGAGAAAGACCACATAGTTTCCATGGAACAAAACATACTGCAATAAAAAACGTTAAGGTTTCCACTTAGGTTAAGTTATGTTTTCATAGTTCGTTGTTTAGACAAGGCTAGCAGAATAAACCATGGCAAAATTTTTGTATGAGGGACATGTCTACTCAAGGTCTCAAAATTTGAGATCACACAAGATGAGGTTAATCAACAAGGAAGGACACTTAAAACAACAAAACATTTACAATCAAGGAAACAATTTATAGAAAGCACTTATAGAACTCTAGAGGCTACGGTCAAATTTTCATGGTAATACTAAGAAAATTCATGACCACAAGTTTTCCTATAGTCTGATTTTTAAAATTTTGTTTTTAAGAACCGAACACACCACACCAACCAAATCTAGAGATGTCAACCATTTAGCAAAAGAAAAAAATATATATCTCCCCTAGCAACTAACATATCAATACAAGAAGTACCATTCTCAATAACACAATGGGATTTATTTATCTTATTTCCTGCTCAAGCTCAAAATAACCATAAAGAGGGCACAAGAAACACCAAGGAGCACTCAAGATAGCTAGGGAGAAAAATAAGTAACAAGGGGGTCCAACTACAATTCAAGGTGCATCGTGACAAAAGTGAATAACATCATCTTGCACTTTCCATCCTAATGGCAAGGGGAAACAATAACAAGGTGACACAAGAAAATATGAAGAAAATAATACTTCCCAAAGTTATTTTATATCCTTAACATATGTTGCCTTAAAATCACAATGATCTAGGTTATCAAGGACAAGACAACACACAAGGAGGTTGCTCCTTAAACAAGAGGTAAGTCTCAATCCAAAAAGACCACAACACACACTCATCGAGTTACGGATGATAAGGGTATGATGACCCAAAACTCTCACAAATAAAGGCACACACATCTATGAATAAGAAAGTACTAAGAAACTAGAACACATTACTATCCACCAGGTGTTTCACAATTCAGGTAGGTGACAAACTACAGTTTCAACTATACTTTGCATTCAATACACATAAATCTTATTTATTTCATAATTCAACTAATCAAGTCAAAAGTTATAGGTTCATTTGCTAAGCAAATTCCTTTATGAGCTTTCTTAATTAAGCTTCTTCCTATTATGACATCACAAGTTTGTGTTATAAGGACCACTAAGGGGCATGATATATTGTCATTACAGCAAAGGTAGAAAATAAAAAAGTATTTATTTTACTCTAGGGAGGTATATGAACAAAAAAAAAATTCCTTTCTGCTCTTCTACATGGTTTTTATTTCTACTATTAATCTACCAAGGTTAAAGAAAAACCATTTTTATATCTATGTTCTAGTTTATTTGTTAAAATTCAAGGCCAAATCTCCTCAATTATAGTTTTATGATGTTTGGGTGAGTCAACTTGTCAATTAAAAATTTAAAGAGAAGGAAGGGTAAACATATCACACTATTACTTTTATGGGAGAGAGAGGTAAATCAATGCATCACATTTTTAATTATAAGGAAACAAGGGACATTCAACATAGAAAACACATTATTAATATTGTAACAACTAGGAAACAATCAACCAACATGGATCACAACAATATTTCAAGATTTTTCCACTAATCACAAGTATCATAAAACATTCCTAGTGGGTTCTACAAGTCTCAAAAGAGGTTACAAGGAAATCCCATTAAGGGAACATAATTACTTTAATAATGTTTGTTGTTTTGGTGAAAAAAATTTACTCACATGATAAGACGGCCCGGTAGACAAGGAAATATTTCAATTATAAGAACAACAGATAATTACTAGAAAGCATCAAATGTAAGAATAAAATCAAACTATTTAGTCAACCTAGCTTTACAACCAAGAGTTATAGTTTCACAAGAAGAATCACATTATAAAATACCACCGAGATTAAATTATCAAGGTGTAATTGTACTAACATCACCAGTTGCATGGTCCAAAAGAATCAAAGCATCCATAAGTGTCTCCATGTAACCCCAATATTGATAGGCCAATGTGAGCAAAAAAAAACACTTAATTGAACACACTTCCCGAATGGGCTTAAATCTAATCATAATTACCAAGATGCATACAATCCACAAGTCAATACTTTTTATAATGAAACATGGAAATCATGATAAAACTTAGCATGCCATTGATGAAAGGTCCTACCAAACAACCATCTTTCCACTAATATCCACAGCCATCCAAAAACAATCTGATCCTAACATAATTCATCAGCCCACAATTAAACACCTCTACTCTGATGAGGTTCAAGCTCTTACCGGATTGTAAGAGAATCACCACCACCATTAACAGACTGCCAACTAGAACACACAACACAATGAACTCTCTATCTAGCAAGGTCGAGCAATGAAAAATTCACTCTAAGATCCTAGACACACTCAAGGTTACGTGCATCTAAAACCAAGGCATAACTTTAAGCACCTAAGAGGACATTCAAGACACCTAGGGTGTACCCCCATACAACAAAATGTCACAAGGAAACAATGTAGAACCAACTCAACAACATGCAAGTGAGAATCACGTAACATTTAGCTAAGTAGCTAACAGATAATGAGCTCTAAGTCACCAGTCAAAGTAAAATCCAAGAAATATCAGTGACTAAAGAAACTCAAGCTAAGTAAGTAGCTGCATTACAAAGTATAAAAATTATCACAATAATATAAATAACTAAAAGAGCCTCAAATATTCTCAAATCAATAATAAAATAAGATGTTAGTCCTCGATAAAATAACACAATATTACGAATGTAAAGCACAAAAGTTAACACCACATTCACTTTGCAACCCTTCATGGCTGCCAATAGGGGTACTCTGCTTCGAGGTCAATTCTAAGGACACATACATACGATTGGGTCATAAATGACACCCAGACTTAATGTCCACTCTCCCATATGAGTAACAAAATGAAAAACTGACAACTAGACCATATTTTCTAACCATTGAAGGAAGAAAGCTCTAAACAACTTCTAATTATCTCTTCTTGACCCAAGATCACAATCACTATTTTCCAACCACAAGAATCACACCATATAATTTATCATTCCAGCCACTCCAATAAAGAAGTGTCTTAAAAGGGCTTAATGCATCATACAATTAAATCAAGATTTAGGACTTGTAAAACAACACATTTTCAAAGGGGAGCCAAGTTTCCACTACACTAGAAGTTCACAAAAATCAATTTAATTTTACATTATTGGTTACTTGGGTTTAAAAAATGCCACTAAGCAAGCACAACAATTTAAACAACTTATTATTTTATTATTATTTTAATTCTGACTGTTCAAAGTAATGTAATATTTCTTCATATGTATTTCTTTTTTCAATTTTCAAACAAGGTTGTTTTCTAGATTAAAAGTGTGTTAGGTTTACAATTCATGTCTCAAGTTTTCTAGTGTGCCCAAGGGTCCAAGCTTTGAACCCACAACTCTAATACCAAGTGTAACACCCACTAAAACAACCCACTTGAGACCCAAAAAAAAACTAGGATTAGTTAGGAAAAATTATGGAATAATTTTTCTTGTTTAAAAGTGTCTACAACCCTCCTACAATACCGAAGTTGACACAAACAAGTTTTGAGGTCAATTAAAATCAATAGTTTATAGTTTTCCCATTACAACAATTATTAAAGTTCTCGAGGTCAAATCTTAGGTTAGAATAATCATTTAAAATTAAAAGGGAAATTTCTCACTTACCCACTCCCAGAACTCTCTTAAAAGATTCAACCTAATTTTTATCATAATTAATGCACTAAAAAATTCCTAAAACACTCCCATTAGATAGGAAATTTCCTCCCTTTCTACTGATATAAATAAGTCCTCCTAACTCCTCATATTTCCCAAGTTATGGGCCAATGGGCCTTGGGAGGAAAATTTTCCCAAAGGCGGGCCTACGGGCCTGGGGAAGAAATTTTTCCCTTAGCACTCTTGGTAAAAAGCAAATTTCACCTCCATGCACCTACATACTGCAGCGGGGCTTCACGCCCAAAAGGAAAATTTTGAACTTGGGGTCCGCTAAGGACATGTGTCCAAAATCCATGCCTAGGTGGGAAGGCGGGTTGCCGGAGGTAAAACATGATTTTTGACTTAATTTAAAAATGGTGAAAAGGAACATTTCAGCTTGCTCCTTTGCCAACGTGCTTTGATATGAAACATGATAACCAAGTGATTGGTTTTGGACCTAAGGGGAAAATTTTTCCCAAGTGGGTATGCGGGTTTGGGGAGAATTTAGCACTTTTTCCCTTCGGGCGAAATGTGAAGTTTACTCCCACGCCTCGACGATGCCCAAGGGGGAACATGTCATCTCCTTATTGGCTCGCAGGTCGGTGGGCCGACAGGATCATTGGAAAGGTTTGACCTTTGAAGTGTAAATTTCAAATTACTTCCATGCCTCCTTCATGACATCATAGAGCCATGTGGTATAAGAATCCATTTTATGCTGCAGACCGGTGGGACCATGGAAAAATTTTCAAAATTTACTTTCTAGACTTAGTACTTTTTCTCGAAAAATTATAATATGAGGGCCTATGGAACCACAAGGAATTTTGAATTTTTTCCAAAGTTCTCTAAGTCAATTTTGGGCTGCGGGTTCGATTAACAAAATTGTCCCCTTAGCTAAATTTTAATTTTGAGCCTTAGATGAAGTAAAAAATCGGAAGGTCATATCTTCATAAAGAAGCAAGTGATGTATTTGCTTGAGAAATTAATCTGTGATAGAGAATGAAGAAATAAAGAAGCAGGTGATGGAGTTGCTTGAGAAAGGAATCATTCAGCCAAGTACCTCTCCATGTGGTTCGCCTATTGTCCTAGTACCAAAGAAGGATGGTACGTGGCGGATGTGTGTGGATTTCTGAGCTTTGAATAAAATAATAGTTAAAAACCGCTACCCTTTGCCTCGTATTGATGATTTACTAGATCAGTTGAAAAATGCAAAGTATTTTACTAAGTTAGATTTGAGAAGTGGTTATCACCAAGTTAGAATAAATGAAGGTGATAGTTGGAAAACTACTTTTAAAACTAAGCAAGGCCTATTTGAATGGCTTGTTATGCCTTTTGGTCTTTGTAATGCACCTGCCACTTTTATGAGAGTTATGAATGATGTGTTAAGATCCTTTTTGGATGACTTCGTAATTGTTTATTTGGATGATATACTAATCTTTAGAAATTCATGGGAAGATCATCTTAAACACATCAAGAAAGTGCTAGATACTTTGTAGAAACAAAAGCTATTTTTGAAATTGTCAAAATGTGAATTTACACATCATATCAGATCCTTGACAGGCCCTCACAAATATCCCTTTCCTTAGCAAAACAATCTTTGGTTTACTTAGGCTATGTTGTAGGGAATGGTTCATTGAAAATAGACCCTGCAAAAGTTTCAGCCATAGTTAATTGGCCAAGGCCTAATAATGCAACAAAGGTTAGGATTTTTCTTGGAGCAGTCCAATTCTGGAGAAAATTTATTGCTAACTTCTCTTATATTGCATCCCCTTTACATGCATTAACCAGTGTTAAACAGGTCTTTCAATGGGGAAGGAAGCATGAAGAAGCTTTGAAACTCTGAAAGGAAAAATAAGCACCACACCAGTTCTTGCATTACCATATTTACAATAGTCATTCGAAATTGAGATGGATGCTAGTGGTTATGAAATGGGAGTAGTGTTGATGCAGAATAGAAAACCAGTATGTTTCCACTTGGAAATGTTTACAAGTGTAGTTAAGAATTATCCTACTTATGATAAGGAATTGTATGCATTGGTAAAAAGTGTGAAAAAATGGAAGCACTATCTGATGGGTAAAGAAACAATCATCCATACAGATCATCAACCTTTATAGTATCTTCAGTCATAGTCCAAGCTACAACAATCACGACACTTCATATGGATGGGATTTCTGCAACAATTCCATCTGGTCGTCATATATAAAAAAGGGGTAAATAATAAAGTTGTTGATATGCTCTCTAGACCTCCTATTATAGCATCTACTATTTTACAACATAGTCCTTTTGTGAATGAAAGTTATAAGGAACAATATGCTAGGGATGATGATTTTAAGGACGTCTATGAAGATTTATTAAATGGAAAATCAGTAGATTCATTTGACTATCATGTGCATAATGGAATACTTTATCATTTGGGTAAAATTTGTATCCCACAAGATGAAAGAGTTCACATGATTAGAGAAGCTCACACTTCTCTTGTTTCGGTCATTTTGGCATTGGAAAAATAGTTTCCCAATTGCAAAGATATTTTTACTGGCCATGCATGACTGAAAATGTATCTAGATATATCAAAGGTTGTATTCTTTGTTCTACAAGTAAACCTAGTAATCGGAAGTTAGGATTGTATACACCTCTTCCTGTTCCTAACCATCCTTGGGAAAGTATTTCTATGGATTTTGTAGGTGGTTTACCTATATCACAAAGAAAACATGATTATCTATATGTGGTTGTTGCTATCTGTCGAAAGTGCACCCTATAGAGAGATGGTTGTAGGTGATCTAAGCTTACAAAAAGGATCTCTCTCTCTATCGTAGATACAATGGAAACACCTCGGGTCTTTGGGTATACATATTTTTAGGCGAGTCTCCGGTATCAAGGCCGGTTCCTTTTTTTATGTATCCTAAACTAATTTTCTCGGGTTTGAGGGTAAAAAATGACTGTAAATGGATTCAAAACTAGGGTGATACACCAAACATGTTTGAGGTCTTTGATTGAGTACATGCACAATTGATATGAAAATGGATTCTGGATGCACAAAATAATAGTTTTTCAGAAGAATATTAAGGCGAATGCTTGATGCATTGAGGAAAGTTTCACAACAATATTGTTAAGCTACACATGCACACTAATATCATGTAAAAATTACTAAATTTACAATAGGGTAGGATGATTAATCAGGGAATTTGACATTCACAAGGATTAATAAGACATACACAAGACTGCAAATAATTGGAAAGGAAAAATATACTTCTCATTCAAGGGGCAAAACTAGAAAAACTACTTTAGCACTCCTGTGTCAAAAAAATTCCTCCTCTGTGCTTTGCCAATGTACATAATATATTGAAAAATTATTCACCCCACCCTTCCTAAAAATAGACTAAAAATTGTACTCTCCCATGCATCCTATTTTTATCCTTTATCATGAACATATAAAGGAATAAAATAAACATGCTAATACAATGAGGCATTAATAGCCTTTGTTAAAAAATACAACTCATTCAAACTGCAATTGACTATTCTATTTTTAATAAAGTTGGGTGAATAATTCTGCTAATAATAAACCTTTCTTGATGAGAAAGTCTTCTCCATGTGCATGCAATCTCTGTCTTCTAATGCTTGATGTGACATTTGTAATTTTGATCCACTTGCCCCCTTGGATGCACATGCAAAATAATATGTCCTTGTGTGAGAGAAAGATAATTCTTTTGATTTAACACTTTACAAAATTCACCCAAAGTGTGGGGACCACCTACAGGCTCTGATGTTGACATCTCCATGCATAATTTTGTCTCTATGGTCACATGAAGAATTACACTCTTGAAAATATAATTTGACCATTTTTAAACTCTCCCACTATGGGGACCACTTGTGATGTGAACACTTGTCTTCCTCCTTTGCTGACTTGGCATAATACCATGATTTAGAATACACATGGGGTCATTTTGTGAAATATTTTCATACTATACTCGACCACTTTTGGATATTAACATAGTACTATTAAATGTATTAAGGTCATGGGACCTTAATCATTCATCGGTCTATTGGTTTGAACATGGCACTTTTGTTGTAACTTTTGCATTAGTCATGGCATACATCATATTGCTAGGTTATCTTTTGAACATCATTACACACATGATTTATTTGGCCCCTTTTTTGATATCATTGCATGCTATATACGACCACCTTTTGAGTATCATTTCATTTGATTGGTTTTGATTATTTGATTGTTTGGCATATGTTATAAAACCTTATCCAAGGTCAAATGTAATGATTTATTCAATGGGGACTGGTCCCCTTTGCCATGATGACTCACCCCTTCCTTTTGCTTTGTCGGTGGCAATACGGTTAACCCTAGACCTAACTAGGTGGGTCAGATCAAACCATAGTTTGCTTTGAATTTGTTGTCGGTCTGCAATCGTTGATCATGGTACTATCTAAATGTTGATCATCGATGCTCGAACCATGGTAAGCATGGTAGTTGGACTATGGTTTAGATCTACACCGTCGATCTTGGTACCTTACAAACTGAGTCATCAATTCTCTAAGCTCTGATAAGTATGAAGTTTGCATTTATTACGTTGATTTTGGTGATTCAATTAGATCCATAGATCTTGCACCATCCAATCTAAATCATTGATTTTCAAACCAAGGTAAGTGGGGTAGTTAGACTATGGTTTTGACCTTCCCCATTGATCTTGGTACTTTCAATCTATGACCATCGATCTCGACTCATTGAGTGAGTTAGGCTTAATGGCGGTTGAGCTTGGGTGAGTAAAACAACTCAAACCCTAAATGATCATTTCATTTTCATTCTTTCTCTCTAGGGAATCCTTGGAAAATTTTTTTCAACACGACTGCCATTGTTGAAGCTTTTGATCTCGATTCGACCTTTTACGGTCTTTACGATGAGCTTTATACAAGCGTATATCTGATTCTTATGTGATTTTTAACCTTTATGAGCTCTAAGAGTTCCTAGTAGTGAATGGGAGACATCATGAAGATTTGGGTTCCATTCTTTACAAATTCAAGCTCTCTAAAGTTTTGAGCATGAAGTTTTGCATTTTGTTGGGGCTACCTACCACCTATTGATGGTTCTTTCAAGTTTTTTGGTTCCACGTTGGCCTTTGAGAAACTTTTGCTTTTGTGGTTTTTCAAAGATTTGAGAAATCTCTCATGGTGGCCATTTTGAAGGTGAGTTTCTCTCTATTTTTGGTTTATTCATTGTCTTAATGGCTCAATTTCTGACTTCCCTCTATTTGGAGCTCATTAAGGACATGTATATCTACTCAGTTTCACTTATGATTGTGCTTATTTCTTTGGATTTATTGAAACCCTTGAAGCTGGGGTTGGTATCTCAAGCTTGATCCATGGCTAAGTTCTCAATAATATGCTTTGTCTTGCTTTAGATCTGCTTATTTCCTCATGTGGGTTTCTCTTAAAATGAGTCTTTCTCTTAGACTAATACTTACCCAAGTCGATACATGGCACAACCATTATTGTAGAAAAATAAAATATGTATTTTCTTTATTTCATTGATGTTTTGACTATGTTGGTAGATCATGATGTGTAGAGTTTTTCATTTTAATAATATTTTTTGCTCCCCCACATATGGATTTGTTTTACTTACATGACTAGGGCATTTAGTTTAGTATCTCCATTACAAAGGAAATTTTAATTTGGGTTGTTTTGCTCTCGTATTTCGAGATATCTTTGTTTTACTTTGTATGGATGTGATTATTTCTTATCAATCTCTTCTGAGTGCATTTAGAGGCTAAAATAAAACTTGAATCTCCTATTGTGTTTTCTCTTGGTGATATCGTTTATTGAGAATCTATTAAAATGCTTCCGAAGTTCTATAAATTGTAGATCTGGGCATATTTGTAGATCTGTGTGAGTTGGATTATTTCACTACAAATGTAGATCCTATATTTTTCTTTGACTATTATGAAAACTTGAGAAATGATTTGATTCTTCTCTTGGTGGATGTTTGTAAAACTGGAAGAAAACTCGGCCCCCTTTTTAGGCTATTTGAGCTATGTTTTTATTTTTGATCTCGCCATGAAATGATACTTTTCTCGACATGTGTATTTCTAGGAATCTTGAAGTGTTGGTCGATGGCATGGAGTATTTGCTTTGAACTTACACTTAGTTTTTCTTCTGGCCATTTACTTGAGAGCTCACATTAACATTTTTAAGAACAAATGTTTGTAACTCTAGAAGGTGTTTCTTATTGTGGATGACTTTTTGAAGTCAAGATAGCTATGCTTCCCCTTTTTCTATATCTAGTTTTTGGGTTTATATCGGTTGCTTCTGTTTATAAATTTGTAGCTTTTCTCTGTTCTGTTCTAAAACTCGTAAATGCCTTTTCTACTAGCTTTTTGGGTGATTTTTATCTCTTTTATATGATTTTTGAACTTTGAATTTAATCCATTTGGTTGTGACCTTTTTGAAAACCTAGTATAAAACGTTTTACATGGTAATATTTTTGATATGTTGTGAGATACTTTCAAGAATTTTAAGGAGACCTGAAAGAAAGACTATTACAATTGATCATTCATCCTGATACTTGATATGAGTTATGATTTTTTTGCAGACCATGATGAAATGATTCCATGTTTTAACAACTCCTATGATCACCCTTCTTTATGTAGCCTTTAGGTTATAAAATTACTTTTAATTGTATCGATCTTTAAAGGTCTTAAAATGACATTTCATTATTATACTTGTAACCATTTTAAACAATTGTTAGAAAATAAGGCTTGCAACCTCTCTTGCATCTTGTCATTTATTCTCCTTTTCTATCTCATCATTTTCTCAAAAATAGTAGTTGAAAGCTTAGAAGTTATTAATACAAATATTATTTATTTTGTACTTGATTATTATTACTTGTATGGATGACTTTTATACACTATGCTTATGAATTGACTATTTCATTTTGATGCAAATTTGTAATCATTCTTTCTTTTTAATCGTATCCCTAAACTTCAAAAACATAATTTTCTTCATTGTAAATAGACTCCTCCTTAAGCTTCAACCTTCTAATGATGCACTTATACTCATGTGACCTTAAAGGTATCAAGATTTGTAGTTTTAAAGTTGATTTTGTAATTCATGAAGACTTCTGAGCTCTATAGTTTCATGGTGTACTTTTGATCTTTTTAAACTTGAATCCCTCAATCTATATGAGAAATCTATACTTTCTGAACCTATTGAGTAGTGATTAAAAACATTCTTAGTTGGTCCTAAACATTGTGTTATTTGTGCTCCAATATCTTATACTAAATAATATCCATAGAATATAGTTTGTTGAAGTATGAAACTTGAAATGAATAAAACTTGTAGCTTTTTTTTCCATCATGAATGTTGGATTATTTATTATTTAAGGAAACATCTAAGGCTTGCTTTAATCTTTGATGTTTAGCCTTGTATGATAATATAATTTGTTGTTTCTGATGGTGATCCTTTACTTTATTTCTCTTATGACCTTACTCTTCTTTTTTATCTAAGACCCTAAGTTGGGCCTAATTAATTTATTTCCTTTATTGAAACCTATACTTGATAGATGCTTTGCACTTGACTTAACTTTTCATGGTTGTGTAAGTCATTGATGTTTATGTACTTTTCTAAGTATTGAGATGGTTGCATTTTGAGTTGAACTCTTCATCATGAATCATATTATAATATCCTTAGTTGTACTATAACTGAAAATATTCTTTATCATGAGGTAACTTGTACTTTATTCAAATATGTAGCTTTGACTATACAATGTATTATTTCCTTTCTTGTATACTATTTGATTTATCTACAACTTTCAAGCATGTATTAGTTTGAAATAGCATGATGGAAAGATGTAAAATGTCCATTTTACATGGCAAAGCCTGTCAAATTTTCTCGGATTTCCTTTTCCATTATGTTTCAGCTATAATCTTGTCTCATTTAAGTTAACTTCAACCTTTAGTTTGAACTAAAATAAATGTAATTTTCTTATTCAAGTTACAAAATTTATCACTTCTTTCTTCTTACTTGTATCTCACATTTAGATAAACTGGTTAGAAAACATTAGGCTTTTTGGCCTCTCTTTTATTCCATATTTTTCTCTTTCTTCTTTTTTGAGTGAATGAGTCATGTATGTTGCTACAGAATAGTGCTTTTATCAGTTATGCCTTTGATCCTCATGTAACTTATACCTCCTGATGTTAAGAGATCCACTTACATGAATTTGGATAGTATAGGAATATGGATCAACCTGAGCTCAAAATTGACAATCTTTTTTTTTCTTTTTTTAGGTACAAGTGTACATTTTCTAAGAAGCGAGGATGAAGATGGAGCAAAGCTGGAGCTGAAATGCATCAACTGAAATGAAAGAAACCCAAGGCAATGATGGGTTCTTTCATACTCCTTTACTTTCTTTTTCATGCATATGTACCTCTTACTTCAGTAGTTGTAATTTACTTTTGAGTTACATCCCACGACTTGTGTGGGAACATTTGAAATTCCTTATGAATAAAACATTGAATTCTAAAACTAAGTTGTGTATTTCTTTCTACATTTCAGCTTTGTATATGGATTGTATAATGAATTAAACAACTCAATAACATAATTGAATGTATTTAATCATGAAGGAAAGAACTTTAAAATACCTGTAACTTTAGCAATGAACCTTGAATGTTGTAATCTGTAACTATGATTGTTGTTCCAAAACTTAACACTTCATCTATTATGTATTTTTCATTCTTCATCAAGTTTACACATCTATCCTTTGGGGACTTTGTGTTCTTTTGCTGAAGATAATCATGAAATTACAGACTATGTGATCTGTTACATTTTGTAATAGCACACATAGTACAAATTTCATGTAATCATTAATTAATCCAAAAAAAAATATTGAACTAAAATAATCTCCCTAGCTTAGGTTCACTTCACCAATGCCATCCATCATAATGAAGTTTTGAGTTGCCCATTTTTTCACAAGTGTAAAAATTGTCAACATTTCTTGTGATCCTATGGGGAAAGTTTTGCTAGCTTATAGACCATCGCCTTTCTCTTTCCATTGGGCATGGAGTCCAAAGCATGTAATCAAAATTTTCCTTTCTGAAGGTCCAACCCTTCAAAATGAAACTAAAACTAGGAAGGATCTAGTAAACCAAATCACGTGCATGCACGTATGCACTTATTGAATTGAAAAACATTACAATGTGTAGGAACTGCACTTATTGAAAGGGAAATCCTACTCTAAATAAACATTGTAGGATTTTCAATAACAATGTTTGAGAAACATACCATTCACAAGAATGGGAAGTTCCTCTCCATTCATCCTTGAAAGATGAAAAGCATTATGTTCTTTGCAAGCTGAAATCATGTAAGGACCACTCCAGATTGTATCGAACTTTGTATGATTTCCTGGATTTGCACGATCAACATCCCATTTCAACACAATGTCTCCTTCATTGAAGATTCTAAACTTAGCCTTCTTATCAAAAATTTTCTTCATCTATTTTGATTCTTTTCCATGTTCACATGAGCTTGATCTCTCAGCTCTTGTAATTCCATCAATTCTGCATAATGAATCTACAATGGTTCATTCTCAAGTAGCTCCATCTGATGTAGCAAATCTAATGCAGGTAACTCAACTAAAATAGGCATTCTTGCTTCTCTTCCATAAAAAAGCTTATTATATGGTGAATTTCCAACTAATCTTTTAGGGTCACTCTGTCAGCCCAAAGTGTTGAATTCAACATTAGATGCCAAGCTCTCTAGTTATCTTTGAGTGTTCTTCTGATGATCCTTAAAAGATTCTTGTTAGTACTTTCAACTAACCCATTACCTTATGGGTAATAATTAGATGATGTACTTAAATAAATTTTGTGGTTGATAGCCCAATATGTTACCTTTACACCAAGAAATGCTAAGGCATTATCTGAAATAATAGTTGTTGGAACACCAAATGTAAACTATACCTTCATAAAAGGATAGTATCAAAGTTTCATTAGCATCTTTCAAGGCTATTGCTTCAGTCCAATGTGTAAAGTAATCTGTAGTAGTCAAAATCCACTTGTGTCCTTGTGACAAAGGTGGGTTTATCATGCCAATAAAGTCAAGACCCCACTACATGAAAGGTTGATCAACTGAAATAGGTTGTAAGGGCAATGAAGCTAAACATTCTTTTCCAACAAAGAAAGTACATTTCTTACACTTTTTGATCCATTCAAAATAGTCTTTGAAAATGTTGGGCCAATAATAACCAGCTTTCATAATTTTTAAGGTTGTGGTATGTGCTGAAAAATGACCTCCTGCAAGTCCTTCATGGAATTCGATATAATAATTGTTGAATTCTATCATAATCAACACATCGCAACAAGATTTTGTTTATATCTTTTTTAAATAACACACCATCAATAAAAACATAAGGTACAACTTGTAACCTGAAATATCTTCATTTTTTCTTGTCCATACCTTCCGATAAGTGCCATGTTGTAGATAGTTAACTAAATCAGTCATCCATCTTGATTCCTAAACTTCTTGAACAAGCTCAGTTGTTGATTTTCTGGTTGCACCATGCTATCTGATTGTGATACGTAACTTCAGCATGTTGTTCTAGATCTTCTGATTCTACATCCTACTATTTTTTCCATATCAGCAATTAGATGCTCACACAAACCTTTACCTCAACTATCTTCACAACATGGATATCAACATCATATTCCATGACTTTCGTTATCCATCTTGCTCTCTTCTCATTCAATTCTTTATTTAACAAGAAATATTTTACACTTGGATGAGAAACAAGAACATGTATCTTATTGTTTGAAAGCATGTACTTAAAATTATTTAGTCCTCTGACTACTAAAAGTACTTTTTTTCAAGAAATGTGTACCTTGTTTCGTAATCATGCAAACTTTGTCCAAAGAAAGCAATTGGCTACTCAATATTTTCATCATTAACCTAAGTTAATATGGCTGAGATTGTTTCAGCTCCTGCAAGTGCATACATTGTAAAATATTTATCAAAATTTGGATTTGCAAGAGTAGGAGCTTGAGAATGGCTATTTTAATTTCTTCAAACCCTTCTCTCCTTCACTAGTCCAAGAGAAAGTTTTCTCTTTCTTCAACATAGTTATCAATGGTTTAACCAATGCTACAAAATCTAGAACAAATCTTCTAAAAAAGTTGATTTTTCCCAAAAACTCTGTAATGCCTTCTTGTGATGAGGCAATGATAGTTGTGATATGGCTTCAATTCTAAAAGGATCAATTGCTAAACCTTGTTTAGAAACAATATGACCAAGTAATTTACCTTGATGTACTGAAAATATAGACTTTTTGGGATTCAAAGATATTCCAAACTATCTGCATAACTGAAAAGTTTACCTTAGATGTATTAGATGTTCATCTAATTTTTTTAAAAATATAGTAACATCATCTAAATAAACCAATATGCATTTATTTAATAAGCTACGAAAATCCATGTCCATTACATGTTGAAACATTGCACCAACATTTGAAAGGCCAAAAGACATTCTTTTGTAAGCATAAGTACCCCACTTGGTGGTAAAAGCTATTTTTGTACCTATCTTCTTCTCAGACTAGAATCTGATTGTATCCACTATAACCATCCAGAAGAGATAGTCTATCAGAACCAAAACTATTCTTAAAATCTGATCCATATTAGGCAATGGGTAATGATCTTTTAATGAAGCTTTATTAAGATCTCTAAAATCCACACATAATCTATTTCTCCATTCTTTTCCTAATAGAACAAGATTGGCTACCCAACTTGAATGCTTAACTAGAAAGATAATACCTGATTCGATCAACTTAGATAACTCTTTTCTCATTAAAGGTTCTATCTTGGGATTTACATGCCTCTATTTTTGCCTAATTGGCTTGGAATTTGGCTGTAATTCAATAGTATGTTGTGCCAAACTTGGATCAAACCCTTTCAGATCTTGGTATTTCCAAGTGAAAACATCCTTAAATTCCTTACAAAGATTAATAAAGAAATTTTCTCAGCTAAGGAACATACCTTTCCAAGAAATAAATTCTTCCCATCATCAACTGAGATCTCTTCATAATTGTCTTGCATGTGTTGACATCTTTGTTTTGTCTTTCCTTAACTGATCATCAGTGCTGAATATGTCTTCTAATGTGACCAAACTTGAGGTATTTTATTTGTCTTCAATTGAACAATCTTGCTCACCATATAAGTGCTGTAATTTCTCTTGATTTACTCTAAAAATTCAGCTTCTTGCTGTAAAAACCTGCAAATTTTTGCATCATCATTTTCAAAAACCTACAATTCAAATCATTATTAGGTATAGAAGGCCTGATAATTAGCTTTATGTGAGGCTGAATCTCGTTGTTTTTAATCTGTTCCAGCACTTCAAAACTAGCACCAATTGTTGCAAGTCTATCTGCATGCTTGTTTTCTATTCTAGGAATGGATAAATATTAATAACATTGAAATCTTCCATTAAGTTTGAAAACTCTATGTCTATAAGACTTCATTAATGGATTCTTACAAACATTGAAATTTCTTACTTGATTGATAACCAACTCGAATCACCAAAAATCATGTAATGTAAAATACCTCTTTTCGCCCAAAGTAAGCCATGAATTAATGCTTCGTATTCAGCTACATTACAAGTGCATGAAAATTAGAGACTCAAAGCTGAGAAATACCTTTCGTTTGTGGGGGAAGTGAGCATCAAACCTTTTTGTCCTTTCTTGTTCTTAGCTCCATCAAAATGAAGCTTCCAAATCCCTTTTAATGCATTTTCTATTTTTGACAACAAGGGAATTGGTGTGTTTTCCTCATGCAGAAATACACACCAAAAATAGATGTTCTTCAACTTCTTTGAAAGGATCATGAGCATGTTCTTCATGTGTCTTTTCATCCATAAATAGATTAGAAACACCATCTAGTGTTGAAACATGAGCTATGTATTATCAAAATCAGATTGGTCTAAGGCTGCATAATTAGCTAATGCATTAGAAGCATGAGGCTCAATATGAAATCTAGCCAATGGTTCAGAATTGATAGTAACTTTGGTCCCATAATGTGTAGTGAAGAATAAAAGGACCAATCTGAAGAGAGATAACCTCCTATTTTTGTGTGAAATCTCTAGATAAGCATATAGCAAAGTAAGGTAAATCCACAACAATAACATCTTGTAAAATGGAAACTTTAAGACAAGCATGTAATGTTACCTCCATTTTTGATGACACCAACTATATTTTTGTTGTAGTCCCATCAAGTATAAGCACACTCTTCTCTATAGGTTCATACTACAAACCCAACTTTTCTACAATTACTTTTGGCATAACTATGCTACTTGCACACCGTTGTCAACCATGCAGTTATGAACAAGATGCTCTCCAATAATTAGAGACAAATAAAATGGTGGTGGTTTCTTGATATCATGAGCATTTAAGACCTTTTGAACCATCCATTTAACTTCTTTAATGTGGTCCTGTTCCATTGTTCCAAGGACCATATCTTTTTCTGACTTCCTTTTCTTTTTTTTAAAGAAATCTATAACTTAGCAAGTTCATGAGAAAGTAACTCTTGTTGTCCTTAGAATACTTAGAGCATCCCACATTGAGATATTAACATTATGTTTTTCATTACATCAACAATGTTAAAAGAAGCAACAATTTTAGAAACAAATTCTACTATTTTAGCATAGGCTTTAGCAAAAATTGATTTTACTTCAACTGCTTTTGATATATGAGGTATAAATAATCTTCTTGGATCAAGTTTGTAGTTTTTTTTTTTTACTAGCTAAAACACCTACTATTTTTTGTGGAATAAAAAAACTATTAGCTGATTTTTGGCATGTAGTTGTTAGTTTTATCTATGACTATGGGAAGAATAGGTCTATTTTGAAGCTTTTGACTTTCCTGGGCCTTTTCTTGAGCTCTAGTAGTAACTGCAATAAAATCATCCTCACTAAAATTTACTAAATTATGTTCGTGCTTTCTTAACATGAGTTTCTTGCTTTTTCCCACCCTCCATTTGAGGCATGAACAATGTCTCAGGTTGAGGTTGTGTAACAAGACTTATATTCAGAAAAGCATTTGGGCAACTTGTAGCTAATGAGGTTGATTACAAGGTTGACACCATTCTTTTGTAGCCATATTAACTGGGACTAAAGTGTTAGATGAACTAGGAGCCTTTGGGTCAAAATGCCTTTGCTTGATAAGGTTGCCTATAATTTTGATTATTTAAGGCTACCTATTTTGCTGGTTTTGTTGATAAGGAGCTTGATAAGGCCTGCTAGGTAATGCAAGTCTATTTTCAATTAAAGTCATCTTGTTTCCCATAGTCTGCAAAGCTTTAAACACATCATCTGATGGGGCTGTAATAATAACAGTTCTATAATGGTGATAGGATGTGGGATAGGTGCAAATTTGCTAAAAAGGCATTGAAGGCCTTGGTGCTAACTTTCCAACTTGAATAAGACTATTTTCAGCTCAAATAGCAATATCATAGGTTTTTGGGAGAGTTTCTCCTCCCATAGAATGAATCATAGTTGAAATATCATTGTTTAATGCTCTAAGATAATAAAGAAAAGCATGATCAGCTTGAGGCTTGACACTTGCTGGAATTCTTTCCCAAGTTCTAGAAAAATGAATATTGAAACTAGCCATAAATTCATGAGGGGCTCTTTTAATTGTAGATAGCTGCTCTATAAGGGATAAATGATCTGAATTATCTTGAAATTGTTTCAACAATTTACCACCTAACTCATCCCAAGTTCTTATGCTTCCAATCTCTAAATTTCTATACCATTGCAAGGCTTTCCCTTTAAAGGATGTAGCTAAAAGTCTCAAAGCCACATCTTCATGAGTAATATTATGGACTGCACATAGGGCTGCAACATCTTTGATGTGCTCTATAGGTGTAACCTAATTTTCACCAGTGAATGAAGGAAAGATTTTCATGGAAGCATTAGGGATATCATGATAAAATGGAATTACTAATGGGTTGCCATTAGTAAAGGTCAAAAAATTCCTAGGTGGTTGAATAGCCATTTGAAAAACTTGGGATCTGAATAGAGAAATTAATACGTGGTGAAGGAATATTAGGAGGAGGGTTGTCAAAACCAGGCCTATTATAAGGTAGGGTGTTACCAACTCTTCTTCTTCTTGCATAATTCAAAGGTAAAGAAATAAACTTAGAAGGAATTCCTCTTACCGATGATCTTGTAGTCACTTTAGGCATGGAACATGCTGCAAAAATGGTCTAAATCAGCTTTTGGAGTCACCAAATAAATCTTTAAATCTTTAGAATAAATTGTTGCAGCTTGTTGATCAAAAAGTAACTTTTATTTGTTGTGAATCTACTATAAATTGTATAATTTCTCGTAGATCTGATTCGTTGTCCCACCGAGCATGCCAAAAATTGTTATCTCTCAAAAGTGCACCCTATAGAGAGATGGTTGTAGGTGTTCTAAGCTTGAAAAATGGATCTCTCTCTTTTGTAGATACAATGGAAACACCTCAGGTCTATGTGGGTATACCTATTTTGAGGTGAGTCTCTCAGTATCAAGGCCGGTTCCTTTTTTTTATGTATCCTAAACTAATTTTCTTATTTGAGGGTAAAAGATGACTATAAATGGATTCAAAACTGGGGTGATACACCAAACTTGTTTGAGGTCTTTGACTGAGTACATGCACAATTGATATGAAAATGGATTCTAGATGCACAAACCAATAGTTTTTAGTAGAATATTAAGGCAAACACTTGATGCATTGAGGGAAAATTTCACAACAATACTATTAAGCTACACATGCACACTAATATCATGTAGAAATTACTAAATTTGCAACAAGGTAGGATGATTAATCAAGGAATTTGACATTCACAAGGATTAATAAGACATACACAAGACTGTAAATAATTGGAAAGCAAAATATACTTCTCATTCAAGGGGAAAACTTGGAAAAACTGATTTCAACACTCTTGTGTCCAAAAAATTTTTCTCTTTTGTGCTTTGCCAATGCACACAATATATAGAAAAATTATTCATCCCACCCATCCTAAAAATAGACTAAAATTGTACTCACCCATGCATCCTATTTTTATCCTTTATCATGAATAAATAAAGGAATAAAATAAACATGCTAATACAATGAGGCATTAATAGCCTTTGTTACAAAAATACAACTCAGTCAAACATAGTTGATTGTTCTATTTTTAATAAAGCTGGGTGAATAATTCTGCTAATAATAAACTTTGCTTGATGAGAAAGTCTTCTCCAATGTGCATGTAATCTCTATCTTCTAGTGTCTTGATGTGACATCTAAAATTTTGATCCACTTGCCCCCTTGGATGCACATGCAAAATAATATGTCCCTTGTGAGAGCAAGATAATTATTTTGATTTAACACTTTACAAAATTCACCCAAAGTGTGGGACCACTACAGGCTCTAATGTTGACATCTCCATGCATAATTTTGTCCTCTTATGGTCACATGAAGAATTACACTCTTGAGAAAATATAATTTGACCATTTTTAAAATCTCCCACTGTGGGGACCACTTGTGATGTGAACACTTGTCTTCCTCCTTTGCTGACTTGGCATAATACCATGATTTAGAATACACATGGGGTCATTTTGTGAAATATTTCATACTATAATCAGCCACTTTTGATATTAACATAGTACTATCGAATGTATTAAGGTCATGGACCTTAATCATTCATCGATCTATTGGTTTGAATATGACACTTTTGTTTTAACTTTTGCATTAGTCATGGCATACATCATATTGCTAGGTTATCTTTTGAACATCATTATAGAAATGATTTATTTGGCCCCTTTTTGGATATCATTACATGTTATATATACACCCTTTTGAGTATCATTTCATTTGATTAGTTGTTAGTATTTGATTTTTTGGCATATGTTATAAAACCTTATCTAAGGTCAAATACAATGATTTATTCAATGGGGCTAGTCCCCTTCACCATGATGACTCACCCCTTCCTTTTTTTATTGGTGGCAATACGGTTAAACCTAGACTTAAATAGGTGGGTTAGATCAAACCATAGTTTGCTTTGAATTTTCTATCGGTCTGGGACCATTGATCATTATGTACTTATATGAATGTTGATCGTTGATGCTCGAACCATGGTAAGCACGGTAGTTGGATTGTAGTTTAGATCTACATCGTCGATCTTGGTACCTTGTTAAAATGAGTCATCGATTCTTTGAGATATGATAAGTATGAAGTTTAGATTTATTACATTATTTTGGTGATTCAATAAAATCCATAGATTTTGCACCATCTGATTTGAATCATTGATTTTCAAACCAAGGTAAGTGGGGTAGTTAGACTATGGTTTTGACCTTCCCCATTGATCTTGGTACTTTCAATCTATGACCATCAATCTTGACTCATTGAGTGAGTTAGGCTTAATGGTGGTTGAGCTTGGGTGAGTAAAAATATTGAACCCTAAATGATCATTTCATTTTCATTCTTTCTCTCTGGGTGAATCCTTGGTAAAATTTTGCATGACGAATGCCATTGTTGAAGCTTTTGAGCTCAATTCAGTTCCTTTTATGGTCTCTACGGTGAGCTTTACAAGCGTATATATGATTCTTCTATGATTTTTAACCTTTATGAGCTCTAAGAGGTCCTAGTAGTGAATGGGAGACATCATGAAGATTTGGGGTCCATTCTTTACAAATTTGAGCTCTCTAAAGTTTATAGCATGAAGTTTTGCATTCTATTAGGGCTCGACCTGCAACCATTGATGAAGGTGTTTCAAGTTTTTGGGTTCAACATTGGCCTTTGGGCTCTGTGCTTTTGTGGTTTTTCAAATATTTGAGAAATCTCTCATGGCGGCCATTTTGAAGGTGAGTCCTCTAAATTTTTTTGGTTTATTCACTGTCTTAATATCTCAATTTATGACTTCCCTCTATTTGGAGCTCATTGAGGACATGCATATCTACTTAGTTTCACTTTTGAATATTCTTATTTCTTTGGATTTATTGAAACCCTCGAATCTAGGGTTTCTATCTCAAGCTTGATCCATGGCTGAGTTCTCAATAATCTTCTTTGTCTTGCTTTAGATTTGCGTTTTTTACTCTGTGGGTTTTCTTTAAATGAGTATTTTCTTAACTAATACTTACCCATGTCGATACATGGCATTAATGACTATCATTGTAGAAAAATAAAATTTGTATTTTTTATTTTATTGATGTTTTGACTATCTTTGAAAATCATGATGTTTAGAGTTTTTCATTTTAAAATGTTGTTGCTCCCCACATATGGATTTTTTTGCTTACATGACTGGGCATTTAGTTTTAGTATCTCCATTACAAAGGTAACTTTTGATTTGGGTTGTTCTTTTGCTTTATGTATTTCAAGATCTTTTTTTACTTTTTATGGACATGATTCTTCTCGATCAAAATCTTTACTCGAGTGCATTTAGAGGATAAAATAAAACTTGAAGCTCCTGTTGTGTTTTCTCTTGGTGATATCATTTATTGAGCTCCTATGAAAATGCTTCAAGTTCTATAAATTGTAGATCTAAATGTATTTGTATATCTATGTGAGTCGATTATTTCACTTGAAATATACATCCTATATTTTTTTTGACTATTCTTGAACTTGAGAAATGATTTGATTCTTCTCTTGGTGGATGTTTGTAAAATTGGAGGAAAAACTTGCCCCCCTTTTAGGTTATTTGAGATATTTTTTTAGTTTTGAGCTCACCATGAAATGATACTTTTTTGACATGTGTAGTTCTAGAATCTTGAAGTGTTGGCGATGGCATGGAGTATTTGCTTTGAACTTACACTTAATTTTTCTTTGTCCATTTACTTAAGATCTCACTGTTAACATTTTGCTAAGAATAAATGCTTGTAACTCTAGAAGGTGTTTCTTATTGTGGATGCCTTTCTTGAAGTCAAGATAATCTATGCTTTCCCTTTTTCTATATCTTGAATTTTTTATATCGGATTGCTTTTGTTTATAAATCAGTAGCTTTTTTGTTTTAAAAAATGTAAATGCCTTTTCTAGTGGCTTTTTTGGGTTATTTTTGAGCTCTGTTATATGACTGTCTTGAACTTTGAATTTAATCCATTTGGTTGTGACCTTCTTGAAAACCCTGTATATAAAACATTGTACATGGTAATCTTTCATTCTGTCATGAGATACTTTCAAGAATTGTAAGGAGATTTGAAAGTAATACTATTACAATTTCTTCATTCATCGTGATACTTAATATTAGTTATGATTGTTTTGTAGACCATGATGAAATGATTCTATGTTGTAACAACTCTTGCTCTAATCACCCTTTTTATGTAGCCTTCAAGTTATAAAATCCTTTCAATTGTATTAGATATTTAAAAGGGCTCAAATGAAATTTCATTATTGTAATTGGCACCACTTGTATAACTTTTTTAAAATGCAATTGACTTAGAAAAGTTGTTATCATTATTTCCAATCATTTCAGAAACTTCATTCATAAGTTCTTCACTTTAATTTATCTCATTTTACTTAAAATAGTACAAATATCAAAAATTTCTAACTTTATAAAACAAATGTGCCATCGAATAATAATTCTACATCAATTTCATTTTCTATTATTTATTTTGTACTTGATTGGCATCGATTGATATTGGATGAATTTATACACTATGCTTTCAAATTTATTGTTTACTTTTTACTTTAACAAAATTATAATCATTATTTCCTTTAATTTATCCTGAAACTTAAAAATGGGATAAGTTCTTCATTTGTAAATTTTATGTAAATCCTTAAGCTTCTTCAACCTTCTAATGATGCACTTATACTCATGTGACCTTATAAAGGTATCCATTGATTTGTAGTTTTAACTTGATTTTGAAATCTTGTGTCAAGACAATGAGGCTCTATAGTTGTCATTGGTGTACTTTTGATCTGCTTTTAAAAATGAATCCCTCATCCATCTTCATGAGAAATATGTACTTTAAGAACTTGTTCCTTAAATGAAAACATTCTCTACTTAATGTATGATTGATGTTTCCATTATTTCTTCAATACCTCTTGATACTAAATAATATCCATAGAACATAGTTGTTGAAGTATGAAACTTGAAAGATACTATAAACTTGCACAGGCCATTTGTTTTTCATCATGAATGTTGGATTATTCATTATTTAAGGAAATGGTCAGGCTTGCTTTAGTACTATGATTCTTAGCCTTGTATCATAATTTTATTTGTTGTTCTAGATGGTGATCCTTTGCAACTGTATCTCTTATGACCTGTACTCTACTTTTTAGCTTCGACCCTAAGTTGGACCTGATTAATTTATTCCTTTATTGCAACTCTGTACTTTGATAGATGCTTTACACTTGACTGTAACTTTTCATGGCTGTGTAAGTCATTGATGTTTCTGTACTTGTCCAAGTATTGAGTTGGTTGCATTGTGAGTTGTAACTCTTCATCATGAATCATATTCTTACATCCTTAGTTGTACTGTAACTGAAAATATTCTTTATCATGAGGTAACTTGTATTTATCTAAATCTGTAGCTTTGACTATACAATGTATTCTTTCCTTTTTATATACTATTTGATTTATCTACAAATTTCAAGCATGTATTAGTTTAAAATAACATGATGGAAAGATGTAAAATGTCCATTTTACATGGCAAAGCCTATCAAAATTTTCTCAGATTTCCTTTTCCATTCTGTTTCAGTGTAATCTTGTCTCATTTCAGTTAACTTCAGCCTTTAGTTTGAACTAAAATAAATGTACTTTTCTTATTCAAGTTATAGAATGTATCACTTCTTTCTTCTTACATGTATCTGCACATTTAGATAAACTGGTTAGAAAATATTAGGATTTTTGGCCTCTCTTTTATTCCATATTTTTCTCTTTCTTCTTTCTGAGTGAATGAGTCATGTATGTTGCTACAGAATAGTGCTTTTATTAGTTGTGCCTTTGATCCTCATGTAACTTATACCTCCTGATGTTAAGAGATCCACTTGCATGAATTTGGATAGTATAGGAATATGGATCAACCCTAAGCTCAAAATTGACAATCCTTCATTTTCTTGTTTTTCGGGTATAGTGCCATTTGCTAAGAAGCAAGGATGAAGATGGAGCAAGATGGAGTTGAAATGCATCAATGAAATGAAAGAAACCCAAGGCAATGATGGGTTCTTTCATACTCCTTTACTTTATTTTTCATGCATATGTACCTCTTACTTCAGTAGTTGTAATTTACTTTTGAGTTACATCCCATGGCTTGTGTGGGAACATTTGAAATTCCTTATGAATAAAACATTGAATTATGAAACTAAGTTGTGTATTTCTTTATGCATTTCAGCTTTGTATATGGATTGTATGATGAATTAAACAACTCAATAACATAATTGAATGTATTTAATCATAAAGGAAAGAAATTTAAAATACCTATAACTTTAGCAATGAACTTTGACTGCTACAATCTGCAACTATGATTGTTGTTCCAAAACTTAACACTTCATCTATTATGTATTTTCATTCTTCATCAAGTTTACGCATCTATTGTTCGGGGCCTTGTGTTCTTTTTTCCAAAGATAATCATGAAAGAACTATCCCTAGATTAGGTTCACTTCACCAATTCCATCCATCGTAATGGAGTTTTGAGTTGCCCATTTTTTCACAAGTGAATGTTTTTCAACATATGTTGATAGGTTCAACAAAATGTGTATTTTGGTTCCTTGTACTAAATAGGTTTCAGGCAAGGATACTGCACATTTGTTCTTCAAAAATGTTTGGATCCATTTCGGGCTTCCCACTTCTATCATTTCTGATCGTGATTCTCATTTTTCGAGAATTCTAGTTATCTTTGTGGGGCTTGATGGATACTAAGCTTAAGAAAAGTATTTCCTTTCATCCACAAACCGACGATCAAATAGAAGTGGTCAATCGAACAATGGTACATTTGCTCAGAGGGTACTTGTGGAAAACATCCTAAAATTTGGGATGAACATTTGTATTATGTACAACATTCTTATAATCGTGCTTTACATTCTTCTACTTTAAAATCTCCTTTCAAAACTTGTTTTGGTTATTTTCCTAAGTCTCCTTTAGACTTATTTTTTGGAAAAGAATCAGAATCAATGGTTGATGGAAACAATGATGCTCAAAAAGCTCAAAGGTTCATTCAGAGGATTCAGATGATTCAGAAAGTTGTCCAAGAACAGTTAGAGAAAATTCAAGCAAAGTATAAGGCTAGGCATGAAAAACATCAAGTTGATCATCAATTCAAAGTTGATGATCAAGTTTGGCTTCATATCAGCAAGGAAATATTGAAAGGTGAAGGTAGAAAGTTAAAACCAATCAGGTATGGTCCTTTTAGGATTTTGGAAAAGATTGGTACAAATGCTTTCCGATTAGATTTTCCTTCTTACATGAAAATTTATTCAGTGGTTAATGTGGAAAACTTGAAACTATATGAACCTCCTATGATCATAGATCAGGATGAAAGTATTCAAGTTCCTAATGTTGATGATTTTGCTCCTGAATTTCTTCATGAGTTACAGGAAGATGCTATTATTGATAGGAAAACTAGGACCTCACGAAGGGGTGATGTTGAGTACCTTCATGTGGGATTAAAAGGAATGCATCCAAACAAGGAAAAATGGATGGAAATCAGACAAGTGAGGGAAAAATACCCTCACCTTGTTGATAATTAAGTCAACTTTTGGAGGTCCAAAAGCTCTAAGTGGGGAGGAATGATCTAGAGGATTTCCCTACAAAAATATTTTGATCAATTTTAGAAGTCTACAAAACCATTGGCAAAGTCAAGATATCGGTAAGAGATTTCTGTCACTTTTTAAATGTGCAGAAAATGAGTCCGTGAGCAAAAGTTATTTATTTCAAAAGTTGATTCTTGACCACCGTAATTATTTTTAATCTTCAAAAATTTTAATTAGTTATGCTAACTAGTGATATTATGTAGGTGGAACATCTGGCTAATATTCCAACTACAAGATACCCTTAGTTAACATATTTTATTAATTCATAAATTAATCCTAAGATGTTTGTTTAATTAATCCTAGTAAAGAACCTTAAATTTATCAATTTTTGACCAAATCTCCTCTCCCAAGTTTTGGTGCATTTTTCCAAGGCAAGCCAATTTACGACCAATAAAATCTCCACAAGAGAAGGAGGAAGGAGGTTAACATCTTGTGGACTTAGTACACACATTAAATGGAGGATTTGATAAAGTCTAAAATTGGTAATATCCCATTATATGTGGGATTATTCCTCCATTTTGATGCTAAAATCCACTCATATGGATAAGAGAAAATCATGGGCTTTGGGAGGATTATTGGGAGATTTAAATGGGATTAAATTTACTAAATATACACTTAAGTGTGTATATATATACATGTATTTGTAAGGTTTGAAGGAAGGAAGAATACACATAGGTGTATTATTATTTGATTGTAGAGACGAGAATACGGAAGGCAGAATTTGACAGAGGAGGATTTTATTTTCTTACAGGGAATTTCTTCTACTGATAATCGCCAGACACATGTTTATTGTAAGCTTACTCTGAGGAGTTGTATTGTTATTCTGAAGAGTTTTAATTAATTGATCGGAACACTCGTAGAGTGGACCCGGGGATGTAGCCAATTGGTGAACCCCATAAACAAACTTTTGTGTCACCGTGTTTTATTTTCTTATTGCTGCAAATTTTATGCCATTGAGTATTAATTTGTGTGATTTTTTTAATTAAAATTGCTGCATTTTGGATATAATTTGAGAGAAATTATTCGGTTAAATCCATTTCAAGTTACTGTGAAGTTTATTAAACTTGAATTTTTGGATCAGGTAAAACTAGACCAGCCCAAGTCGAGGTACTAGAAAAGAGTTTGTTCTTTAGAGCAGGAAAACTAAAACAAAGGCCCGATGCTAGGACAAAAGTCCAAAATTTAAGACAAACATTTCTCACCAGAATCATTGATGATCACACAGTACACCGAAATCAGAGTCATAGAGATATGCAAAAAATTAATAGTGAACAACTTAATTTACGTAAAGTCATTTTACACTAAGGTGTACCAATTAATAAATCAAGAAATTTAACAGTTGATAAATCAAAAAACAAATCTAAGCATAGTGGTTAAAATATGCATATGACAGATGGATGAAAGCTAAAAATACACGATGTGAATGGATGTCTATGGCTTGAAAACAGAAATCAAAACCCTTCAAACCAGAATGATTCAAAATGGTGGTTCCACGCAAATCGCAACAGGGTTTTGAAAAATAAAATACTCGGAGCTTATCCATTCAAGAATGAAAGCCAAACATAGAACCCATCTACTCAAACGAGTAGCATTCAAAAGTAGCACGGCCCAGATGATAAAATGGAGAGTCATTTGAGATCAGAAATCAAAGAAGCAAACCTTGGAGCCATAATAAAATCCATAGCTCGAAGCACCTTCTGTGGCAACCGAGTCATATTTAACAAAGTTCTGCTTCTTGGTCAAATTTCTAGAAATGTCGAGTGACCTAGATGATAACAAAAAACATCGGTTAAAACCTCAAGAGAATATAGAATTGGTAGACATTAATGTCTCAGATGCAAGCAATACCAAAAATGCAGCCCAACTATTGATTATAGCTAGGAACACACAGAAATATTACCAGCATTGGAAGCAAAAATTGCCAACCCTTGCGAACTATCAAAAATGTCTGAGCTATATTTTGAGGACCACGGCAAGCCATAATACAGATAAGAAAAATAGAGTTTGACCCATCTCATTTTTCTGAAAAATGAACAGACATCAACCCAAATCACATATTTAAATAAAAATAAAGACGACAAGTATAAACACATGATCTCGTGAAGGGAAAGCAATCCCTTGTGTAGTTATGCAGGGGTCTGAGCGTAAAATTAAGTAAATATGCAAACCATATCAGTGCTACTAAGAGATATGTGTAATGACAATCTACAGAATGCAAAGAGTTACCTTATAATGGTGGTCGTAAATAAAAAATAGAGCTTTTATAGAAGTAAAATAAAGAACAGAAGCCTTCTGAAAGATCAAATATTCATTCATGTCGGAAAAGAAAAATTTCCATAGTTTCACTAGCTCGCTCGAGATCTTACAAAATTATGAAGTGATTAGGGAACTCACGGTGAAATTACTTTTCCCCTTTGACTAACCTGAGCAATGAGTCAACTCGACCAGGATTAGGATACAATACACACGTGTCAACACAAACAAAAACCCAAAGCTAACAGAGGTTGAAAATTCCACCGACAAAGCATCATGGGTCAGGAATCATAACTGAGGGGACTATTTCCCATTAAATCATTTGTGTTTTACCTTTGTTAAGGTCTGAAAACTATAACATACCAAAAATATAAAAAGGAGCTCGACTAAAATATGTGCAATGACCAAGTCAAAAGGAGTCGAGCATTAAGATTCAACATCATAACATGTCAACCAATAATGACCTTTCAGCATTATTATTTCTTTTGCAAAAGAAAGGATAATTGCTAATTATTTGCGAGGTTCAAATGCATCTACATAAATGGTTCCGTAAGGGTTTTGCGTACCACAAATGACTCACGGGGAAGCATTTAATCATTTTCAAGAGAGTATGTTTCTTGCAGCACATGCGGATCAGATTTTGGCACAAGAACAATAGGGGAAGCCAGATGCTACCTTGGTAAATTTTGAAACAGTTGATCATGTGGCTGTAAATCGTGAAATTAAAGCAGTAATATGGGTTCGATGCCCTTAAAAAGAACAATAGTTTTGGTTTTAACATAGGGAGTTTACCACTACCTCCTTATCGGTATTTAAAAGAAACGTATACTAGATAAATCATCATAGCTGATTTTGTTGTAGAAGTTACTTTGATTAAAGAAAATATCCATGGAGGCTAATGTAAGTGACCAAACTGTTGTACCAACTCATGAAAATAAAAATAATATTATTGGTAAGTGTTTTGAGCCACTTACTTTTCGAATCAAAAGGTTGTTAGGCTGTAAGAAATCAATTTAGGATAGGTGTTGTTCCATTCAATATTATTGATCATATGAAGAAATATAACATTACTATGAGCATTTGGGATACATTTTCTAATCTTGGACAAAAATATTTTCTAGTCCAAGAGCTTAACCATGTCTAAAACTACAATCCAAATAGGTTGAATGTGTAGAAAACACAACCAACATGGTGATGGCAATTGTAGAATAGAAAACTAAAGGGCCAAAGCAACAAGTTTTTCAACCAAAAAAGGCAAAAAAGAGGTAAAACAACGGTTAAAGAAATCGAAGTGCTTAACCCACTTCCCTTCTACATTTCTTTGATTTTGGGAAATTCTTTGGTTCATAATTATATGGTTGATAGTGGAGCTAGCGATTTTGATAAAATATATCTATTGATGTGCTAAAGTTAGTCGCTGAAAAGTCGGGTCTTAATGACCTTTCAACATTATTATTTCTTTTGCAAAAGAAAGGATAATTGCTAATTATTTGCAAGTGTACATATGGCAAAAATATTATAACTCTACATGTTATCACATGAAAACAAATGTAAATTATTTATTTTATCACCTGAGATAAAGATAGACAGGTGTCACATTAGTGCACTAGATGACAAATATATGTTTTACATGCACATGATGACAACTTGTAGATCAATAAAAATACAAAAATAGCATTTGATTATCCAACCAATCCATTAATTTTCGCTAAGGCTCCCATACACCTAAGCTTGGAGGCATTTTCAGTCAAAATGTAGTTGACCAAAAGCTATTATTAGCTTTTTATTGTAATTGAATTATGCAAGTGGGTTGAGTGCATGTAAAATTAGCCTTGGAGTGATCTACAAGTTAGCTAGAATTAGGAGAATCTATTTTTGGGAATGTGGGTGAATAAATTTTCCTATATATTATGTGCACTAAGAAGGCACAAAGGGTGGGAAATTATTTTTTACAAGATTATGTCATTTAAATTTGTACTTGAGAGCCTTAGTGAATAAAGAAAGATGATTTATTCATCTATAAATTGGGAATTATTTTGTAGTGTTTTAAAATAAATTAGATGCATGTAATAGTGAATATTGTCAATTCCTTATGCATTTAATAATTTCTCAAAGACTCGTATGATCTTGTATAGCTATTTGTAAACATATAAGTATATTTAGGAACTCATTGAATATAGATTTGGTTAAACAATGTATGAAGTAAAGTTGTTCAATCTTTTCATCTTTTATCAAGTGTTTGATACAAATAATTCTCACACATATTTGGTGTATCACCTTATACTATTTTAAGTTTTTCTTTCTTCTAACGCTCATCTCAAAGAAGAAATATAGATTTTCAAAGTGATTCATCAATGGGAGCACCCACTTCTACAGATTTTGGAATTCTTAGCTCTTCTAGAGTTTTTCCTCATTCCGAGATGCCCACAACTAAGAGGAAATCAAATAGTTTTAGTCCAAATCAGAAGTTAGACTACCATCCGTAACAAGGAGTATTTTGGATCAATTATCGTTTTTTGGCACACCTCACGGGACTACAACCAATTTTTTGATTTATTTTCAACATGTAGTTAATGCCGAATTTCTCGGATGGATTTTCCTAAAGAGTTAATTGTTCAAGATCAGCAACATGTTTTATCAGTTATTGGCACACATCATGAATTAATTGAAGATTTAAGAGTTACACCTTAAAGAACAACTTAATCAAGACTAACAACATGCTTCCTTAAAAATTTTATAGGAAGAACAAGATAGATGTTTGTTGTTACAAAGAAGAATAATCTTTTTAGGAGGGTATAGAATGATCTTTTTCATAAGATCTATTCTTGATCAGAACTAGAGCATCTAGTAAGTTGTCTTCCCCCGATTTTGTTCAATTACATTTAAATTCAGCTATAAAGAATAAGGGTTTGAAATACTGCGCAGCTTATAATAGGCCCGGTTTTGGTAACCCTCCTCCTCTTGCTTCACCACGTGTTAATCTCTTTATTCAAATCCTAGTAATCACAATGCATCAACAACTTAAAACCTTTGTGAAATTTAATAATGGAATTCCTCTTATAATTTAGGTTTATCATGATATACCACCTGCTATTCAAAAAGGTCTTCCATTTTTTACTAGAGAAAAGTAAGTTACCCCAATTGAACATATTAGAGATGTAAAGACCCTTTTTTAGTACATAATATCACACATGAGGATGTTGCTCTAAGGCTACTAGTTGCTTCTTTCAAAGGTCAAGCCCTACAATGGTACATAAACTTAGAAGTAGGGACAATAGGCACTTGGGATGTTTTAGGAACTGCATTGTGTAGGAAATTTGAAGATAAAACAAACCATCTATCCCTTATTGAAAAGTTGTCCACTATTAACCATGCACTCCAAGATGTCATGCCCAATTTTAATTTAACATGTACCAGAACTTGGGAAAGAATTCAAATTGCAAGATCAAGCCTTTAGAAAAACACACTTTTAATATTATTTTTAGTGCATGCGTGTATTAAATAGTAACATTGTTGTCATCATTCAATCTATGTGTGGAACCACTCTTCGCACATCCTTTGACATTGTAATAAGGGCTAGAAATAGCCTTATACAAGATGGAAAATTGGCTACCATACTTGCTTATGCCTATCAATGCTAAGTTAGCTCCTATTCCGTCGGGTTGAGAAAGCATTTGTAGTTCCTACTGATTCATCCTAGTTAAATAGATAACTTGGAAGGGGTTGTTAAAACTATGGGAAACAAGATTGTGTAATTAGAAAGGAATCAAACACAAGCAAGAAGGCCATATCAGCCACCTTTTTTGAATTTCAGAAATCACATAACTCTTGCTCAAGGTTATAGACCATATCAGGAACAACCAACTATTACAACATCAATTCCTTTTGCTACAGCAAATCCTAATGCCCCTGCAACTTCAAGAGCATTAGTTCTCATGAAAAAAATACTACCTAGGATGGTAGAGTGTAGCCTAATGGTTCAAATGCATCTACATAAATGGTTCCGTAAGGGTTTTGCATACCACAAATGACTCAAGAAGAAGCATTTAATCATTTTCAAGAGAGTATGTTTCTTTCAAAGACATGAGGATCTGATTTTGGCACAAGAATAAAAGGGGAAGCAAAATGCTATCTTGGTAAACTTTGAAATAGATGATCATGTGGCTCTAAATCATGAAATTAAAGCACAAGCCATAGTTGATTTTGTTGTAGAAGTTACTTGATTAAAGAAAATCTCCATGGAGGCTAATGTAAGTGACCAAATTGTTGTACCAACTCATGAAAATAAAAATAATACTACTTGTAAGTGTTTTGAGCCACTTACTTTTTAAGAAAAGGTCATTCTTATAAGAAATCAATTTAGGATAGGTTTTGTTCCATTCAATATTAGTGATCATATGAAGAAATATAACATTACTATGAGCATTTGGGATACATTTTCTAATCTTGGAAAAAATATTTTCTAGTCCAAGAGATTTCATGTCTAAAAGTACAATCCAAATAGGTTGAATGTGTAGAAAACACCACCAACATGGTGATGGCAATTGTAGAATAGAAAACTAAAGGGCCAAAGCAACAAGTTTTTCAACCAAAAAAAAGCAAAAAAAGAGGTAAAACAATGGTTAAAGAAATCAAAGTGCTTAACGCACTTACCTTCTACATTTCTTTGATTTTGGGAAATTCTTTAGTTCACAATTATATGGTTGATAGTGGAGCTAGCAGGTATTGTTATGCTAAAGTTAGTGGCTGAAAAGCTGGGTCTTAAGTACGAACCAAGTAGCGAAGGATTTTTTGTAGCTTGATGGTCCATATTTTAAGACCATTAGAATTATTAAGGATTTACAACTAACTTTGCATGCATTTCCAAGTGTTACAATCTTACAGGATGTGATGGTGGTGGATCTACCACCTTATTTTTTTATGTGCTTATCTAGAGACTTCACATCCAAGATTGGCGGTTACCTTTCAATGATTGGACTTATTTAGTTTTCAGAACTCGTTATGGAGCTAAGGTAACTATTAATTCAGAGCCCTTGTCAAATTTTCATATTGATCCTTTTACACCTAGTGTTGTTAATGCAAATTATGTTGTAAGTGAAGAACAACTAGATGAATTAGAAGCTGAAACTGGTTATGCCTTAGAAGGTGTCCTGGATCTATTCAAAGATCAACAAACTGATGAAGATCATGTCCATGACCCATGGAAAATTATTGATTGAGGACAAGGCCTTGGAGTGTATTGTATTCATAATGACAACATCAGTAACTCCTTTGGAGAGAGAAAATCAGCAAGATAATAGTTTGTGGAAACTTTATTTTGATCGCTTCAAAAAATAGCATGATTTAGGAAATGGTTTTATGCTTATATCACCTTCTAAACAACAATATTTTACCACCATTAAGTTCTAGTCTTATTTTTCTAACAATGTTTTAGAATATGAAGCCCATATTCACGGTTTAGAATGGGCAAGAAAAAAGAAAATCACAAATTTATAGATTTTTTGGGATAACGAGCTTGTTATTCACCATTTTAGAGGTTCTAATACTTGCAAAAATACTTTCATGAGAACTTATTAGAATAGCGTATGGGATGTACTCGATGATTTCCTTTTGTGTTAATGTTCAAGTTATCCACAGAGATAAAAATAAACATGCTTATAGACTTTGTGCAATCGGATGATAATTTGAAACTTTTGTTGATGTTAGAAGTGAAAATTCTTAGCCAAAAATCAAGGTTTTGGTGAGAACTCTAGTTCTAGATATTGATATGCATTGGCAAGTTTTCCATAAATGATACACACATAATCAATTTTCTAGAAGAAGAAGCATAATTTTCTGCTCAAAACCAAGGAAAATTGTAGAATCGCTAAGAAGATTAGATAGTACAACTGAAAATAAACAATATTTTAAAATTCCTTGTAACCTCGAAATTATTTTCGGTGAAAATGAAAAAATGAATCATGAGAGGGTTATAGTTATGTAGATACAAATCACCATAAAAATTCACCATTTTTTAGGGTAAGAGTCTTAATCTTGACAAATTTTGTTCAAAATCTGAGGACTCTTTTATTCATCTTTATAAAGAGTATGCAAATGTTTTTCTTGGCAATACAGTGATTTAAGAGGTTTTGATCCCTCTTTAGCTTAGCATACCATTGAATTAGAGGTTGATTCAAAGCCGGTTAGATAGAATCAAAGACCAATCAATCCCAAGTTGGAACCCTTGATGCAGATAGAGCTTGAAAAACTCATCGAGTCTTCCATTATCTTCCCCATTAAGTACTCCACTTGGGTGGCTAATCTTTACCATTGAGAAATTATAAGGGTGAAATTAGGTTATGTGTTGATTTCCATGATTTAAATAAGGATTCTCTTAAGGATCATTATCCTTTTCCTTTCATAAAGTAGAGTTTGCGAGTTAGTTGCTAGTTTAGAGAGATATTCCTTGGTTGACTAATATAGTGGATACAATCAAATGATTGTCAATGAGGAAGATCAGTAGAAAACATCATTTACTACAAAATGGGGCACTTATGGTTACAAAAATATGTCATTTGATTTATTAATAGCTTGTGCAACTTTTCAATGTGCTATGGACATGGCTTTCTAAGGTATTATCAATAAGATTTTCTTAGTTTATTTGGATGATATCACCATTTTTTTGAAACTTGTAAGTGATCATCTACTAAGCTCAAATCAGTCCTTAAAAGGTGCGAGAGAGTTTGGTGTTTCACTTAATCCTAAAAGTATGTGTTTTCAGTCCATGAAGGAAAGCTTCTTGCTCATATTATTTCCAAAGATGGTATGATGATTGATCATGATAGATTAAGTGTTATTCTTGCTTTAGGATTACCAAAACATAAAAAGCACTTAAAAGTTTCCTTGGAAAAATCAATTTCATAAGAAGATACATTGCTGATTTTGCTACACTTTCAAAACCTTTGACCAACATGCTCAAGAAAGATCAAAATTTTAATTTTTCAAAAGGAGTGAGTAGTTTTGATGCCATCAAACAAGCTATAGTTTCTGACCCAATGCTTATCAATCTTGATTTCTCAAAATATTTCACGTTGTATGCTTATGCTAACATGGATATTATTGCAGCAATTTTAACACAGTAGAATCGAGAAGAATTGGAGCAGCCAATTGCTTTTTTCAGCCAAATTCTAATGGAGTATGAGACAAGGTATTCATTCATTGAGAAACATGTACTTTCAATTGTTAGATCTCTTAAGAAGTTCAGAATTTTCTCTCTAACAAAAGAATTAATCTGATGGTTGCACATCCAAGCATTAAAGAATTTATGTTGAATAAAGATATATCAAAATATAGATCATGTCGGATAACTCGAGTTATGGAAGTATGATATCATCATTAAAGTGAACAAGCTGATTATATGCAAAGGATTATGTGAACACTTGGCTCAAGACATGGATGAAAGTAAGGAAGTAGTTTATTTGCTGTAGAATGAGCTTGAAAATTGAGAAAAACAATAGCATACAGATTGGATCCTTAACATGTCCAGGTATCTTTAACATGGTATTTACCCACCAGGTTTGGACAACTCAAAAAGAAGGCATTTTAGACTTCATTCTATTCCTTATTTTTTGGTTGGTGATCTGTTATTCAAGAATTTTTTCAATGGTGTCGTGTTAAAATGTGTTGATCCATGCTACGTTAAAAATTGTTTGAGCAGATTTCATGATAACCTAGGAGGATGGCACTATTTAGCTAAAACTACGAGTCCTCAAAATCATGAAACGAGGCTATTATTAGACTACAATTTTCAAGGAAAACCATGCATGGGTAAGGAAATGTCAGAAATGTGCCTTCATTATAGGAAAAAAATATTTGTTTCCTTACCATTACAACCTATTTTAGCTAATAAACTCTTTGTTAGCATAATTTAGCATAGACATATTTATTGCATTTTATTGCATTGTCTTTTATTTAATAATGTGCAACATGTGCACTCTAGTCTAGTGACTTGCATTCAATATTGTTATGTTGGATAACATTCAATATTGGTATTAGTAGTAATTACATGTGCATGTGAGATGGGTCTTATCATCTTGTAGTTGGTGCCTGATAGGGTGTCATGTCTATCCATATGAGGCTGTCTAATATCTATAAATATTATAGCTCTTGCATTGTTATGTAATCTGATTTCATGATCAATAATATTTGTGAGGCTTCCGTCCCTCTTTGGTCATTACAATCTTATTATATTCTATCATTTGGTATCAAAGCTATACCATTATTATCATTTGGTATCAGAGTAGGTTCTATCCAAGCAAGGTTGAAGAGGAGCACTATTGGAGAGGATCCATTGGAGAAGAAAATCTACATCAAAGGAGAGCCATTGAAGCATCCTGACCTCCATTCCTTCCAAGCATCCCTCAACTAAAATTTGACCTATCCACTTATTTGGAAGGTAATTTTTTTTTTTGATTAGTCATTGGCATAGCCAATTGATCCAACATATTGGCGGAATATTTCAGATTTGGAGATCTTTAAAAAAAAAATCTTGAAAAAAAAAAAGATTTGTGAAAAAAAGAGATCTTAAAAAAAAGGAGAAAGATCTTGAAAAAAATTGCAAATCTAAAAAAAAAAAAAAAAAGATTAGAAAAAAAAAACCAGATCTGAATGTGGAGGTGTGAAGAATTCGGAGCAAAGGTTGAGCGATCCACAACAAAATTCCAGCAGATAGCTCTTAGAAAAAAGGACGTAACTTTTTCATACAATGTCGTATTGATGTGCCTTTTTTCTAGAAATATAATAAGGTGGCACACAACTTTGTAGTTTACATCATCTTCATATTCAGCCTCTACATGTGACGAAAAGTCTCTGACAAGTAAGATCAGTTTTCGGAAAAAAAAATTAGAGCTAGCTGGTAAATTAGTACGATCTCAAAAATTAAGATTCATATTATTTTAAAATTTTGTGGGTTTCAAGAAAAATATCGTATAATATTGCTATCAAAATTTTAGAAAACCCAGATCACGGTTTGTGAGAAAAGGTGAAAACAATATTCAGATTGTTTGTTTAGATCTTAGGAACAAACGGGTCAGCGAGTTCAATTCCCACTCTCTCCATATTTTTATTAAATTTTTTTATAGAAATTTTGAGAAATTACTAAATTTTGGGAGATTTCAAAATTTAGAAGCTCACCAAACACATTTAGAGCCACCACTATAATTTAGCGGAAAAACACCTATTGGGGGTAAAAATATTTTTGGCCTAAATTGTGTATTTTGTGATTCTAGAACCTTTTTCTAAAAAGGGGACACAAAAACTTCATTTTGATGTACTTTTAGAGAATGTTGTACTAATTTTGGTGCATAAAGTGAAAAAAAAAAAGTGCAAACTTTTTTTTTATGTTTGTTCTATCACACGAGATCTTTGATCTCATAGTAGCATTGGTATATACGGTGCCTCAGGAAGCGCTTACGGGTGATGCCATCGTGACTACTTTGCTACACTTAACACCTAACATATTTGCCTAAATTTTGTCCTGGGCTTTGACCCTATAAAATCGATGGGGAGTAATAAGGACACAATACACACACATTTGAGCCCTCCCATCCATTTGTGCTTGACAAACCCCTCTCCGTACTATATCGTACCACGTACTAAATTATTTCACGTGTGTTAACACCTCTTTCATCTTGACAGTATATTGAAAGGGTGATCTTCTTCCACGTATTGTGGGTATATAAGAAGGAGCATATATAGAAAGGTTTGGTATATCAGCTTGACGGTATATTGAGAGGGAGACCATAAACTTGGAGTGATAAGAGCCTTACCCTTTGTCAGAAATTCAGAGTTTTAGAAATTTAGATTGCAGAAATGGGTGCACAAGCACCAAAATTCTTCTTTCCAGATTCACAACTACTTAGAGGAGACAACTATGTTGCATGGAAACCAAAGATCAAGATGTTACTTGAGTTTGAAGACCTATGGAAAGTTGTAGATGGAAAAACAACAAGATCACTTGATGATGGAAGACAACAAGTTCAATTTGACAGGGGGCTAATCAAAAGGCCAAGTTGATCATGTTGTTTAGTGTAATAGATGATGTGCAACCCCACGTTAGAGATGCCACATCGGCCAAGGATGCATGGGATAAGTTGAGCACAGTCTATGAGGCAAAGAACAAGAATGCCATTCTCAACCTACTATCACAACTGCATACTGTCAAGTTCAAGCACAATGAGAAGGTTGAATTTTTTTTGAGACGAGTTGCTACTTTGAGGGCATCTCTATTGGCATTGAGAAAAGAGATAAGTGATGAATACCTGGTACTAATTGTGTTGTAAGCACTTCCTCCTTCCTAAAGAATCTTTGTGAGAACTATCAATATGAGTGAACACACAATCACCTTTGAGAAGTTGGTCAATGTACTCCAACAAGAAGTGGAAATCAACAACAAAGATCATGAAGATGAGAAAGCACTATCTTCCAATCATAAAGGAAAGGAGAAATTTCAGTCTAATCACAAGAAGTCCCAACAAAATCAAAGTCAACAAAGGTACCAAAGTCAATGAGACAACACCAAGAAGTGTCCCATTTGCAATAGAGGGGGATATGACATCAAATATTGTTGGTACAATTCCTACAAAAATGGTTTATCAAGCAATTCAAAACCTAACAACCAACAGGGTAACAACAATTCAAATCAAGGGAAGTCAAACAATAACAACAATCAAGGGTAGAAAAATGGTAATTGGCAAAGAAAACCCAAACAACAAGGGTACATTGCCGAACATGAGGATGATTCAGATGAAGGACACCACATGTATTCTGCTCAATTTGATGAAGAAACCAAGTCCACACAAGATATCTAGTATGTTGACTCGGGTGCAACTCGACACATGACTGGATGCAAGGATTGGTTCTACACACTACGTGACTCACCTAACAAGAACCATGTGTCATTAGGTGATGACTCATCATACAGTGTCAAGGGGATTGGAAACATTTCACTACCTCTTGGAAAGCATGACTGCAAAATCACAAATGTATTGTATGTACCTGGGTTGACCAAGAATTTGCTATCAGTTAGTCAACTCCTTGATCACAACTTGAAGTTGGATTTTGATAGTAATAATGGAGAAAAAGTGTGCTTGATAAGAGATAAGTCAAGAGGTTCCAAGATTATAGCAAGAGCCTCCAATATGGGACGCATGTTCCAACTTGATTTTGTCCATAAGGATGATCAAGCTCTAGTGGCGAAAGACACACAATTTATAGAACTATGGCATCACAAATATGGTCACATCAGTTTTGGCTATCTCCAAACACTTCAAAAGGGCAACATGATGAAAGGATTATCGACACTCAAGCACAACACCGACAAGTGTCACAATTACCTAGTTTGGAAAGCAACACAGAGTACCCTTCCGAAAGAACACATATAGAGCTAAGGGAAAGCTTGATTTGGTGCACACCGATCTTTACGGGCCCATGTAACCAAGTCATTCGGATGTCAATACTTCATGCTTTTTTTTTATGACTACTCAAGAAATATGTGGAATATTGTCTAAGAAACAAGATTCAAACCTTTGAGACATTTCCCGAAGTTCAAAGAACTTGTTGAGAATGAAGTTGGTCGCAAGATCAAAACTCTCCTCTCGTGATTGAGGGGGGGAATTCACAAGCAATGAGTTCAAGACTTACCTGGAAGCTAATGGGATTCGTTACAAATGCCTCCTACTCACACACCACAGCAGAATGGTATAGTTGAGAGAAGGAATCATACTATCATGGAAATGGTGCGATGTATGATTGACAACTTAGGTTTAACAAAGACATTTTGGGCAGAAGCTGCAAGAACTGCAGTCTATTTGTTGAATAGAGTGCCCACAATAGCTCTTGAAGGAGTGACACCTCAAGAATCATGGTCAAATCGAAACCATCAATTACACACCTAAGAGTATTTGGGTGTAAAGCTAGCATGCACATACCCAAGAAGAACAGGAACAAGTTGGATATGAAAGCTGAGAAACTGATATTCATTGGATACAATGAAGAAGCACTTGGGTATAGATTATGGGATCCAAAATCAAAGAAAGTATACACAAGTAGGGATGTTGAGTTCTTTGAGAAGAAACAAGCAGATGCTCCACTCAACGAATCAAAAAACATGAAGAATACACCTCTTGTGAAGACAGAATTTGATGTTCCCACTGAAGATGAAAGTGATGAATTAGATGATGGTGAAAACTTGGATCCACCACAAGCCAATGAAACAACTAATAAGTTACCTAAATGGTATACTCAATTAATAAGAGATGCAAATTTGGATGAAGCACCTAGCACATCATCCAATCCTAGACCTAGAACTTGCGATCAAGATCGTGAAGAGGTCAATTATGCCCTAATGAGTAGAGTTGTTGAAATAGTTGAGCCATCTATAGTTCAGAAGCCCTACAATCAAAATCTTGGAAAGATGCCATGGATTCGAGTATCGGTTAGTGATGAAGAACAACACATGGTAACTTGTCGACCTTCCACCAAGGAAGAAACTCATTGGATGCAGATGGACTATTGACTAAGTATAAAGCAAGGCTTGTAGCAAAAGCAAGGCTTGTATGCACATGCACAACAAGAAGGCATTGATTATGAGGAGACATTTACTCCCACATCCAAGATCAAGACAATCGGGATGATCTTTTCTCTAGCTACACAATTTGGTTGGAAAGTCCACTAGATGGATGTGAAAAGTGCCTTTCTTAATGGATATTTTCAAGAAGAAGTATATATGACTCGAGACGAAGATGGTTATGTAATACCGGAAAAGAGATGATGGTATACGCGAGACTCATAAAATCTCTATATGTCCTAAAACAGGCACCTCTGGCATGGTACATAAAAATTGATGAGCATCTCATAAGTCATAGATTTGAAAGGAATCCTTATGACCCCAATCTCTACCTCAAAAGAAAGTGGGGAGATTGTCATTGTGGTTGTTTATCTCGACGATCTAGTCATTACAGGCAGTTATATGAAGATGATTGATTCAAAAAGAAGGATTTTAATCGATCATTCGACATGACAGATCTCGGGCTCATGCACTATTGTCTTGGGTTGGAAGTATGGAAAAAATAGAATCATATCTTTGTGTCATAGTTGAAATACATCAAGACAATGCTTGAGAAATTTAGGATGATGGATTGCACTCCTATTGCTACACCTATGGAAGCGAGACTTCAGTTATCTCATTCCGATCCATCACCACCGGTGAATGCAACTCTCTATCGGCAATTGATCGGGAGTCTCATTTACTTGACATATACTAGACCAGATATCAACTTTACAGTCATCTATTTATCACGCTTTATGCAAGAACCGAAAATATGTCATTGGAAAGTAGCAAAGAGAATACTGAGATATCTAAAGGGTATAGTTGACCTTGGTCTAGAGTACAAGAAGAATGACAACTTCTTCTTGACAGGATATTCAGATTCAGATCATGCAGGAAACATGGATGATAGGAAGTCAACATCAGGCTTCATCTTCTTTATGGGATCTGGACCGATATCATGGGGAAGCAAGAAACAAAACTTTGTTTCCCACTCTTCTACAGAAGCAGAGTATCAAGCTGTAGGTGAAGTTGTTTGTGAAGCAATATGGCTACGCCGAATACTGGAAGGAATTGGTCTACCACAACAGAAATCTACTCCAGTATATGTTGATAATGAAGGAGTTCTAAAGCTTGTTCGCAATCCAGTATTTCATGAGAGAACCAAGCATATTGAAGTATAGGTTCATTTCATATGCGAGCATGTCTTGAAGCACAACATATAGCTCTAGTTTTGTCCTACTGAACAAGGAAAATGTTTTCACTAAGTCACTTACACGTGACAAATTCACACTATTTAGAGAGTTCCTCTCCACTTCATTGGAAACTATGCAAAATTAAGGGGGGGAATGTTAGCATAATTTAGCATAGGCATATTTATTGCATTTTATTGCATTTTCTTTTATTTAATAATGTGCAACATGGGCACTCTAATCTAGTGACTTGCATTTAATATTGTTATGTTGGATAACATTCAATATTGGTATTAGTAGTAATTACATGTGCATGTGAGATGGGTCTTATCATCTCGTATTTGGTGCCTGATAGGGTGTCATGTCTATCCATATGAGGCTATCTAATATCTATAAATATTACAGCTCTTGCATTGTTATGTAATCTAATTTCATGATCAATAATATTTGTGAGGCTTTCGTCCCTCTTTGGTCATTACAATCTTATTTTATTCTATCATTTTGTATCAAAGCTATACCATTATTATCACTCTTTTCTCAGTGGGGTTTAGATTTCATCGGTCTCGTAATCCACATTCAAGTTCTTGTCACAGATGGATACTCACCACAACTAATTACTTCACATGATGGATTGAAGTCGTTTCTTTGAAGGTAATGAGACAAATATCTTGGACTTTTATAAAGGCATAATTACAAGATTTGGTGTTCCTTTCACCATTATTTCAGATAATACTAAAGCTTTCGTTGGTCTAAAAATTACTCCATGGTTTTTCCAAAATGGAATTTATTTGAGTACTTCATCCAATTATTACCGACAAGGTAATGGATTGGTTCAATTTATGAATGAGAATTTACTCAGAATAATTCAGAGAACCATAGATGAAAATCAACATACTTGGCATGATAAGTTAAAGGAAGCCTTCTAGGATGACATAATTACTCATAAAAGGTCAATTTTAAACTCACCTTTCAAGTTTGTTTATGTTTTATAAGAAAAGTTACCCATTTCTCTTAAACTTACAACTTTAGAACTTATTATTACCTAGATGAGTTTGTTTCCCAGTTCTCCTTGCTTGCATCTTCACCATCTTCATGCACCCTTCTATATTTGAAGCACTGTTGTGAGACAAAGTAGACTCGTTAGAGATTTATGTTACTCTCTATCCATGAACTTACAGTTTAATGCATATGAATTTTTTTGAATAAGGACAAATGAGAGGCATGAAAAAGAACCAGAAACATAATCATCAATTACATGTCATTATCACAAAAATACCTAACTCTCACTTTCGATTCATATCAAGAGGGAGAAGATCAAAATTCAGTTCAGATTAAGAAATATAAAATCAATGAAGAATGTAGATAAAAGAGATGCTTTAAGCCTCGATCATGTTTTCTAATTTTTTATGAATGTGTAGGTATAGGAAGTGAAAAGGAATTAACATTATGATTTCATCAAGCTACAACATGTTAGGTACTTATCATGAGTAAAATTTAAATAAAAGAAGCTTTCAATTTTAAAGGTATAGCCATAAAGAGATTTAAGCTACATAGAAATGAAATCAAAGCAAAGAGAAATGCAAAATCGAGTAAGTAGATAGCTTCATATTCACAAGAAGCAACGCTCACACTTATCAATTTCAAGCATAGGTGTTCTCCAAGAATATATTTTAAAATAATGTTTGAATAAGAGTGTTACGAATCTTTATAGAGGTAAAGGAGAGATAAATATAACAACATATAAAAATATTTGTATGCTCTTTAAATATTCAACCACATCTAAATGAAAAAGGAAGATGACCAAAAATAAATAAATAACTATAAGTCTATTGTGAAAATTTGTTATTATGTTGTAAGGTTCCATCATTTACTCATACAAAAGAAAGGAGGGTTGACACGAGATTGTTGCATATACACTTTGAGCCATCAAGCAAAAGATTATTATTAGTGTTTTTTAAAGATATAAAACTAAGTTTTCTTATATTAAAAGGAAAAATAAGGAGTCTAACCATAGTAAGGTAAAGATACTCAAATCATGCTTCACCAATACAAAAAAATCAGTGTTATAAAGGCTCAATATTATAAAAAACCGAAGGTACAAAGTGTGCTCAGTGTAAGTACACATATTATAGTGCATGAAATGAGAAGATACATGAATTCCTACTCAAAATTGTCAATGCCATAATTCTTTACAAGTTCTAACAGTTAGATCTCAAGCTTTTAGAAGGATTCTTCCTAAAATGTTAACTACAAAAAGAGCTCTGTGGTTGTGAAAATTTATCCAAGCAAAGTAAGAACTCCATATAGCACATCAAATAGACAAAACCAACAGACCCTAGGAATCAACGGAAAATTGTTAAATACAAGTAAACGATCTAAATTTCTAGGAACAAGCTCAAATAAAATTAGAAATAAAAACCCTCGTAAAGCATCATAGTGAACTACAAGTTAGAAATGCAAGTATGTGAAACCCTTAATTCAAAATAGAAGAAGTTAAGTGATGGAAAAGGAGCCATTGATCATCGTCATGAAATACGGACACCATAACATATTTGTTTTCAAAAAAACCCCTAAACTGATGCATTTGGTTCTAGCGTCAAAAATTTGTAAGAGTAAAAAAATGCATATCACAGAATAAATCTAAAACCCTCTTGGTAATACAATGTAAAATAGAGCTACATGAAACTCAACTCAAGCTATAAAAAAGGAAATTTCATACCGGGAATGATATGATGGGTTGAAATAGTAATTGGAATACAAATATGTCCAAAACACTCCCAACATTGCAAAGTCCAAGTAGTCTTTGCAAGAAGCAAGCTATTAAATGGCACAGATCCAAGGATTCACCATGCAGCCCAACAATGGTAGGACGATAATTGAAAAATAGCTAACACAAATACACAAAATTATTGTTAGGTTTATTATTATTAGCTTTATTAATTTTGCATTGCATATTAATAGGTTTATTTATTTATTGGTTATATTTTTTATTTCTTCATAACCATCTAATTATCTTTATTCTACATATATGGGTGTTGTTGTATTGTTTTAGCAATATAATTTTTGAATATATTTAATATTGGTTATGCTTTCTAGATAGCTTTTTGAAGCTTGTATAAGTTAGATATTGTTGCACCTGTGCAACTTATATTCTTGTGTGTATTAAGCTGTACAATACCTATAAGTATTGCAGCTCATACAAATGTAATTTGGTTGATTTGATATTAATATAATTTATCAGGCTTCCACCCATGTTGCTCAAGTTTACATTTGGTACTAAAGTAGGAATCTGGACCTGTGAAGCAACAAAGGGTTGAAGAGAGGTTGTAGTAGGAAGAGAAGAGTCTTGGAGAAGAATTTTCTTTCCAGGAGAGCCTGTGTTGCCTCCAGCAACTTCCTAGACATCCCTACATCTCCACAACCCCCTCTTCCATTCTAGGTGTTTGGAACACAATTTGTTTTTGCACTGGTGCATCCTGCACCAAGAAATTTGCATTTATATATATGATAGATATATATATATATATATATTTCCCCATTAGGATTTTTTTCACTAATTTTTGTTATATTATTAGCTATAGCTAATACTAGCAGATTGTCAAGGTTGAGGCATGTTTTTCAAGGTCTAACTCGAGCCCCCTCTCGATCCAACATTACATTGTTCCTAAGCCTACACATCGATTTGTAAGTGATATCTTTCAACATCCGGGCGTAGTTCATTGTTGCATTAGAAAATCATATCGAGCTGATTTTTGTTTGGAGGTCAAGCTAGACACGTGTGGATAGATCCACGTCTACCCCTATAGCAAGCACACTTCAACACTCCACATAGACTCTCGGTGACCTTATAGTAAGTGACAGAACCTCGACCACAAACAATGACATGCAACTCAAGTTATTTAGTTGTTCGTGCTACCCTCCACGCAAACTTGCACAAAGCACAAAACAAGGCATTAAAAAAATATGACCAACAACCTCAATCCAAAGTGCTAGATACTAAAACAATATGAACTGCCCAGCTTAGATCCACCAAATACGTAACCCTAAACCATTTCAAATACCAACACTCTCCATGTGGAGCCTCGATCAAACCCACATTGAGCTTCTTCAAAATGTCGACGAGGTTTTGCTTATTTAAATATTCAATGCTTCATTTTTTAGCATAAGCACTCATAGAGCCTAGTTGGATAGAGGGAAAGACTTGGGTGGATGAGGTTTGGGGTTCGACCCCCACCCCTAACACAACAATTTTTGAATTTTGAATTTTAGCGGAAATTTGGAGAAACCACCATCTTTGGCAGCAGATTTAGTGGAACAACCTCCTCCAACCCGCTAGTTACAGTGAAACTTGCATCTAAAATTTTAGCAAGAAAAACCCTATTTTAGGGTAAAATTTTTTTCTTCTATTAGGCCTATTTTTTTATTCTCAGAAACATTTTCTAAAGGGGATAGCTAAAAATTGCATTTTCAGCTACGTTTTGCAATTATTTTCATTTTGGGTCATATTGTGCTCAAGGCCACCTAGGGCTGCAAAACAAAAATTTTGCCTACCATTCAATTTTTTTCTAAATTTTGAAATTTAATTGCATGCTTCAAGATAATGTACTAATTTACAAGTTGCCATAGTCAATCACAAACTTTTCACTACTCGAAACTAATAAAATATTGTAATAAAAGAGTATAAATTGGTTCTAAAACACTCATGAGATCCTAGATCTCATTTGCAACATTCGCTATATACATTACCTCAGGAAGTGCTTACAGGTAAATTCATCATGAATACTACTACATTTAACACCTAATATATCTACAACAATGTCTTATGGGCATCAACCCTTTAAATCAATGGGGAGTAATAAGGTCACAAAGGAACACACTATGAGCCATCCCATCTGTCTTTGAATGATTGCATGACATAAATCTAGGCCTGAGAAATTATCCGAGTATATAGCAAAGTTACGAGCATGTATGATGATATTTCTTTGAGCAGTGTCAATAATCTCACAAACCCCTTTCAATATTATCTTTGTACCACATATTGAATTCTTTCACATGCATTAATTCTTCTTTCACATCCTACCAAGTATATAGAAAGGGGAAACTTTTTCTACATACCACCGGGTATATCAGAAGGGTGTGTATATAGAAAGGTTCAAAGATATCGAATGACAATATATAGATTTGGGGACCTTATACCTAGAGTGATAAGAGAATAACCACCTGTCCGTGATTTCTACAAAATGGTCACCGATGCCCCCAATTTTTTTCTTCCATATTCACAACTACTCAGAGGAAACAACTATGTTGCATGGAAGACAAAAATCAAGACAAAGCTTGATTTTGAAGAGATCTGGTATGTTGTGACTGGTACTTTGACCAGATCAACAGTTGATATAAGACAACAATGATAGTTTGATAAAGAAAATCAAAAGGCCAAAATCATCATCTTGTTTGGAGTTTCCGGTGATGTGTAACCCCACATTCGAGATGCCAAAATAGATAGAGAAATGTGGGATAATTTGAGAAAAATATATGAGGCCAAAAACAAAAATGTCATATGAATTGGTAGAGTCGATACATAAATTAAAGTTCAAGAAGATTGAGAAAATTGAATCTTTCTTAAGAAGATTTGTAGAGTTGAGGGCTTCACTTCTAGCCTTGGGAGAAACAGAATATGATGATTCTCTCATTCCCATTTTTTTGAGAAATCCCCTCTTCTTACCACATTTTTATAACAACACTAAATGTGTTAGATACGACAATTAGTTTTGACAAGCTTGTAAATCTATTGTAACAAGAGGAAGCCATTCATAACAAAGATGATGAAGAGGAGCAAGAAATTTCTTCTCATTAAAAAGGAAAGGAAAAGGTAAAGGAAAACCTAATTCCTCTCAAAATTCGTAACATTAGAATCAATATCAAGGGGACAAACAACTGAAAAAGTAATCTCTAATCTACAAAAGAGGACATGAATTGAAAGATTGTTGGTATAATACCTATAAATAAGGTTCATAAGAAAATATGGACCTCAACACCAAAACCTCACAAGGGACATACAAACTACAATCAAGGGCATAAAAAGGGACTTGGAAAAGAAAACCCCATCAACAAGGAAATATTGTTGAACAAGAAGAAAATTTAGATAATGAAGAATTCTTGTACATCATTGATCGATCAAGTGAACCATCCATGTCATCTTGTGATGTCTGCTATGTTGATTTGGGATCCACTCGACACATGACCATCCATAGAGACTGGTTTACCTCAATGAGGGACATGCCTTCAAAAACCATGTTTCGTTGGGTGATGATTCTTCATATACAATTCAAGGGATTGGGAACATTTCTCTACCCCTTGGTTCATGTAATTATAGACTATCAAATGTCTTATATGTCCCTAGGTTGACAAATCGAATATGATTTCAATCATTCAATTCCTATATCACAACCTAAAAAATTGACTTTGATAGTCATATCGTGAGAAAATGTGTTCCATTCGAGACAAATCGCGAGGCTCGAAAATAGTTACAAAAGCCTCTAATGTGGGACACATGTTCTAGCTTGATTTTATCCACAAAGATGATCAGGAACTTGTGGCTAAGAACTCTACCTCAACATTATTTTGGCATCAAAAACTTGGTAATGTTAGTTTCAAGTATCTCAAGACACTTCACTAGTGCAATATGGTACATGGGCTACCATCTCTTTAGAAGGATACATATGAGTTTCCTCACTGCCTAGTAGGAAAACAACACAGAGCTTCATTCCAAAATATTACATATCAAGCTCATGGTAATCTTGATCTGGGTCATACCAATCTTTGAAAGTGATGATGGGGATGATGGTGTTGATCGAGATAGAACCACAACCCATGGGAACAGTTCAACATATGTCTAAGTTGTGTACTAGCACATTACGAGATGCAATAATGGATACTCCATCGGATACATCCTCCCTTGGACCACATAATCACAGTAAATCTAGAGAAGTGAAATTTTCTTTTATTAGTAGAGTTATTAAGTGTAATGAGCCCTCTACACCCGAAGCCCTACCATCAAAATCTTGGAAAGAACCCATGGACTCTGAATATCAGTCAGTAATGAAAAACAACACTTGGTAGTTTTTTGATTTTCCATATGGAAGAAACCTATTGGATGTAGATGGATATTAAAAATCAAGTACAAAGTTGATGGGATAGTGGACAAGCACAAAAACAAGACTTATAGCAAAGGGGTATGCAAAAAAATAAGGAATTGACTATGAGGAGACATTTTCTCCCACAACTAAAATTAAAATGATGAGGATGATATTTTCTCTAGTTGCACGGTTTGGTTGGAAAGACCATCAAATGGACGTGAAAAGTTCCTCCCTACATGGATATTTACAAGAAGAAGTCTATATGAATGAATGTGAGGAATATGTAGTACTGGTCAAAAGTAAAGGTATGCGAGACTTAGGAAATCTTTGTATGGCCTCAAAAAGGCACCCCAAGCATGGTACATTAAAATTGATGAACATATCGTACAACATGGATTTTTTAGAAATCCATACGATTCTAATCTTTACCTCAAAAATCAAGGGGGAGATTGTGATTTTTCATTGTCTATGTCATCACTAGTAGTTTAGTGTGGATGATTGATGCAATGAAGAAAGATCTTAATTGATTGTTCGACGTATAGATCTTTCGCTAATGTACTTTTTTCTTAGAGTGGAAATATGGAAGAAAAATAATCACATCTTTGTTTCTCAAATGAAATATACCAAGACAACACTCAAGAAATTCAAGAAGATGGATTGCACACTGATTGCTACACCTATGGAGAACAAATTATAGTTATCTCATTTAGATCCATCTCCTGAGGTAAATTCCACTCTCTATCGACAGTTGATAGGGAGTATCATTTACTTGACCTAGATTAGACTAGATATCAACTTTGCAGTAAGCTATCTATCCAAGTTCGTGGACGAACCCAAAGTGTGTCATTGGAAAGTATTAAGGCACATCTTGAGATATCTCAAAGGATCAGTGGATCTTGGTCTAGAATACAAAAAGAATGACAAGTTCTTCTTGTCAAGATATTTGGATTCAGATCATGCAGGTAATATTGATGACATAAAATCAACTTCATGATTTGTATTTTTTATGGGATTTGGATGAATATGATGGGGAAGCAAGAAAAAATACTTTTTTCTTGTTCTTCCATAGAAAGCCGAGTATCATTTTGCAGGAGAAGTTGTCTGCAGAAGCAATTTGGCTTCGTCTCATACTAGAAGGACTTGGAATACCATAGGAAAAATTGACCACTATGTATGTCTACAACGAAGGTAATCTCAAACTTATTCGCAATCCAATTTTTGAAGAAATAGAAAATCACATCAAGGTACTGTTCATTTCATACGTGAGCATGTGTTGAAGCACAACATACAGCTTCAATTTTGTCCAAAATATGAACAACGGGCATATATCTTCACAAAGTCACTTGCACGTGACATTTTGAGTTTTTAGAGAGTTCCTCTCATCATCCGTTGAGAAAATGCACAATTAAGGGGGAATGTTAGTTTATTATTATTTACCTTTATTAATTTTGCATTGCATATTAATAGTTTTATTTATTTATTGGTTATATGGTTATATTTCTTCATAACCATCTAATTTTCTTTATTCTACATATGGGTGTTGTTATATTATTTTAACAATATAATTGTTTGATTGTATTTAATATTGGTTATGCTTCCTGGATATCTTTTTGGAAGCTTGTATAAGTTAGATATTGTTGCACCTATGTAACTTATATTCTTGTGTGTATTCGGTTATACAGATAAGACTCTATAAGTATTGTAGAGCTGATACAAATGTAAGTTTTTGATTTGATATTAATATAATTTATCAATCTTCTTCTTCCCCGTTGCTCAATTTTACAATGATGAAAAGTAAAGGCCGAGAAAATGGAGAAAATCATTTTACCTCACAAAGGCACAAATCAAGAAATGCTAGATCACAAACTGAATGAAGAACCAACCCTAATCTAGGTATGGAGAAAATCACCAGAGAATCCATATTTTCAAAATTCACCACCAGGAAAATGTACAAGTCCTGCACAGATTGTAAAAATAGACCAACCCAAGTCGAGGTATCGAAAAAAGTCTAGTTTTTAAAGTAGGAAAAGTAAGACAATGAAGCCCGATGCTAGGATAGAAGTCCCAAATGTTAGACAAACATTTCTCACTGAGAATCATTGATGATCACACAAAATGCACTAAAATTAAAGTCAAAGAGGTATGCAACAATAATAATGAGAACAAATGATTAATCCATGAGGACAACTCATTTCACACTAAGGACAAATGTGCCAACTTGATAGATCAATTTGTTTAATAATTATTAATATATCAAACAACATATCTAAATATAGTGATGTAAAGACACATAAGACAAAGCCACTAAAACCTAACATTACAAAAGAAAGCCAATGTGAATGGAATATTAATGGCTTGAACACATAAATCAAAACCCTTTTTGTGCAACCCAAAATCCAGAGCTCTTTAAAATGGTGGTTCTATTTAAATCAATCTCAAAAAGGTTTTGAGAAATTAAAGACTTAGACCTTACCCATTCAAGAATGAAATCCATAAGAATGCGTTTTGGTCAATGGTTGGGCTGCTACACGTTTTCCCATCTACTCAAATGAGTACCATTAAAAACATAGCACAACCCCCCTCCTTCTTTCTTCTCTTCACTCTAGGAGAAAATGGAGAGTCATTTTTGTTCTAAATGGATGAAATGAAATAAGAAAACATTGCAAGCTATGTTCATATTGAAAGTCACATCTTCCCATTGCTTACCTCTCTTTGCACCTTTTGTAGGGTTCAACTTAGTCGATTTAATTAGGACTTCTCCTTCTCATGGCCAAACCTTCTCTGGAGATTCCTTTCTCATTTTACAGTGTCCCAAAGTTATAAATGCAAAGTTACCTAGATGATAATAGAAAGCATCAGGTTCAAACCTCTAGTTTTTAGAGAATACAAAAATAACAAACATTAGAAGTCTCAGATGTAAGACAAACATTTCAAACAAATCATTGATGATTACAACTAAAATGCATTATAACTAATAGGAATGTAATCTATGAATGTTTACCATCATTATAGAAGCAAAATAATTAGTAATATATCAAACCCTAAACATATGATGTAAAGACACTATCAAAAAAACATATTGAATGGATATATTCATAAATCAGGAAGACGACAAGGTGGTTCTATAAATACAAATAAGAAAACCCATATAGTTCAACCCATCTATTTATTCTTCATTTTTTCTATAAAATGAATAGAAATCAACCCAAATCATATATTTAAATAAAAACAAAGATGACAAGTAGAAACACATCAGTTTATGTAAGGAAACAATCCCTTATAGTATGTAGTTACCTAGATGATAATAGAAAGCATAGGTTCAAACCTCAAGAGAATAAAAAATAGCGAGGCATTACACATAGGTTTCTATTTATTCTTCATTTTTCTATAAAATGATAAATCAATAAAGTAAATATCTAAAAAATAAAGTAAATATAAAACATATCAGACCTACTAAGAGATATGTCTAATGAAAATCTATAGAGTGGAGAGAGCTACCTTATCATGGTGGTCATAAATCGAAAAGTAGATCTTTTATAGAAGTAAAATAAAGCACGAAGCCCTCGTAAAGCTCAAATATTAATTCATTACAAGTAAAGAAAAATTTTAGAGTTTCTTTAAGTCACCTAAGATCTTTATAAAATGATGAAGTGATTAGGTTTTAAATTAATTTTTCCCTTTAATCTGAGAAGTGAGTCAACTAGAAATGGGTTAGGATACAATTCATTCGTGTCAACACCAACAAAAACCCTAAGAAAATCAAGGTTTAAAATTACACCGACAAACTATCATTTTTCGGGTATCATAACCGAGGGGACTATGTCCCATTAAATCATTTGTGTTTAACATTTTTCATGGTTTGAAAACTATAAGATTCCACAAGTATACAAAGTATCTCGAGAATCATATGTGCAAACTACCCAAACCCAACAAACACACATACATACATTCAAATTGAAAATACATACACAAAAATAATAAGAATGAAAATTAGTTAAGATATTACCTTTCTATTGATGAAACCTTCTTCCTTAGATGAAATCCACTTCAAATCCTCTCCACACGCAAGCACTCCAAGAAAGTTTTTCCTAATTCCAAGCCAAAATAATAAAGCAAGTAACCCCAAAATCTTCAAAGGGATGCACATAAATAAATTGGGTAGAGGAAGAGTTGATGTGGATCCATGTAGGATGCGACCTCATCCCCTTCAAATCCATCTCACACACTCCCCAAAAACAAAAGTCTCATAAAGAGGTAGGTGAGGATATGAAACTACCACTCTTGCATACATTCTCCCTTTTGGAAAATTCAAAATTGAATTTATAGGATCAAGAATATGAGGGCACTAATTTCCCCCTTTCCATCAAATTTTCATTATTATAGGCAATATATGAACCCTTAAGTCATAGCCAAGGTTGGAGGAAGAGATTAAGGAGTTTGGGACAAGAAAACTTTTCCCATGAGCCTTTAAAAATGGGCTCAAAGCCCAAATCCGAGATTTCAAGTAAGGGGATGGTACACAAATCAATTCCACTAAAAATTTAACTAACCAAACTAAAAGACTAAAGTATAACCACATATACATTGCCCCCCATTCACCATATTAGTACGCTAACTAAAACTAGCAAATTAAATTGTTAATTAGGGGCACATTAACAACATAGGAACATAAGGGTAGACGGGTAAATTAGAAATTTAAAATAAAATCACAACATTCATAAAATAAATAAAGAACACAACCAAAAATATACCCATGCTCATAGGTGAGGTGGTTCCTCATGGAGAATTCCTAAAAAGTCATGCAACAAGATGACGTACATGAAAAACACACAACTACCAAGGTGATCATGTTGTGAACACATGACATTCCTTCATGGTTGGCCTTCCTAGTCCCTCCTCATTTTGTGTGATTTTATTTCCTACAACCACAAAATAATACCACATTTGGCCTCGTGAATGATCAATACGTCAAGGAAATCAAAATACATATAAATCATCCATCATATAATCATCGTTATACATAATAGTTATATCATTTCCAAGGTTACACAATTTTAACATAGATAAATCATTTACAATTACAAATAATCAAAATTCATATTTTACGCCAACCATGAAATTTACATACTTGTTGATCACCTAATATCATCACAAACATAAAAACCATTAATATCAATGTACACATGGTTAGACGATGCCTCTAAACATAGTCGCAACCGATATGAATCAAAGATGTCATTATATAATTAAGGCAACAAGAAATCAACAAGTGCTAAAATATCTAAATGTGTCAACTAGGCATCTATACAATCCATGATAAGATTAAAATCACGATAATAATTAAGTGTCCATATACTCTATAAACATGCTAACCAGAATACTATATCAATATCCATGTCTCTACACAACTAGTAAACATGATCATAATAGAGATAACTATCAAAGAGGAGTGGGAAATCCATCCCCCTCCCCTTAGACTCGACTTCATCCTTGAAGTCACTAGAAAAAGTGTGTAAACTTGGATCATAGCATGTGTCTTCCTCCCATGTAGTTGATGACTCATCATATCTATCCCAATGGATGTGCACCTGATCAATCTCATGCCCTCGAAGGCCTAGGGTCCTACACTCTATGATGTGCATGGCCTCCATAGTCAATTTTCCCTCCTCATGTACTTGTGAAGCGGTCCAATCCAAGACATGAGAAGGATCTGGTATATATCTCCAAAGAACATAAACATGGAAAAGATCATGGATGCAAGACAAGCTAGGTGGCAAGGATAAGCGGTGAGGATATGGGACCAATCCACTCCAAAATCTCAAATGGATCTAAATATCTTGTAGTTATCTTAATCCTTTTAGGTAATGAATGGGGTCATTATGAGGTCTAACTCTTAGGAACACCTTCGAGGCCACCTCATAATTGTCTACATACTTCTTCTTCATATCCTGTGCCTCATGCAATCTTTGTCTAATCAAGATGACCTACTACTCCATATCCTATAACATGGTTAGCCAAGAAAATATATATCCACTAACATTTCCCAACTCAATGGAGTCCTACACTCTCTGCCGTGAAATGCCTGAAATTGTGTTGTTGATAATTTTTGCACTTGTGCAAAAATGGGCAACTCAAAACTTTGTTTACGATGGAAGGTATTGATGAAATGGACCTAACTAGGGGATTCATTACAATTTTCTTGTGTTTTTTAGTTGCAACAATTGATTAGCTACATGTAATATGCAGCTATGTGTGTTGTTACAAAATGTAACACCTCACATATATTGTCATTCCATGTTCATCTTCAACAAGGAAACACAAAATCCCTAAAGGACTAATGCATTACCTTGATGAAGGTGGGAATCATAGTTTAGGTGAACTCTTAAAGTTAGGAACAACAAACAGAGAGTTGTATTTTACATAAAGAGAGTTCATTATTAATATACAAGAACCTCGAGAATTCATTATTTTTACATGTTTAAATACATTTAATTATGTGATTGAGTTGTTTATTTCATTATACAATCAATATCCATTATAAAATATGAATGCATAAAGAAGTATACAACTTAGTTACATAAATTAATGTTATTTATTCATGAAGAAATTCAATGTTTCCCACATAAGCCGTGGGATGTAACTCATAACTACTGAAAAGGAAGTACATGTGCATAAAACTAAAAGTAAAGGATTATAGAGGAAACCCATCATTGCCTTGTGTTCTCTTTTAATCTTATTATTTCAAGTTCCAACTCCATCTTTTGTCCATGTTACCCAACAAATACAATGTACCTGAAAAATGAAAAAAATGGCATCAATAAAGAGCTCAGGGTTTAATTTGTGCTCATGTATTATCTAACTGCATGTAAATGGATTTCCTAATATCATAAACATAATGTACATCCAAGAAAAATACATAATTGATAAATTGGTATTCCGTAGAAGCACATATGACTCTTAGAATAATTAAAGGAAAAGAGAAAGAAAAAGGAAAACTATGGAACATAAGAGAGGCCAAAAAGCATAATTATTTTCTTAAGTGTGTAGTACTATTTAGAGCAAAAGAGATCAATACATGTTTTAAAATTATGTAATATCAAGTATAGGTTGCATACAATGATCAAGAATAATCAAGAACAATAGAAAATGATTCATTCATACATTTCAAATTCTGAGATATTTAGAATTCTATCAAAAGTAATCAAGAAAATGATAAAAAGGTCAAACATTACAGCCATAATGCTTCTAGCCTGCAAAAAAGTAAGATAAGGAGCAACTTGTAGTTTTCAAATAAAATTTTAATGAAGGTATAATCTTGTGAATAAATTGGATCCATAATCAAGTAGATTTCAGATTGATAAGACAACTATAATCAAGGAAATAAAGGTTTTTTCATTACAATGTCATTCAGTGCCCAAATCAAGCCAATGAGGAATCCAATTCAGATGAAGATATCTTTTCGGATAAGCTACGGATGCACAATTTTAGCGTTTATTAAGGTAGACAAATAAATATTATAGTAATGATACAAGTACAAATAAGGTAAAGCCAATGGATATCAAATAAAGAAGGTACACCTTACAAAAGATCATACCATAAGCAAACTGTGCATGTTTCTATACAAACAAATGATCAAATACTATTGATTGTTTCAGATAATCAGTTTTAAAGGATAGCCATTATTATTATAAAAGGATATTTTGTAAGGCTTAACCATTCGATACAAATGAAATGTAAAGTACAGCTTTTCCATCAAAATGCCAACAATGCAAGTTTCAATTGAATAAAAATTTCAATGAATAATCTACTTACACCTTATAGTTTCCAAGAAGAAGTACAATTATAGAAGACTAAAAGGAAAACCTTTTATACAACTATACATAAAAGAGGGGAAATACAGTGAAGAATGGAGATTTCAACAAAAGTATCTGCCTCAAATTACGTTAGCAAAAAATATATAATCAAGAATAAAAAAAGGTACATCCCAAGAGGTGCAAGTATTAATGTAATGTAGAATCAGTATTAAAGAAATATATACAAACTATAGGTACACCTTGAAGTGTGCCTAGTTCATATTGGAACAAGTAGATAAACATCGTAGATTTGATATGGTGCAAATCAAAAGGCATATATTCGTTCATCTTTTAGGGAAATCAAGATAATATACACTTTGCAAGTCTTAGGTTGTCATGGAATACGACTATATATTTTCAATTTCAAATCAAAATTACAAGCAACAAATAAAGAGTTCAGATCTAAAATAGGCATTTATGAACTTTGGAATAAATAATATCCTTCAAGTAGGAGAACAATGTTTAAGGCTCAAATTTGTGCATCAAAGACAACCTTTCAAAGCCCATTATAGTGTTCACTTAATCCAACTTTTGTATTTCAAATTGTCATGTGAACACATTTATATCTCAAAACTAATTTGAAATTGTTATAGTACAGGCACAAATCAAAACTTAAGCATTCACCAAGGTATATTGTTCAAACTTATCAAATTATGGCAAGTCATAATAAACTACAAAATAGCTACATCAAAGAATCCATGCATATAGCTCAAGGTCATCAAGTGTAGATTGGTTTACAATGTGTCAATGAAGCTCCAAATATTAAATATTTTCTCATAAATTCAAGTGATACAACTCATAACTATAGAAAACAAGGTAAGTTGAAGGAGATAAGAAAAACAATGTACACTTAAATAAGTGTCAAGCTCACGATATATGCGGATAAGAACTCATTTCGTAGATTGTATGGTCAAAAATGAGTTACATGAAGAAAGAAACATATATTCATAAAAATCAAGATTCAAGCATAGCCATTAGAGTATCAAGAAAATCCAAATTTAAATCTACAATGTTAGGTACAAATCCTCCATACAAATGAAATTTAGGTACAATTTTCTTAGGTAAATGTTGCATTTTATAAAGCAAAAATATCCAAATAGCATTCAAAGAGGTAAAATGGATAGAAAAATCATAGGTCTCCAGTAGTACAAATAGAGTGCAAAGAAATTACACTAAACTTCTAGAAAATAAAAGCTACATCTATTACCATTAGAGAAACACAATATGATTAGTCAAGAGTAGAGCTTCAGGAAACCATAATAAGTACAAAAACCTCCTTTTGCAAATACGCACTCATTTTAAAGCAGAGGCCAATATATCCATGCAAAACCACATAAGAAATAAGTGGAACAAAGCTTAAGAATAAACTATCATGGCGGTCATTATGGAAAACACATGACTTTCCCACACCAAAGCATGATTTAGAACAAAGGAAAACACAATCCATTTAGAGTACCCAAAGTGAAGTTTTGGAAAAAAATATGAGATCAAGGTTCGACCCAAAAGTACCAGGGGTGTGATAATTTATAAAAGCATGAAGAATTACTATAAAAAATGAATGGAGATAATGAATAATGAAATCTAGAATTTCAAGAGCTTAATAATGGCATCTAGAAAGAAAAACGACTAGATATGATTCATGGTATCACTCAAATAACACTCACAATAACTACTAAACAAGCTAAGATGTAAGTAAATAGAAATGATAAGTGAGGCAAAAAAACACGGATATGTACTTGTAATAATAGGTCCGTAAACTTATCGAGTACAAGTACATATCCATGATACCCTTGTTACATCTTTGAATACATGAGAACCCTCGAAGTTCTCGTAGGAGCACAAAAGATAAAATCGTAAAATATTGAAAGCATTTTAGTATCATATCAAAAGGAAAGTGAGGATCTCGGAGAAACGTGACTACAAACTCAAGCATTAAGAGATATTTCATCGAAACACTTATAGATTCGATAGAGAAAACACATATGCGAGCACCCATGACTTCATCTTGAGCTTGAAATAAGTATTACAAAGAAAGAAAACAATAACCCATAAAGGGTATTTGATTTATCGAAAAATGAAGAGTTAAATCTCAAGAAAAACCATTTACAAGTGAAGGAACCATAGAACTAAGCCTTTTAACAATGGTGGCTATGATGGAGAAAATAGAGTAGATAAATACAATGCCTACAACCTCTAAAAGCTAACATAATCTAATCAATGGCAGCCAACATCTTCAAAAATCGACAAAGAAAGCTTCAAACTAAGCCTTAAAAATGTAATAAATGACATATACAAGAAGCACAAATTGATACTAAGAGCTCTAACCCATCAAAATGGCAAGTGTGGAATGATTTTTCAAGGGCTTCACCATCCTTAGGCTCAAAATTGGCAAATGACCCAAGATTGGGTCGAATTTCCATTTTGCTACCTTAACCCTTGGGTTAGGTCAATTAACACATCAAAGAATAAAGGATGGAGATCAGTGGTTTAAGATAAAATCGTGTAAAGATCAAACGATGTGCATCACAAGTCAAATACTAATTACTAAGTTAAAGAATCATCGGTTGTGAATCATCAAAGTACCATGATCAAAGGTAGTATACCAACAATGAATTCAATGTAGTCTTACTACCCCCATCTGCGAGGTTAAAATATCTAAGGTTGTGAATTAATAGGAAAAATATCAATGGTCCTCATCATAAGAAATTAACACAACCAAAGTTTAGAATTCAACTGATTTTAAATATCACCACTAAAAATATTTGATGGATTGATTGATCGTTGGAGGGGTCACTAATAATTTTATTATTATTTCATTGATTATGCTAAGGTCCAAAAATATATGATGTTAATAACCAATGATTATCAAAATCGTAAACATTACCTTATTTTATGATGCTTATTATTAATCAAAAGGGTCCATAAAATGTTACATGATTTCGATGATTATTCAAAGGAGACCAATCAACATGTATGCAATGATTCTAATCAAAAGGGGACCAAACAATAATACATGATGATCAAGTCAACGAAGGTGGCCAAGTAATATATGGTCAAGACATATGCTAAATTCCATGATTACCTTAAACCCCTCGAAAGATACCTTAATCTTGCCAAGGATCTCATGCTAAAGGAGATGAATTAAAAGAAAGACATTTATCATTTTGCATGTGCACAAGGATAATTATTTGCATGTGAATAGAAAGGTGACAAAGAAGTATTCATATAGATAAAACCAAGACCAACCATTGACAAGTCTCACATTAGTGCAAGTAGAAGACAAAGATGATTATATTATCGTGTAGATAATGACATATAAGTGTCACATTAGTACAAGATGAATAAATTATCCCATGTGAAACATATGTCAACATCTTAGATCAAGAAGACCTTTTTGAAATTCTAATTACCTTATTTTTTAAAAAATTAATGTATTATTTTCTTGCACATGCCTGCAGGTAGTCCACACATTAGAGGGTGAATGTTTTGCCATGTACTGAAGACAAAATTATTATTTTTCATTATAAAGGGATATTATTTTTGCATGTACATCAAAGGGGGTAGAATTGTAAGGTGCCAAATTTATCATTGCAAGTGGATAAAATTTCAAGTGTCACATCAAGTAGATGAAGAAAAAGATTGCATGCACATTGGAGAAGACTTGCACAAAAAGTAAGAGATATTATTAGCTAAATTATTCATCTAAGTCTATTAAAAATAGATCCGACAACTCCACTTTGAATAGAATTTATTTTTGTAACTAAGGTGATAAATGCCTCATTATAATCAGAATGTATATTTTCATTCCTTTATTTATTCATGATAAAGGGGTAAAATTAGCATGTACGGGTGAGTGAAAATTTTAGCTTATTTTAGGATGGTTTGGTTGAATAATTTTGCTATATATTGTGTGCATTGAAAATCACAAAAGAATACTTTTGGACAAAGGAGTACTCAAGTAATTTTCTATCGCTTTTCCTTTAATGAGACCTTCTTTTTGTCTTTCCAATTTTACAAAGGTGGTGTGCATATTTTTATTATTCCTTTTGAATGTCAATTCCCGATTAATCAAATTTCCTTGCTGCAAATTTGGTATTTTCTACATAATATTAGTATACATGTTCATCTTGTTGTGTTGTTGTGATTTATCCCTCAATACATAAATATTTTTCCCTTAATATTGTGCTGAAAACCATTTTTTCATGCATCCAAAATTCACTCTCAATTTTATCAGTGCATATACTCACCAAATCCCCGATTAAATTTGGTGTATCAACCCTTTTCAATATCAGATTACTGATCATCTTTTTACCCTCAAAACCCTAAAAATTAGTTTAGGATACATCAATAAGGAAATGACCTTGATACTGAGACTCACCTCAATAATAGGTATACCCACATACCTGAGGTGTTTCCATTGTATCTATGAAAGTAAGAGATCAAAAATCTTAGAAACCTTGTTGTTATCTCTCAAAAAGGGTGCACTTTTGAGAGATAACAGCTTTTAACATGCTTAGAGGGACAAAGATCATATATGTAGCAAATTATAACAATCTTCAAGATTTACAACAAAATAAAGTCAATTTTTGAGAAGCAACCTATAAAAATTTATTCTAAAGATCATAATATTTATTTTTCGACTTTGTAAGGCTTAATTGCACCAGTTTTTCAAAGATGTTTCATGCGTAAGTGACTACAAGATCATCAAGTGAAGAGGAATTTCTAGTGATTTTTTTTTCTTTACCTTTAAATTTATTGCATACAACGGAACTACTTGAGAATAAACCAATGCAGATTTTGTTGATGGTGAATCATAACACCCATGAATGTCCGCGTAACTCGATGGGTTGAGACTCTCAAGGCGATTGCATAACATGAAACTTTTCCCAAGTGTGGGACCTCGCAAATTGGAAAAGCTCTCCTGGATGAAGGCCGGTTCCTATTCCTCCTGTCGTATGCACATGTAAAAATACGGAGGGTTTACTCAAAAACCTAAACTAACTTTCCAAGAAGATAGGGTAAGGAGATGCATAAAATAAAACCTAAACTACAAAGGTGATGCACCGATTTAATGAAGAACACCTCTCTTGCCAATAAACACAAACCATTGATATGCAATGCAAGATCATGCATAGATAACAAAATTTGCAGGTGAAAGACCAGGAGGATGCAAAAACATAGAGAGGGTTGATAATCATCCACAGACATGCATTATTTTCTCTAAAGATGATACAATACACTACAAAATGCCTAGAGGCAAAGTTACATTATAGTTTTAGATGGGAGGTTCTAACTCCACAAATTCACCTACCAAAGAGAAGAAGGGAGGGGAAAATAAGAATGTCCAAAATTTTGAAAGAATGCCCTCCTTACAATTTATGGGAAGAATGAGAGAGGGAAGAGAGAGGAATTCCAATCTACCCCAACCACCTCCGCATTCTATTTAATTCATCTCATTATGGTGGTAGGTGACAACCCTAGAAAACCCAAAGAATGGCGAATTCTATTTTTCATTTTTGGAGAACTTGTTCTCACCCAATTAAATATATATAGTCATAGTTGGATAGAGGACCTCGTAATATTTCCAAAAAGTCCAACCTTACGTGAATCCGAGATCCCCGTGAAAAGTTATGGCCATTTGAATATCTCGTCGCTGGGTTTGCTTTACTGTCGGGTGTAGACGCTCAAAACGTTGTGCCTCCCCCAAGATGCACCTTGGCACGAATTTTCACATGTTGACACTTTTTCCTATGTGCCCTCATCCTACACCTTGAGAAATTTTTTTACATGTCAACGCTTTGTCTTGTCGTCCCCCAAACTGCGCGCCTTGGGTGTGAATTTTTCCATGTCGACAATTTAGGCTGTGCCCCCTACTTGTGCCTTGGGTGTGAATTTTCTCATGTTGACGTTTTGTGTTATGTGCCCCAACAGATGCCTTGGGCACAAATTTTCACATGTTGACACTTTGTGCTATGTGCCCCACTGTGCCTTGGGCACGAATTTTCGCATGTCGACACTTTGTGTTGTGCGCCCCTAGCCTAGCGCCTTGGGTGTGAATTTTCACATGTCGACACTTTGTGTTGTGCACCCCCACCTATGCCTTGGGTGTGAATTTTCACATGTTGAAACTTTGTGTTATGTTCCCCACTGCGCCTTTGGGTGTGAATTTTCGCATGTCGACACTTTGTGCTCTGCGCCCAGTGCCGCACCTCGCGTGAATTTTTACATGTCGACACTTTGTCTTTGTGACTATATTTACCTCGGGGAGATATATACAACAATTTGGTGACTCAACGGGAGTGCCTTCCTGCTTTTAGGTAGAAGATCATTGGCCTTTTCTATTCCATTGGGCATGGAGTCATAAGCAATAACCTAAAACCAACTTGATCTCTGATCCCGAGCCTGATATCGCAACTCCTTCTCCGAGAGCACGTTGAACTGTAGAAATTCAACCTGAGAGCAACAAAACCTGTGTCGAAGCACTTAGGGAAATTGAAACCTAACTACAACAAGACAATGTGCACCCGCACTTAGAGGAATTGAAAACTAGGCTAATATTTACAAGGGTAAACCTTTCCTTTTAGTAGCAATGTTTAAGGTAGATTCCGTTAACCGGAATCGGGATTTCTTCTCCATCCAATGTAGACAATTGGAAGGCATTACTACTCTTACATCCTATGACCATGTAGGGGCCACTCCAAATGGCATCAAACTTGGAATGCCTTCTTGGTTTTTCCCGATCCGCATCCCATTCCAACCCGCATCCCCTTCCTCAAAGGTACTTGATTTCTCTTTCTTATCAAACCATCTTTTTAGTAAGGCATGATATTTCTCAATCATTTGAACTGCATGCTCTCTAATTTCTTCCAATTCCATCAACTTTGCATATCTGGCCTCCATTGGTTCGAACTCGCATAACTCCAATCGCTTCATGAGCTCCAATGCTCGGGAATTCTAATGATATAGGCAATCGCTCTCTTTCCCATAGACCAACTTGTAAGGAGAACTACCTATAGACCTCTTTGGTGTTATCCTATCAGCCCATAATGCTGATTTTAGCTTGGTATGCCATGTTCTTTGGTTTTCATCCAGAGTCCTTCTGATGATCCTTAGCAAATTCTTGTTTGTGGACTCTACTCATGTCCCATTACCTCATGGGTAATAATTTGAAGAGGTGCTCAAATAGATTCCATTCTTGACATCCCATTCTATAATCTTGGAACCTATGAATGCCAATGCATTATTTGATATGATAGTGGCCGGCACACCGAACCTGGTCACTATTCCTTCATAAAAGTCTAGTATGTTAGACTCGTTTACCTCTTTGAGCGCTATTGCTTCGGTCCACTTGGTGAAATAGTCCGTTGCCATGAGAATCCACTTGTGGCCTTGGCTTGAGTTTGGGTTGATGACCCCGATGAATTCCAATCCCCATTGTATAAATGGTTGGTCAACAAAAATTGGGTGCAATGGAAGCGCTGCTAGTCTTTCTTTTCCCGTGAAGAGTGCACATTTCTTGCACTTTCTTATCCATGTATAACACCATCCTTGAATCATTGTCGGCCAATAATACCTCGCCTTCATTATCTTGAGAGATGTTACTCATGGGGAAAAATTTCCTTTGGAATATCCATCGTGAAAATATCGTAATAAGCTCTCAATTCGACTTGTCCCAATGCACCTCAAAGTAGCACTCCATCGATGTCTTTCTTGAACAAAACACCATTAACAAGCACATATGGAATGGATTTCAATCTAAAGTATCTCCTCTTTGTTTTTCTCATTTCGGAGGGCATAGGCCTTTCGTAGGAAGTGTATCATATTGGGTCAATGCATGGTGTTGTGTCCCACTTCTTGTCCCGAAAATGCGAGCCAAAATGGAAAATGCACATTTTCCATGGCGGGTTCATGCAAATATACCTTCACGTGAACCGGTTTCTTGCAAAGAGACACGTAAGCCATTATTTTCCACGTGGCGCACTGAGAGGGTTCACATGAACACCATTCGTGTGAATATTGTTCGTGCGAACCCCCTGTTTATATATTGGAGGCGCTGTGGAGGAAATCATTTTCCTCCGCCCCACCTCCTTCGTGTAAAGTTTCGACCAGAGCCCACCACACTAGCCGAGAGCCCACCACACCAAAGGTGAGCCCACCAAAGGACTTGGCCCAACAATGATGAGCCTGTATGTTAGCAAAATCGTACACATTTTTTTAGCAAAATCGTAGCCACTAAAATACCATTTTTTGCAAAACCCTGGCTCATTTTTTTTTGGTAAAACCCCATTTTTTCTCATAGAAATGAATTGAATGTGAAGGTCAACTCTGAAAATACCTGGTTGGCCATTTTGTATGCTACATCCTTGTTACTTGTAAATGGTCTCTTTGAGAAACTTTGAGGGAAATAGGCAATATTTATACCCTTCCATTATGTACGTCCAATCCGAAAATAAAAAGTATTCTTTTACCAGTTCGTAGAAACTTGTTTTTACAATGGATGATTATACTATAGTTTCAAGATAATATTATCTAGCTTTATTTCTATTAGCTTTGATCCACGACTAAGGAAGAATTCATATGATTTGTTACGTACATTTTTCCAAGGTCCTTGTGGCATTGGGACATGGATGGTCTCATAATTACAATTCGGCATGAAAACCTTTTATGAATTCTTGTTGGGTTTCACTTCGAATTATATACTTGCTGGAATACTTGTAGTCCTGTGTGTGATTGGTTTTCCTTGTAAGCAAGCTACAATGAATTCAATAGTCATGCTTTATTTTAAGGTGTAAATTTTATATATAGTTTTATGTTTTTGTGTGGATTTATATTTATTTATATATTGGTTTTGAATTTAAATATGTATTCATGAATTTATTAGAAGTGAAATGGAATGGTATTTATATTTTAAGAGTTGTTCATGTTTAGGATAATTCATTCTTCATAAATATGAATGGTCTATTTGGTACTCATTATTTTTACTTTATTTCTTAATAATATGAATGGTTTAGGTCACTTCTTATATTTAGGGACACTCATAAGGGTGAAGCACCAAAATTTTTGATAAGTTATCTATCAAAGTATTTAGAGAGACCCTAATTTTTCACCCTTACACGAGCATTGTGCAATGCACATCAATACTTATGAAATATGGTTGTGAACTAGTCATATTTGATTTAATATATATTTGCTAGAAACTATTCCGTAATCGGATCTCAAAATATTATTACATAATTTAATCCATCGTAGAAGTACCATGTTTTTATTGAAAATATTGACAATTATAACAATAGTCCAAACTACGACAACATAGAAAAGAATCTAGAACATAATAACTACAACTACAATTTCAATATTCTAAAATGGACCATTTGATAATATTTGAGCTTTCCCATTTGCTCTTCAATCATTGTTATTTGGTGATCCAAATCAATGTTGTAAGCAAGCTCTTTCTGAGCAACCTGAAAATATTTTGCATTTGCTCTTCCACAAGTGGTCGATAACCAATTTTTTAGAAGACTTGCAATCACATTATGAAAATATTGATGTCCTGCATAACTTATTTCTAAGATAATGTGTTTCCAAAGATAGCACAAAGACTATTGTGAATAGAAATCTATGTCTTTTTAGTGAGCTTGTATTTCCAAAAAGTATGCATGATAGACTCGAAAAAAATTCTAACTAGACACTTAAGACGGTTGGTTACAAGAAATTGTATGTCATTGGCAATAGGTAGTGTGTGGAAGAACAATGGCTAAAAAACTGTTTTAGTCATGGCATTAGCTTTGAATTTCAAATAGTAGCTCCGAGGTGCTACCATTTATATTCTTTAAGTTTACATCTTCATTTTGAGTTGAGTCTTTGTTCCAAGGACAAGTCCAGATGAATTTTCAATAAAGAAATTTGAGCATGGAGTGATTTAAAATGTTGTTGTTAGACCATGTCCAGTCCTTCAAGAAGTTGCATTGAACCAAGAGTAGACATCTTAACAAGGAGTGAGTCGTCCTCAAGTTGCAAAATTCCAATTATAGCTGTCTTGTCATCCACACATAAGTGAAAAAAACCTTTAAGAAATGCCCATGTTTCCATTGGTACCATTATAAGTGACAAAAATCTTCAAATTTGCATATACCTATTTTTAAAAGACGTTTTCATTTCAGCCTAGACTACAAAGAAGGGGAAGATTGTTGATTTACACATCTATTCAACCAAATCGATGAAGTGGGAAAGCTAAGGTCATGTTAAAGAGATTTGTTATTCCATTCCAACAGCTCATAAATGTCACGTTGTGATTTCCACGTACTATTTAACAAAGGCACAAACAAAGAGTTTGAATTATTTACCAAGAAGTGGCTTGTTGTTCATATTCACTTCTCTCAATGGGCCTTTAGAGGTAGCAGTAGAGATATCGTATGACGAGTAAGAATTGTCCATGGTTTAGATTTGTTAAGAGCACAAATGATCCCTTTAGAAATTAAAAATTCACCTTGTGTACAAGGATCTATGATGCCAAGACATCCTCTATATTTGAGTTTAATATATTGCTTCCATGACATGCCTTGATACCCTTGTTGTCATCCCACTTCACCCAAATGAAATTTTCTAATGAGTTTGGTAAAATTTTTAATAGCATGATTTAGAAGGAAACTAGCATGTGGAGCTATAAACATGAGTTGCCATGAAGATCTTGTTAGAAAATTTGATTTTTATGGAAAAGGATAGGAATTTAGATCCCTAGCAATTAGATTTTTATGAAATTTATTTTTAAAACACCTTCATGTGTCACTAAGAGAAAATCCAAGTCAAAAGGAAATACACAAATATTTGGGGATTTTTTTATATGAACTTGATGCTACACAAGAGGGATCAAATGGGGAGTGAGCTTAGCTTGAATCATAATGAATCTAACAATATGGAGCAATAATCAATGATCTTAGGTTTCATTCGCTTGCTACCTACACCGCAAAGAATACTTAGTAGATTACTATGTTTGTGTTGAATCTTGATAAATCATGCAAATAACTTGTCATCCACACGATTTACCACTATATAATTAGGACTTTAAAGTCATCTTTAAAACTATTTACCACTCTATAATCTAGACTAAAAAGATGTCTAAGCATTACAAATTTTCTCTCATTTTTAAAAAAGGAAAGGGCATGTAGGCAAAAATAAAATTACAAATTACAAATTCTTGAAGAAACTCAAGCTTGAAGAAATTCTTGAACCAACTCCAGCCCCAACTATTTCTATCTAGCTCGGGTTTTGCAATATATACTGGCACATTTGACCTAGAGTTACTCCTCCATTGCTGAAAAGAAGAAACCACTCAATATATAAGCTACATCTGGAATGGATTCATTAATGCAAAGCATATCCTTTATAGTGAACAGAAAGCTCAATATATGGGCTACAGAAAGCTACACATATTGGTTACTACTCCTGTCAGAGCATCTTACAGAGGATTCATGTACATTGGCATGGTATAAGGTGATTTTTAGGCAAACATAAATGCTAAAGAACGTGAAGCAAAAGTTAGGAACTCGCCGTGAGAAATTATGTGACACAATCTCCATATCCAGGATGTATTAAAGAGCATTATAAAAAGGGCTTTCACTCCTTGTAGCATAAATTAATGAATTCCAATAAATAGGCAGAGTCCAGATGGTAGGATTCATTCAAGGCTTTTGGCAAAGAAATTTAGAATTCTGAATGAAATATATGTTTGAATACCTGATGGGATAGAGCATAAGCAATTGCTCGCTCCCTTTTGATTGCTCCTTCATGTCTCATTTGTAGTTTTGTGTGAATTTCTTCAAGTGTCCCTTGACTATCACACCATCCTTCCTAAAATGTAGAAATGCATTGCTCAAACAAAATATACCGCACTTCCCAATCTCTCCAACCCAAAAAGGGATCAGACCTGATCTAAAAATAAATAAATCATGCTATTCAAATATATCAGACACTGAAGATTAAACCAAACTTTAATTAAAGTAATTTTCTAGAACTCTTTTATTTTTTTGGTCTTGATGTTGTTGGGTACAGGGTTTCAAATGCTAGCCGACGTTTATTAAGTTTCAAAGTCGAGCTCAGCTAAGGAAACTAGTCACCATGACCTAAGAATTGCGCCTAAGAGTAGGAGAATTTATCCATCTTTCCAATAGGAGAAACCCAATAGTCTCTCGCCTCTGCATAAATGGCAAGAGTTTTCACCCTACCCATTTGGCCATCTACTTAAAATATCCCTGAACTTATTAAATCATAGCACTCAAATACCCCAATCCTAATATAGATAGAGCAACTTCTTTATCAAATTATTTAGAAATACCTCGGATTCTCTCAGTTTAGTCTCGCGGCTTCGATGTGCATCAAGTATTTCCTACACTGCCTGACCTTCCTTAGACATTCAAACATGGCGAGCCCTTACACGGGCCTGAACCCTGACGAGTGCTTGCATATACCTCAAAGTAATCAAGCACTGCTTCCTTACCTAACGACCCCTAAACAATGCTTGGAGCCTCACCAACCCTTTCAGTGCTCGTAGTGCTCTCCTCGCCTGTAAAACCCAAAAACCAAATCCAAAAGAGTGACAATAATCCCCTTCAAAAATAATCAAACGAAATTCTCACAGACCCGTTATTGTTCATCGAGAATGGTTACCAAAAATCCTCGAATGCAATGATCCGATTCGAATGACAGCCCATTCCCTGCCATGACTGACCTTGAAGTCCTTTGGAGGAGCCCTCACTATTGTTGCCACTGCAGCATTATAGGCCTCTGCAGCTAGCCTCAGATGCAGATTCAGCAGTCTCCACATTGAGATGTCTCGACTGCTTATGCCAACTTCCTTCGCTTCTTTCCCCTGACTCGTGCTCACCAGATATTTTCCACAGACCCCATTTTTTGGACTTGACGTTGGTAAGCTTCTTCTGTTCATGATTCAACAATAGCAATCAATCATCTTGCTTGTAAAAGGGAAAATGAATCCTCCTTTGTAATTGGTTTCCCCCGTTTTGTATGCTACATCCTTGTTACTTGTAAATGGTCTCTTTGAGAAACTCTCGAGGGCAATAAGAAATATTTATACCCTTCCATTATGTACGTCCAATCAGTCCAATCAGAAAATAAAAGTATTCTTTTACCATGTTCGTGAGAAAATTGTTTTTTACAATGGACGATTATACCGTAGTTTAAAGCTAATTTTATCTATCTTTATTTCTATTAGCTTTGATACATGACTAAGGAAGAATTCATATGGTTGTTACCTGCAAATTTTTCCAAGGTCCTCTTGGTTGCACCCGTTGTTCAATGTATTTTTTTGAAGGGCTTCTTTTATGTGCTGAAAATCAGAATAACATAAAGGATCTTTTTATTTTCTAAAAATGAGTATATTGTGTACCTCGAGCTGCCTATGCCAAACTAAGATCCCAAAAGTGGCATAATTGTTGATTGGAGCTGGGATCGCAAAGTGCACTTCCGCAATAATGCATATCATGGAGATATTCCATTTTCACAAACCTTAATACTACGACCAACGCTTAGGAAGCTTTGCATATTTCTTCCGCAATATCTATTTCAATGTGCCTTTAGGGCTGCTTCAAAGCTTCTAGATAAGATAATATAAATATAAATAAATAAGAACTCATTGCGTAGTTTCCTCCTAGAACTCATTGGCGTGCATGTATGCCTACACTTGAGAAGCACATGCTTTAATGATATCAATGAACTTTCACATTATATTCTTATATCCAAGAAAGATTCAGAAGTTTTAGATAATGTATCAGTAGTGATATTATAAGGCACTATAAAAACAATGTTGATGAAGCAAGGATGGGAAATGTGACGGGAACAGTGGTCGAGGAGGTTTGGTGTACAAAATGTACACACACTCATGTTTACATGAAATTACATTTTTAGGGATTTATCATTAACACGTATTGCTAATGGTTCAAATTTCATAAAAGATTAGGCACGGCTATCATCTTTCAACAAAACCATGCTCATACATGTTATTTTTATTAGTGTTGCATACCGATAGGTTATAATCGATGACAAACATAAATAATATAACATATAGAGTTCAAAATTTTAAGCACGTAAAAACAAACATTAATAAGAAAAAAGGAAAAGTAAATTTCAGTCATATATGAGTTACATAAGATAATGCCAAAGTTAAACAACTTCCTTGAAATAAACAAAATTTTCCCTGAAATGTAAACTTGATTTATCCCCGATTTTGTATACAAACACCGTGATGACATCAATAATAGATTACAAATAATTTCAATGTTTTTGTGATTTTTAAGCATGCATAAGTGGTCAACTTGTACATGTGGAGATATAGATGCATTAGACATGTCTTTTACCGATGTGTTTTGTTGTTTAAAATTTGATTGGTGTTCTATTTGATTGTGCTAATTCTCGTATCATATGCACAAAAATTGTGTTCCAGGAAAGGTGAATCCCACTCAATGTGAGGCTTTGATAATGGTTTGTGCCTGTGTAAACTTACATTGTCTTCTAGAAACATTGCTTTGACTTTAAGATCATCTAAATGTATTCAAAACTTTTCATTTTTGAACTCGCAACATCACTTGGTATATTTTGTTATCATTTTGATTTGCAATTTATGTAATTTATTTGATTTTGTAATTTATTTTCTATATTAGTCAGTATTGAAGCTTGAAAATTTCATATTTTTGTTTTCATTAATATAGGAAAATATCTTAGGAATTTTTTTAAATTAAAAGTACTATTAATTAGAATTTTACTTTCATTTTTTTACAAATCATGGATTCTTCTAGAACTCCTAATTTGTTTGAGAGGACCAATTTAGAGATTACAAAATTGCAATCTATTCTCAAAATCCAACTACAGGCTTAGGCAAAGATAAAGCCCATTGTGAAAAATACTTTGTTGATCTTCGTAGAATAGAGACAAGTTTGAAAACATATAATCCATTTGATTCTAAATCAATAAAAATTTTATGGATTCATTAAAATCAAGTGTCTCAAGAGATGTAGGATATAATGAGATTACATCATGACTTTCCGATAAGGAAGTCGTTAAGAGGTCTTGTTGGATTTTTTATGCAGACAAATGGAAAATAAGGGCATATTATGTAAACAAATGTTCATGTCCTTTATGTGCACCTTTGATTTATCCTAGATTTGTGGCCTCTCAAGGCCAATTTCCAAATAATGACCAATTACCATTATACTTCATAATGATGCTACATGATGAGGTTCACTTAAACCTAAAGGTGAACTATTTAGACATCCCTAGTTATTTGGGGGGGGGCATGTCCATATTAGCCACAGCAGCATATAGAAAGGAGGGAGCTCCTACAAATTGTTGACGCGTGGCAGCTTGTACTCAAGGCCACAAGCATTCTTATCGTGTTTTCGTGGATGTCAGCAAAGAACTTTCGTTATGACTGCACATGAGGTCAGCTATAGAGGGTCTTGCTGGCATTGCGCACGAGACCTAATTGATCTCTTCCGACCGTGTGGTCGCACCTTGAGACGCGATAATAGCAGCTGGAGGTGCTAGTAGCACCAGTGATGCATGCAATGAGGTATACGCCGTGCATCTTTGATTTCCCATATGACTTTGAGCTAGTTATAGATTCCGATCGGGCACGTTTGCCAGACGATCATGGCTGCCGACTTGTTGTGTGCGTATGAGGTGATTGCTCGGCATTGCAGCATTCCACTATCGGGGTTTTTATATTTTATAGAGCGAGTGGGAGTGTATCTTCTAGTCGATACTACCGCCGCTACTACGAGATAGACTTCTTGTTGTCGGGATTTTCACACTGATGTTCAAAGACATTTCATGTTCCTGTGTGTGAAAATTAAACCTTTAATATAATTAAAATTTATTTTAATTGATCATTACTTTACAATTTATTAATATTAAAATTAAGCATGTACTTTTGTGTTTAGGATTCTTCTCCAAGGTGTGGAGCTTCACATCCCACACCATCTATCTCGTGTCACATACACATAGCTCTTGACTCGAACACAACATGGATCTCAATGTTCTATGGGTCCGAGTCAACTTGGCTTAGTTGGCGACATATTTTCTGGTGTTGAGGTCGTGGATGACAATCCCATACATTTGTAGATGAATTCCGCAGAGGTATAAATACATGTGTTTTAATATAATTAATATTTAATCTAAATTTAAATGTTAGAAATTAATGAACTTTATTCAAAAAAATTATTTATCAACTTCTTACATTTTATTTATTTTGTTTCACAGGATCCACGGGACGAGATCTACTACGGTATCATAGATACTCCCAACATCCGCACAGGACAGACATCTACTAAGGTAATCAATTATACATATCGCTTATATAATGTATTGAATTAATCAAGAAATTGTTGTAGATTTCTCGCTTATATATTTTAATATATGGTACATGCTATATATAGTTTATGACATGTATATTCCTTTTTTTAACATGCAGGGTGCAGCAGAGCGTAGTGAGGAGTCTGGCACTCGCCCTAGTGCACGAAGGAGACTTCAATGATATTTTATAGATTTGAAACATTTTAGACATACTTTTAGAGATTTTAGACATGTATATATATTCATACTCATTCTAGACATTATTATTATATTTTGATATATGTCTTAGACACGTGTATTATTAATATATTTTGATATATGTCTTAGACACGTGTATTTACAATTATGGATGTGAATATAAGACACCCCCTTATCTTTCATTTTTGTCTCTTGATGATATCATAATAGGTATATAACTAGCAATCGCATGTGTTTCATGAGATGTGAACGCCGAACGGTATATGTTATTTGATTTAGAGGCATAGTTATGTGAAGGTTGTTTCTACATTTCAGTCTTGCTCCTTGCCAGAGATTCCTCATTTTCAACCATTGACTAACATCCTTCCAAATCTGTTGTGAGAATGGACCCTGTACAAATAGATGGGTGGTTCTCCATGCTAAATAGATGGCTTGTTCTCCATGCTAAATTTTCCTTTGTTCATCAATATTGATGGAGAGATAGATTTGTAGGGTAGGGATGGGTGAGTGCCTCTACTCTACACATAGTGGTATATAGATATAGATATAGATCAAGATAAGGCAACAACATCCATAGTTATGCTTGGAAGACCAAGGGTCTATGAATATCTAGATGGATAAAGCACATGCCTAACTATTATATAAGCCATAGCCAAGAAAAAATGAATCTTATACCATTGTAAGAAGGATCCTCGATTGTGAATGGAAAAGGGATTTGCAAATATTCCCAGTCTAAAATAGATAAAGATCACATCAGCTGATCAAATTGCCAATTTTTCCTTGTTTGTGTGTGAGACCTTATGTGGATCGATGTAGTTGAGCAGAGTTTGATCGTGCTTACTGCAGTATGGATACAAAATGATCAAAGGCGATGGGCATGCCTGTAGGGTGTTCATCATTCATGCCTCAACACGCGGGGTAGTGGGCTTCCGAGTGAAGGAAGTGACATTGGCTGATCAGTACTACAATGTACAGTGTGCCAGGTTGCAGGTGAGTTAGAGACTATTGGATGACATCATAGTCATGAGGTTCTGAATCATCCTCTTCTATACTCTTGGATCAAGGGGGGTTTGTTAGGACTTGTGTTCCAAAGGTTTAGTTTGTTATCATCGTGTATGGGGCATGCTACTCACTTTAGATAATTAGTTTATATTAGTTTACATACAGTGAATTAAAGCTTACACCAACAAAAAGCATAGTAAACCATAGTAGCCTTTTGAATTCAAAAGTTCACTTATCTGTGTCATCAGTTGCCTAGTTTGTTTCTACCTCATCACATACCACCATGCTAGTGAGCATGTCATGCTGGTCCATATCAATCATCATATCATTCGTGGCATTTGGAATCATCTCCTCTTTGCTTCGATACTCGCTACCTTCTATTTTCATCATCACTCCATATTTCTACACCAAGCTTGTGTTGGTGATGCAAAATTGCAGGTTTCTTACATAGTGGACTTTGTTATAGTGCAAGCCTATGTTCACTTAACACCAACAAACCATCTCTAAAACAATATTGTACTTGTTTGAAATGATGGTACCAAAATTACATCTCTTACAATAATTTTTATCAGAATGATCTTGGAGATGAACTTGATTATTGCGTGAAATCAACACATACTCAATGGTTCTTGATGGCTTTTATAATTCTTTGAGGAGCATTTTTAACAATCCAGATGCAATTGTCAACTTCTCACTATGATGGCAGAGGAACAATTGTTTTTTAGGACTTGTCTTGAATTTGGAAAATAGCTTGCTACCTTCATCTCCAAAGACAATTTCTCCAACTTCGCATAGATATGCCCAATTGGAATTTTGATAATAAAGTCTAGAATTTCCTTAAGATAGCCAACATGGTTAAGAAGGTCAACCATGCACATATAATGATCGACTTTGTTTTTTAGATTTTGATTGTCCCATGGCTATCCTGGTAAGTTTAACAGTTTTGCAAAGACACCAATTGCTCGACAACAAAACTCATTGCAAGCCTACCTTTATGATTTTGATTAAGGTATTGATAGGCCAAGCTAGCAACTTTCTGGGCTCCCTTCACAGAATACTGTCCTTCCAACCTTGGATCTATAATTTTAAGCAACTTCTTATTATTGTACAGAAATGGTCAAGCCCACTCTACCAGGTTATAGTCTCTGCTTAGTCTGGTCTTATCCATGGATTTCCTACGAAACAACAATTCCAAAGAACACCAAAACCATAGACTTCAATGCTAACTGTTAGGTGACCAGGTCATCACATACCTAGGAGTCACAGAACCATATATACCCATTACACGAGGGTAAACATGAGTCTGGTCTCCTCCTAACCATTTTATCAAGTAGAAAGTTCTCGTCAGTATAATCTGAGTCCAATAAAATATTGGATGTCTTGAAGTCATGATAGATAAACTTGCCTTTCCAGTTCATGAAGAAAAGCAAGTCCTTTGCAAGAGCACTAAGTGCAATCTTCATTCTTACCGACCAAGGTATAGAACACATACTTTTGGAATAGATGGTTTTCGAGATCGCCACGAGACATATACTTATAAACCGAAACCTTTATTCATCTTCACAACAATAACATATAAGTTTCACCAAGTGTGGGTGGCTTAACCGCCAAAGAAAGATGACTGTGCTAATGATTTTCTTTTCCAAGACCCTGTTGATTGAGAACCTTAATCTACTATCGAAAGGGATTTCGGACTGTCCGAAATTCTCGTTTGTGTAGTCTTTGTAGACAATTCCAATTCCTCTCTCTGACCAAGAACATGATCCCAACAATTTTTTTGTTGGTGTAAGCTTTAATTCACTATATGTAAACCACAAAGTGAGTAGCCTTTTGAAGTGCATATTAGTTTGTAACGTAAAAGCAATTATTTGTTGTGATAGTGCTTTGCGGAATCTATAGCTATTGTTTTTTATTGGTTCTGTGTTCCCTAGGGCGTTATAGGGTATCCTAGAGGACAGTTTGAGGATGATGCTTTGGTATTGGTATGGTGAGAAAGAAAAGGGAAAAGCACTACCTTGTTGGTGTAGCACAGGTCTGATCTTCGCACAACTCATGCAGCCATACTACTTGCCTAGCATTGATGACAACAACTTTCCACTTGTTCATGAAGAAAAGCAAGTCCTTTAGCAAAGCACTAAGTGCAATCTTCATTCTTACTCGACTAAGGTATAGGAACACATATATACCCATTACACGAGGGTAAACATGAGTCTGGTCTCCCTCCTAACCATTTTATCAAGTAGAAAGTTCTGCTGTATAATCTGAGTCCAATAAAATATTGGATGTCTTGAAGTCATGATAGATAAACTTTCCTTTCCAGTTCATGAAGAAAAGCAAGTCCTTTAGCAGCACTAAGTGCAATCTTCATTCTTACTGACCAAGGTATAGGAACACATACTTTTTGGAATAGATGGTTTTCGAGATTGCCACGAGACATATACTTATAAACTAGCAACCGTTATTCATCTTCACAACAATAACATATAAGTTTCACCAAGTGTGGGTGGCTTAACTGCCTAAGAAAGATGACCTGTGCCAATGATTTTCTTTTCCCCTGAAGACCCTGTTGATTGAGAACCTTAACTGCTAATGAAAGGGATTTGGACTGACCGACATTCTCGTCAGTGTAGTCTTTGTAGACAATTCCAATTCCTCTCTCGACCAAGAACATGATCCCAACAATTGTTTTGTTGGTGTAAGCTTTAATTCACTTTGTATGTAAACCATGTGAGTAGCATTTCTAAGTGCATATTAGTTTGTAGAATTAAAAGCAATTATTTTTTGTGATAGTGCTTTTTATGGAATCTATAACTATTGCTTTTTATTGGTTATGTGTTCCTAGGGCGTTATAGGGTATCCTAGAGGACAGTTTGAGGATGATGCTTTGGTATTGGTATGGTGAGAAAGAAAAGGGAAAAGCACTACCTTGTTGGTGTAGCACAGGTCTGATCTTCACACAACTCATGCAGCCATACTACTTGCCTAGCATTGATGACAACAACTTTCCACTGTTCCTTAGTTGCCTTCTATACTTCCTCTGGTAGACATGATCTGATCACGTTGATGTGTTGCTTTTTCCATCTCTTGCCATCCTCGGTCAGTGTCCATACAGTCTTTGCTGTAATTAATAATTTAATAGTGTTCTGTGTCACTGTCATCTATTATTAACTCGTATGTATTTTATTTAATCTTTTTATCACTCCCCATAAATACTTTGGACGTATCTTTGCCCATTTTTATTCGTATATTTGAAACCTCCCTTTTTCTTAAAACTATCTTCTTCATCCATTTTGAACCTATATAACTTAAGTTTTAGGAAAATTTGGCATTGATCGCTTTAAGCTCCAAATAATTTATTTTGAGTATCCCATATTTCTTTTGATGATTTTTCTAGGTCTACATGATGAATTTCGAGTCAAAGAAAGCAAGGCCGATTTCTTATTCATAAGTTGCATTTCTCGCTCCCGTTTATAATGTGAATGTATAACACGATTATCCATTTGCATTAATTATTTTTAAAATGGCCCTGTCATAGTATTTATCGTCAATTATATGGGCTAGCTACCGGAAATATCTATATTAGAAGCTCCAATTCATAATCTCAATCAATCAATTGTCTGATAATAGGCCACACCGAAATGTCAACTTAAAATTATATTTCACAATTTTCTCCCAAAACTTAACTATTACATATTGAGGAAAATTAAATTAGTAATATAAATGTTGTTGCTCGAAAAAGGAAAGCATTACTTGGTATTACTATATTTATAGGCTATAGAGATGGAATATTTCCCTCAAAATTGAGTAGCATTACTTTAAATCTCATGTGGCATTGCCATTTTAAAATAAAAAGTTTCCTTTGGAGAAATGCAAATGAAATGGCAAGAAGTTGGAATTGACTACTTGGCCTTAAATTACATGCGTAGTATTGTTAAGTTGTGTAACTCGTATATAGTTTTCAAGATTTCTAGGCAATGCCCTTGATCATTGGTTCCAAAGACATTGAAAAAAGGTCATGATAAATTTAAAAATTGATACTCCCTTACCCAACACCCTAGTTTAGTGTTTTGGTGTGGATTTAGACTTATAAATGAATTATTCCGTGCCAATCTAGTACAAAAGGAAAAATATATATTGATTATTTTACGTGATATGGTGACATGACATAAATTAAGTACTTCATCTAATTATTTCCCATAAGGTAATGGATTAGGTGAAAGCACTAAAAAATATTTTGAGGATCATCAGAAGAACACTCAAAGACAATCAAATAGCTTTGTATCTAATGTTAAATTCAGCACTTTGGGCTGATAGAGTGACTCCTAAAATATCAATTGGCAATTCATCATACAAACTTGTTTATGGATGAGAGGAAAGAATGCCCATCTCAGTTGAGTTACTGCATTGGATTTATTGCATACAACGTAACTACTTGAGAATAAACCAATGCAGATTTTGTTGATGGTGAATCATAGCACCCATGAATGTCTGCAACTCAATGGGTTGAGACTCTCAGTGCGATTGCATAACATGAAACTTTTCCCAAGTATGGGACCTCGCAAATTGGAAAAGCTCTCTGGATGAAGGCTGGTTCCTATTCCTCTGTTCAGATGCACATGTAAAAATGTAGAGGGTTTACTCAAAAACCTAAAATAACTTTCCAAGGAGACAGGGTAAGAAGATGCATAAAATAAAACCTAAACTACAATGGTGATGCACCGACGAATGAAGAACACCTATCTTGCCAATAAACACAAACCATTAATATGCAATGCAAGATCATGCACAGAGATAACAAAATTTGCAGTGAAAGACCAGGAGGATGCAAAAAAACATAGAGAGGGTTGATAATCATCCACAGGCATGCATTATTTTCTCTAAAGATGATACAATACACTACAAAATGCCTAGAGGCAAAGTTACATTACGCTTTTAGATGGGAGGTTCTAACTCCACAAATTCACCCCTCCTCCACAATTTATAGGAAGAATGAGAGAGGGAAGAGAGAGGAATTCCAAATCTACCCCAACCACCACCAGATTCTATTTTATTCATCTCATTATGGTGGTAGGTGACAACCCTAGAAAACCCAAAGAATGGGGAATTGTATTTTTCATTTTTAAAGAACTTGTTCTCACCCAATTAAATATATATAGTCATAGTTAGATAGAGGACCTCGTAAGCTTTCCAAAAATTCCAACCTTGCGTGAATCTGAGATCCCTGTGAAAAGTTATGGCAATTTGAATATCGCGTTAGGGTTTGCTTTCTGTCAGGTGTCGACGCTCAAAATGTTGCGCCTCCTGAAGATGCACCTTGGCGTGAATTTTCACATTGTCCTATGTTCCCTCATCCTACACCTTGAGAACAAATTTTTACATGTCAACACTTTGTGCTTTGCATCCCCAGCATCGCGCCTTGGGTGTGAATTTTTGCATGTCGACACTTTGTCTTGTGTGCCCCCACTGTGCCTTGGGTGTGAATTTTCTCATGTTGACACTTTGTGCTGTGTGCCCCTAGCCTATGCCTTGGGCACAAATTTTCACATGTTGACACTTTGTGCTATGTGCCCTAGCTTGTGCCTTGGGCACGAATTTTCACATGTCGACACTTTGTGTTGTGTGCCCCCAACCTGCGCCTTGGGTGTGAATTTTCACATGTCGAAACTTTGTGTTGTGCACCCCACCTATGCTTACGTGGGTGTGAATTTTCACATGTTGACACTTTGTTCTATGTTCCCCACTGCGCGCCTTGGGTGTGAATTTTCGCATGTCGACACTTTGTGCTCTGCGCCCCAGCCTGCACCTTGGGCGTGAATTTTTGCATGTCGACACTTTGTGCTGTGACTATATTTACCCGGGGAGATATATACAACAATTTGGTGACTCAACGGGGTGCCTTCCTGCTAGGTAGAAGATCAGTGGCCTTTTCTATTCCATTGGGCACGGAGTCATAAGCAATAACCTAAAACCAGCTTGATCTCCGATCCCGAGCCACGACATCTTTGCAACTCCTTCTCCGAGAGCATGTTGAACTATAGAAATTCAACCTGAGAGCAACAAAACCTGTGTCGAAGCACTTAGGGAAACTGAAACCTAACTACAACAAGACAATGTGCACCCGCACTTAGAGGAATTGAAAACTAGGCTAATATTTACAAGGGTAAACCTTTCCTTTTAGTAGCAATGTTTAAGGTAGATTCCGTTAACCGGAATCAGGATTTCTTCTCCATCCAATGTAGACAATTGGAAGGCATTACTACTCTTACATCCCATGACCATGTAGGGCCACTCCAAATGGCATCAAACTTGGAATGCCTTCTTGGTTTTTCCCGATCTGCATCCCATTCCGTAACCATCCCCTTCCTAGAAGGTCCTTGATTTCTCTTTCTTATCAAACCATATTTTTAGTAAGGCATGATCTTTCTCAATCATATGAACTACATGCTCTCTAATTTCTTCCAATTCCATCAACTTTGCATATCTGGCCTCCATTGGTTCGAACTCAGACAACTCCAACTGCTTCATGAGCTCCAATGCTGGGAATTCTAATGATATAGGCAATACTACCTCTTTCCCATAGACCAAATTGTAAGGAGAACTACCTGTAGACCTCTTTGGTGTTATCCTGTCAGCCCATAATGCTGATTTTAGCTTGGTATGCCATGTTCTTTGGTTTTCATCCAGAGTCCTTCTGATGATCCTTAGCAAATTCTTGTTTGTGGACTCTGCCTGTCCATTACCCTGTGGGTAATAATTTGAAGAGGTGCTCAAATAGATTCCATTCTTGACATCCCATTCTATAATCTTGGAACCTATGAATGCCAATGCATTATCTGATATGATAGTGGCTGGCACACCGAACCTGGTCACTATTACTTCATAAAAGTCTAGTATGTTAGACTCGTTTACCTCTTTGAGTGCTATTGCTTTGGTCCACTTGGTGAAATAGTACGTTGCCATGAGAATCCACTTGTGGCCTTGGCTTGAGTTTCGGTTGATGACCCCAATGAAGTCCAATCCCCATTGTATAAACGGTTGGTCACCAAAAATTGGGTGCAATGGAAGCGCCGCTAGTCTTTCTTTTCTCGTGAAGAGTTCACATTTCTTGCACTTTCTTATCCATGTATAACAATCACTGAACATTGTCGGCCAATAATACCCTGCCTTCATTATCTTGAGAGCTGTTACTCATGGGGAAAAATTTCCTTTGGAATATCCATCATGAAAATATCGTAACAAGCTCTCAATTCGACTTGTCCCAATGCACCTCAAGTAGCACTCCATTGATGTCTTTCTTGAACAAAACACCATTAGCAAGCACATATGGAATGGATTTCAATCTAAAGTATCTCCTCTTTGTTTTTCTCATTTCGGAGGGCATAGGCCTTTCTGTAGGAAGTGTATCATATTGGGTCAATGCATGGTGTTGTGTCCCACTTCTTGTCCCGAAAATGCGAGCCAAAATGGAAAATGCACATTTTCCATGGCGGGTTCATGCAAATATACCCTTCGCGTGAACTAGTTTCTTGCAAAGAGACATGTAAGACATTATTTTCCATGTGGCGCAATTGAGAGGGTTCACACGAACACCATTCGCGTGAATAGTGTTCGCGCGAACCCCCTGTTTATATATTGGAGGCGCTGTGGAGGAAATCATTTTCCTCTGCCCCCCACCTCCTTCATGTGAAGTTTGTGTGACCGACCAGAGCCCACCACACCAGCCGAGAGCCCACCACACCAGTGAGCCCACCAGTGACGAAGCCCAGCAACGATGAGCCCAGGTATGTTAGCAAAATCGTACACATTTTTTTAGCAAAATCGTAGCCACTAAAATACCATTTTTTGCAAAACCCTGGCTCATTTTTTTGGTAAAACCCCATTTTTTCTCGTAGAAATGAATTGAATGTGAAGGTCAACTCTGAAAATACCTGGTTGGCTATTTTGTATGCTACATCCTTGTTACTTGTAAATGGTCTCTTTGAGAAACTCTGAGGGAAATAGGCAATATTTATACCCTTCCATTATGTACGTCCAATCGGAAAATAAAAAGTATTCTTTTACCAGTGTTCGGAGAAACTTGTTTTTGACAATGGATGATTATCTTCGTAGTTTCAAGATAATATTATTTAGCTTTATTTCTATTAGCTTTGATCCACGACTAAGGAAGAATTCATATGGTTGTTACCTGTACATTTTTCCAAGGTCCTTGTGGCATTGGGACATGGATGGTCTCATAATTACAATTCAGGCATGAAAACCTTTTCTGAATTCTTGTTGGGTTTCGCTTCTGAATTATATACTTACAGAATACTTGTAGTCTGTGTGTGATTGGTTTTCCTTGTAAGCAAGCTACAATGAATTCAATAGTCATGCTTTATTTTAAGGTGTAAATTTTATATATAGTTTTATGTTTTTGGTGTGGATTTATATTTATTTATATATTGGTTTTGAATTTAAATATGTATTCATGAATTTATTAGAAGTGAAATGGAATGGTATTTATATTTTAAGAGTTGTTCATGTTTAGGAGAATTCATTCTTCATAAATATGAATGGTCTATTTGGTACTCATTGTTTTTAATTTATTTCTTAATAATATGAATGGTTTAGGTCACTTCTTATATTTAGGTGACACTCATAAGGGTGAAGCACCAAACTTTTGATAAGTTATCTATCAAAGTATTTAGAGAGACCCTAATTTTTCACCCTTACACGCATTGTCAATGCACATCAATACTTATGAAATATGGTTGTGAACTAGTCATATTTGATTTAATATATATTTGCTAGAAACTATTCCATAATCGGATCTCAAAATATTATTACATAATTTAATCCATCGTAGAAGTACCACTTTTTTATTGAAAATATTGACAATTATAACAATAGTCAAACTACGAAACATAGAAAAGAATCTAGAACATAATAACTACAACTACAATTTCAATCTTCTAAAATGGACCATTTGATTATCTTCGAGCTTTCCCATTTTCTCTTCAATCATTGTTATTTGGTGATCCAAATCAATGTTGTAAGCAAGCTCTTTCTGAGCAACCTGAAAATATTTTGCATTTGCTCTTCCACAAGTGGTCGATAACCAATTTTTTAGAAGACTTGGCAATCACATTATGAAAAATATTGATGTCTGGCATAACTTCTTTCCAAGATAATGTGTTTCCAAAGATAGCACAAAGACTATTGTGAATAGAAATCTATGTCTTTTTAGTGAGCTTGTATTTCCAAAAAGTATGCATGATAGACTCGAAAAAAATTCTAACTAGACACTTAAGACGGTTGGTTACAAGAAATTGTATGTCATCGCCAATAGGTAGTGTGTGGAAGAACAATGGCTAAAAAACCTTTTTAGTCATGGCATTAGCTTTGAAATTGTAAATAGTAGCTCTGAGGTGCTACCATTTATATTCTTTAAGTTTACATCTTCATTTTGAGTTGAGTCTTTGTTCCAAGGACAAATCCAAGATGAATTTTCAATAAAGAAATTTGAGCATGGAGTGATTTAAAATGTTGTTGTTAGACCATGTCCAGTCCTTCAAGAAGTTGCATTGAACCAAGAGTAGACATCTTAACAAGGAGTGAGTCATCCTCAAGTTACAAAATTCCAATTATAGTTGTCTTGTCAGCTACACATAAGTGAAAAAAAACCTTTAAGAAATGCCAATGTTTCCATTGGTACCATTATAAGTGACACAAATCTTCAAACTCGCATATACCTATTTTTAAAAGACGTTTTTATTTCAGCCTAGACTACAAAGAAGGGGAAGATTGTTGATTTACACGTCTATTCAACCAAATCGATGAAGTGGGAAAGCTAAGGCCATGTTAAAGAGATTTGTTATTCCATTCCAACAGCTCATAAATGTCACGTTGTGCTTTCCACATACTATTTAACAGTGCACAAACAAAGAGTTTGAAGTATTTACCAAGAAGTGGCTTGTTGTTCATATTCACTTCTCTCAATGGGCCTTTAGAGGTAGCATGAGATATCGTATGGCGAGTAAGTAATTGTCCATGGTTTAGATTTTTAAGAGTACAAATGATCCATTTAGAAATTAAACATTTACCTTGTGTCCAAGGATCTATGATGCCAAGACATCCTCTATATTTGAGTTTAATATATTGCTTCCATGACATGCCTTGGATACCCTTGTTGTCATCCCACTTGACCCAAATGAAATTTTCTAATGAGTTTGGTAAATTTTTTGTAGCATGATTTAGAAGGAAACTAGCATGTGGAGCTATAGACATGAGTTGCCATGAAGATCTTGTTAGAAAATTTGATTTTTATGGAAAAGGATAGGAATTTGGATCCCTAGCAGTCAAGCTTTTTATGAAATTTATTTTTAAAACACCTTCATGTGTCACTAAGAGAAAATCCAAGTCAAAAGGAAATACCCAAATATTTGGGGATTTTTTTATATTGAACTTGATGCTACACAAGAGGGATCCAATGGGGAGTGAGCTTAGCTTGAATCATAATGAATCTAACAATATGGAGCAATAATCAATGATCTTAGGTTTCATTCGTTTGCTACCTACACCGTCAGCAATACTCAGTAGATTACTGTGTTGTGTTGAATCTTGATAAATCATGCAAATAACTTGTCATCTGTTACAGTATTTACCACTATATAATCAGGACTTTAAAGTCATCTTTAAAACTATTTACCACTCTATAATCTGGACTAAAAAGATGTCTAAGCATTGCAAATTTTCTCTCATTTTTAAAAAAGGAACAGGGCATGTAGGCAAAAATAAAATTACAAATTACAAATTCTTGAAGAAACTCAAGCTTGAAGAAATTCTTGAACCAACTCCAGCCCCAACTATTTCTGTCTAGCTCGGGTTTTTGCAATATATACTGGCACATTTGATCTAGAGTTACTCCTCCATTGCTGAAAAGAAGAAACCAGTCAATATATAAGCTACATCTGGAATGGATTCGTTAATGCAAAGCATATCCTTTACAGTGAACAGAAAGCTCGATATATGGGCTACAGAAAGCTACACATATAGGTTACTACTCCTGTCAGAGCATCTTACAGAGGATTCATGTACATTGGCATGGTATAAGGTGATTTTTAGGCAAACATAAATGCTAGCAACGTGAAGCAAAAGTCAGGCACTGTCAGAGAAATTATGTGACACAATCTCCATATCCAGGATGTATTAAAGAGCATTATAAAAAGGGCTTTCACTCCTTGTAGCATAAATTAATGAATTCCAATAAATAGGCAGAGTCCAGACGGTAGGATTCATTCAAGGCTTTTGGCAAAGAAATTTAGAATTCTGAATGAAATATATGTTTGAATACCTGATGGGATAGAGCATAAGCAATTGCTCGCTCCCTTTTGATTGCTCCTTCCTGTCTCATTTGCAGTTTTGTGTGAATTTCTTCAAGTGTCCCTTGACTATCACACCATCCTTCCTAAAACAGACAATGCATTGCTCAAACAAAATGTACTGGACCCCCAATCTCTCCAACCCAAAAAGGGATCAGACCTGATCTAAAAATAAATAAATCATGTTGTTCAAATATATCAGACACTGAAGATTAAACCTAACTTTAATTAAAGTAATTTTCTGGAACTCTTTTATTTTTTTGGTCTTGAGGTTGTTGGGTACAGGGTTTCAAACGCTAGCCGAAGTTTATTAAGTTTCGAAGTCGAGCTCAGCTAAGGAGCACTAGTCACCATGACCTAAGAATTGCGCCTAAGAGCAGGAGAATTTATCCATCTTGCCAATAGGAGAAACCCAATAGTCTCTCGCCTCTGCATAAATGGCAAGAGTTTTTGCCCTACCCATTTGGCCATCTACTTAAAATATCCCTGAACTTATTAAATCATAGCACTCAAATACCCCAATCCTAATATAGATAGAGAAACTTCTTTATCAAATTATTTAGAAATACCTCGGATTCTCTCAGTTTAGTCTCGCGGCTTCGATGTGCATCAAGTATTTCCTGCACTGCCTGACCTTCCTTAGACATTCGAACATGGCGAGCCCTTACACGGGCTTGAACCCTGACGAGTGCTTGCATACACCTCAAAGTAACTGCTGCCTGCTTCCTTACCTGACGACCCCTAAACAATGCCTGGAGCCTCACCAGCCCTTTCAGTGCTCGTAGTGCTCTCCTCGCCTGTAAAACCCAAAAACCAAATCCAAAAGAGTGACAATAATCCCCTTCAAAAATAATCAAACGAAATTCTCACAGACCCGTTATTGTTCATCGAGAATGGTTACCAAAAAGCCTCAATGCAGTCTGGATTCGAATGACAGCCCATTCCTGTCATACAACCTTGAAGTCCTTTGGAGGAGCCCTCACTATTGTTGCCACTGCAGCATTATAGGCCTCTGCAGCAGCCTCAGATGCAGATTCAATAGCAGTCTCCACATTGAGATGTCTCGACTGCTTATGCCAACTTCCTTCGCTTCTTTCCCCTGACTCGTGCTCACCAGATATTTTCCACAGACCCCATTTTTTGGACTTGACGTTGGTAAGCTTCTTCTGTTCATGATTCAACAATAGCAATCAATCAGCTTGCTTGTAAAAGGGCAAATGAATCCTCCTTTGTAATTGGTTGCCCCCGTTTTGTATGCTACATCCTTGTTACTTGTAAATGGTCTCTTTGAGAAACTCTGAGGGCAATAGGCAATATTTATACCCTTCCATTATGTACGTCCAATCAGTCCAATAAGAAAATAAAATTATTCTTTTACCATGTTCGAGAAAAATTGTTTTTACAATGGACGATTATATTGTAGTTTAAAGCTAATTTTATCTATATTTATTTCTATTAGCTTTGATACACGACTAAGGAAAAATTCATATGGTTGTTACCTGTAAATTTTTCCAAGGTCCTCTTGGTTGCCCCCATTGTTCAATGTATTTTTTTGAAGGGCTTCTTTTATGTGCTGCAAATTGTAACATAAAGGATCTTTTTAGTTTCTAGAAAAATGAGTATATTGTGTAGCTCACAGCTGCCTATGCCATACTAAGATCCCAATAGTGGCATAATTGTTGATTGGAGCCGAGATTGCAGAGTGCACTGCCAGAATAATGCATATCATGGAGATATTCCATTTTCACAAACCTTAATACTACTGCCACTGCTAGGAAGCTTTGCATATTTCTTCTGCAATATCTGTTTTAATGTGCCTTTAGGGCTGCTTCAAAGCTTCTAGATAAGATAATATAAATATAAATAAATAAGAACTCGTTGGCAGTAGTTTCCTCCTAGAACTCGTTGGCTGCATGTATGCCTACACTTGAGAAGCACATGCTTTAATGATATCAATGAACTTTCAGATTATATTCTTGTATCCAGTAGCATCTAGAGGTTTTAGATAATGTATTGTAGTGATATTGTAAGGCACTATCAAAAACAATGTTGACAGAAGTAAGGATGGGAAATGTGACGGGAACAGGGTCGAGGAGGTTTGGTGTACAAAATGTACACACACTCATGTTTACATGAAATTACATTTTTTTAGGGATTTATCATTAACACGTATTGCTAATGGTTCAAATTTCATAAAAGGTTAGGCACGGCTATCATCTTTCAGCAAAAACATGCTCATACATGTTATGTTTATCAGTGTTGCATACTGATAGGTTATAATTGGATGACAAACATAAATAATAGAACATACAGAGTTCAAAATTTTAAGCACAGAAAAACAAACATTAATAAGAAAAAAAGGAAAAGTAAATTTCAGTCATATGAGTTAAATAAGATAATGCCAAAGTTAAACAGCTTCCTTGAAATAAACAACTTCCTTGAAATGTAAAGTTGATTTATCCCTGATTTTGTATACAAACACTGTGATGACATCAATAATAGATTACAAATAATTTCAATGTTTTTGTGATTTTTAAGCATGCATAAGTGGTCAACTTGTACATGTGGAGATATAGATGCATTAGACATGTCTTTTACCGATGTGTTTTGTTGTTTAAAATTGGATTGGTGTTCTATTTGATTGTGCTAATTCTGTATCATATGCACAAAAATTGTGTTCCAGGGAAAGGTGAATCCCACTCAATGTGAGGCTTTGATAATGGTTTGTGCCCAGGTAAACTTACATTCTCTTCTAGAAACATTGCTTTGACTTTAAGATCATCTAAATGTATTCAAAACTTTTCATTTCTGAACTCTGCAACATCACTTGGTATATTTTGTTATCATTGTGATTTGTAATTTATGTAATTTATTTGATTTTGTAATTTATTTTCTATATTAGTTGCATTGAAGCTTGAAAATTTCATATTTCTGTTTTCATTAATATAGGAGAATATCTTAGGAATTTTTTTAATTAAAAGTACTATTAATTAGAATTTTACTTTCATTTTTTTATAGTCATGGCTTCTTCTGGAACTCCTAATTTGTTTGAGAGGACCGATTTAGAGATTGCAAAATTGCAATCTATTCTCAAAAATCCAACTACGGTTAGGCGATAAAGCCCATTGTGAAAAAATATTGGTTGATCTTCGTAGAATAGAGACAAGTTTGAAAACATATAATCCATTTGATTCTGAATCAATAAAAAATTTATGGATTCACTAAAATCAAGTGTCTCAGGGAGATGTAGGTTATAATGAGATTACATCATGACTTTCCGATAAGGAAGTCGTTAAGAGGTCTTGTTGGAGTTTTTATGCGATAAACGGAAAATAAGGGCATATTATGTAAACAAATGTTCATGTCCTTTATGTGCCCCTTTGATTTATCCTAGATTTGTGGCCTCTCAAGGCCAATTTCCAAATAATGACCAATTACCGTTATACTTCATAATGATGCTACATGCTTGAGGTTCACTTAAACCTAAAGGTGAACTATTTAGACATCCCTAGTTATTTGGGGGGGGTGTCCATATTAGCCACAGCTAGCGAGGCATATATAGAAAGGAGGGAGCTCCTACAGTTGTTGACACGTGGCAGCTTGTACCAAGGCCACAAGCATTCTTATCAGGTTTTCAGGATGTCGCAACACCTGTCGTTATGATTGCACATGAGGCTGCTATCGAGGGTCTTGCTGGCATTTCTCATGAGACCCAATTGATCTCTTCTGACCGTGTGGGTCAATACCTTCAGAGACGCGATACTAGCAGTGGAGGTGCTAGTAGCACCAGTGATGCATGCAAGGGTATACGCTCGTGCATCTTTGATTTCCCCAGATGACTTTGAGCTAGTTATAGATCCCGATCAGGCACGTCGGCTAGGACGCATCATGGCTGCTGACTTGTTGTGTGCGTATGAGGTGATTGCTCGGCATTGCAGCATTCCACTATCGGGGGTTTTTATATTTTATAGAGTAGAGTGGGAGTGTATCTTCTAGTCAGGATACTACTGCCACTTACTACGAATAGACTTCTATAGTAGCTGGGATTGTCACACCTGATGTTCAACGACATTTCATGTTCCGGTGTGTGAAAATTAAACCTTTAATATAATTAAAATTTATTTTAATTGATCATTACTTTACAATTTATTAATATTAAAATTAAGCATGTACTTTTGTGTTTAGGCTTCTGCTCCAGTGTGTGGAGCTTCACAACCCACACCATCTACCCATGTCACATACACATAGGTCTTGAATGAGCACAACATGGATCTCGATGTTTTAGGTCTGAGTCAACTTGGCTTAGTTGGCGAGATATTTTCAGTGTTGAGGTCGTGGATGACAATCCCATACATTTGGAGATGCGTTCCGCAGAGGTATAAATACATGTGTTTTAATATAATTAATATTTAATCTAAATTGAAATGTTAGAAATTAATGAACTTTATTCAAAAAACTTATTTATCAACTTCTTACATTTTATTTATTTTGTTTCACAGGGATCTACGGGACAGAGATCTACGGGTAGCATAGATACTCCCAACATCCGCACAGGGACAGATACTAAGGTAATCAATTGTACATATCAGTTATATAATGTATTGAATTAATCAAGAAATTGTTGTAGATTTCTGCTTATATATTTTAATATATGGTACATGCTATATATAGTTTATGACATGTATATTCCTTTTTTTTAACATGCAGGGTGCAGCAGAGCGTAGTGAGGGGTCTGGCACTCGCCCTAGTGCACGGAGGAGACTTCAGTGATATTTTATAGATTTCAAACATTTTAGACATACTTTTAGAGATTTTAGACATGTATATATATTCATACTCATTCTAGACATTATTATTATATTTTGATATATGTCTTAGACACGTGTATTATTAATATATTTTGATATATGTCTTAGACACGTGTATTTACAATTATGGATGTGAATATAAGACACCCCCTTATCTTTCATTTTTGTCTCTTGATGATATCATAATAGGTATATAACTAGCAATCGCATGTGTTTCATGAGATGTGAACGCTGAACGGTATATGTTATTTGATTTAGAGGCATAGTTATGTGAAGGTTGTTTCTACATTTCAGTCTTGCTCCTTGCCAGAGATTCCTCATTTTCAACCATTGACTAACATCCTTCCAAATCTGTTGTGAGAATGGACCCATACAAATAGATGGGTGGTTCTCCATGCTAAATAGATGGCTTGTTCTCCATGCTAAATTTTCCTTTGTTCATCAATATTGATGGAGAGATAGATTTGTAGGGTAGGGATGGGCGAGTGCCTCTACTCTACACATAGTGGTATATAGATATAGATATAGATTGATAAGGCAACAACATCCATAGTTATGCTTGGAAGACCAAGGGTCTATGAATATCTAGATGGATAGCACATGCCCAACTATTATATAGCCATAGCCAAGAAAAAATGACTCCTATACCATTGTAAGAAGGATCCTCGATTGTTTTCCAGATCCTCGATTGTAAATGGAAAAGGGATTTGCAAATATTCCCGAACCTAAAATAGATAAAGATTAAATCTACTGATCAAATTGCCAATTTTTCCTTGTTTGTGTGTGAGACCTTATGTGGATCGATGTAGTTGAGGAAGGATGAGTTTGATTGTGCTTTTTGTACATATGGATATCTCAAATGATCAAAGGCAATGGGCATGCATCGTGTAGGGTGTTCATCATTCATGCCTCAACACGCCATAATCAACAGTGGACTTCGAGTGAAGGAAGTGACATTGGTTGATCAACTACAATGTACATGTGCCAACTTTGTAAGTGAGTTAGAGACTATTGGATGACATCATATTCATGAGGGTTTAATCATCCTCTTCTATACTCTTGGATCAAGGGGTTTGTTAGGACTTTTGTTCCAAAGTTTATTTTTTATCATCATGTATGGGGCATGCTACTCACTTTAGATAATTAGTTTATATTAGTTTACATACGTAGTATGAATTAAATCTTACACCAACAAAAAGCATAGTAAACCATAGTAGCCTTTTGAATTCAAAAGTTAACTTATCTGTGTCATTAGTTGCCTAGTTTGTTTCTACCCCATCACATACCACTATGCTAGTGAGCATGTCATGCTGGTCCACATCAATCATCATATCATTTGTGGCATTTGGAATCATCTCCTCTTTGCTTCGATACTCCCATCCACTTCTATTTTCATCATCACTCCATATTTCTACACCAAGCTTGTGTTGGTGATGCAAAATTGTAGGTTTCTTACATAGCGGACTTTGTTATAGTGCAAGCCTATGTTCACTTAACACCAACAAACCATCTCTAAAACAAAATTGTACTTGTTTGAAATGATGGTACCAGCTTACATCTCTTACAAAAATTTTTATTGTAATAATCTTGGAGATGAACTTGATTATTGCGTGGCAATCAACACATACTCAATGGTTCTTGATGGCTTTTATAATTCTTTGAGGAGCATTTTTAACAATCCAGATGCAATTGTCAACTTCTCACTATGATGGCAGAGGAACAATTGTTTTTTAGGACTTGTCTTGAATTTGGAAAATAGCTTGCTACCTTCATCTCCAAAGACAATTTCTCCAACTTCGCATAGATATGCCCAATTGGAATTTTGATAATAAAGTATAGAATTTCCTTAAGATAGCCAACATGGTTAAGAAGGTCAACCATGCACATATAATGATTGACTTTGTTTTTTAGATTTTGATTGTCCCATGGCTATCCTGGTAAGTTTAACAGTTTTGCAAAGACACCAATTTCTTGGACACAAAACTCTTTGCAAGCCTACCTTTATGATTTTGATTAAGGTATTGATAGGGCAAGCTAGCAACTTTATGGGCTCCTTCACAATCTAATCTATCCTTCCAACCTTGGATCTATAATTTTAAGCAACTTCTTATTATTGTACAGAAATGGTCAAGCCCACTCTACCAGGTTATAGTCTCTGCTTAGTCTGGTCTTATCCATGGATGTCCTACGAAACAACAACTCCAGTAACACCAAAACCATAGACTTCAATGCTAACTGTTAGGTGACTGGTCATCACATACCTAGGAGCTGCGTAACCATATATACCCATCACACGAGTGTAAACATGAGTCTGGTCTCCCTCCTAACCATTTTATCAAGTAGAAAGTTCTGCTGTATAATCTGAGTCCAATAAAATATTGGATGTCTTGAAGTCATGATAGATAAACTTGCCTTTCCAGTTCATGAAGAAAAGCAAGTCCTTTAGCAGCACTAAGTGCAATCTTCATTCTTACTGACCAAGGTATAGGAACACATACTTTTTGGAATAGATGGTTTTCGAGATTGCCACGAGACATATACTTATAAACCAGCAACCTTTATTCATCTTCACAACAGTAACATATAAGTTTCACCAAGTGTGGGTGGCTTAACTGCCCAAGAAAGATGACCTGTGCCAATGATTTTCTTTTCCCCTGAAGACCCTGTTGATTGAGAACCTTAACTGCTACTGAAAGGGATTTCAGACCTGGTCTGACATTCTCGTCTATGTAGTCTTTGTAGACAATGCCAATTCCTCTCTGACCAAGAACATGATCCCAACAATTTTTTTGTTGGTGTAAGCTTTAATTCACTATATGTAAACCATGGTGAGTAGCCTTTTGAAGTGCATATTAGTTTGTAACGTAAAAGCAATTATTTGTTGTGATAGTGCTTTGCGGAATCTATAGCTATTGTTTTTTATTGGTTCTGTGTTCCCTAGGGCGTTATAGGGTATCCTAGAGGACAGTTTGAGGATGATGCTTTAGTATTGGTATGGTGAGAAAGAAAAGGGAAAAGCACTACCTTGTTGGTGTAGCACAGGTCTGATCTTCGCACAACTCATGCAGCCATACTACTTGCCTGGCATTGATGACAACAACTTTCCACTGTTCCTTAGTTGCCTTCTATACTTCATCTGGTAGACATGATCTGATCACGTTGATGTGTTGCTTTGTCCATCTCTTGCCGTCCTCGGTCAGTGTCCATGCAGTCTTTGCTGTAATTAATAATTTAATAGTGTTCTGTGTCACTGTCATCTGTTATCAACTCGTATGTATTTTATTTAATCTTTGTTATCACTCCCCATAAATTTTGCACAACGTATCTTTGCCCATTTTTATTCGTATATTTGAAACTTCCCTTTTTTCTCAAAACTATCTTCTTCATCCATTTTGAACCTATATAACTTAAGTTTTAGGAAAATTTGGCATTAATCGCTTTAAACCAAATAATTTATTTTGAGTATCCCAAATTTCTTTCGATGATTTGTCTAGGTCTACATGATGAAGTTCGAGTCAAAGAAAGCAAGGCCGATTTCTTATTCATAAGTTGCATTTCTCGTTCCTACATAATGTGAATGTATAACACTTATCCATTTGCATTAATTATTTTTAAAAAGGCCCTGTCATAGTATTTATCATCAATTATATGGGCTAGCTACCGGAAATATCTATATTTGAAGCTCCAATTCATAATCTCAATCAATCGATTGTCCATAATAGGCCACACCGAAATGTCAACTTAAAATTATATTTCACAATTTTCTCCCAAAACTTAACTATTACATATTGAGGAAAATTAAATCAGTAATATAAATGTTGTTGCTTAGAAAAGGAAAGCATTACTTGGTATTAGTATATTTATAGGCTATAGAGATGGAATATTTCCCTCAAAATTGAGTAGCATTGCTTTAAAGTTCATGTGGCATTGCCATTTTAAAATAAAAAGTTTCCTTTGGAGAAATGCAAATGAAATGGCAAGAAGTTGGAATTGACTACTTGGCCTTAAATTACATGCGTAGTATTGTTAAGTTGTGTAACTGTATATAGGTTTCAAGATTTCTAGGCAATGCCCTTGATCATTGGTTCCAGTACATTGAAAAAAAGGTCATGATAAATTTAAAAAATTGGTACTCCCTTACCCAACACCCTAGTTTAGTGTTTTGGTGTGGATTTACACTTATAAATGAATTATTCCGTGCCAATCTAGTACAAAAGGAAAGATATATATTGATTATTTTACGTGATATGGTGACATGACATAAATTAAGGAACTTCCTATGTTGACTTACATCACCTTCTATAGTTTAAATTCTTTAATTGTTCTAGTAGAGAAATTATTTTCATTTTATTACATACTGATGCAAATATTTGTTCTAATGGTGAGATGTTTTCGTTGCTGTTCATTACCATAATGGCAAAAACTATGACTATTGTCTTTTGTTGTCAAAGATAAACATCAGTATAACTATTCTTGTCTTTTGCTGTCATCTAATATTTGTTTGCTTTAAAAGATTATTATTGTTTTTCTTAGGCTGTATTAGGCTGTACCCATCTCCTTGTATGTGAAATAAAAGTAAAGTTTGTGATGGAATGATATCTAATCATCAGTGTGAATTGTTGGTTTGCTCATTAGATTGCTTAGGAAATAAGAATATCAAGAGCCTGGTACGTTACATAGATGAACATTAAAAACCACGGGAATTTGAGAGGTGAAAAAATATTTGTGAATATATTTGGTCTATATGGATCCGGGGAAGACGTCAAACTCAGCAGACTCCAAGAACACATCTGGATTAGCAGAAGAATCAGAGAGTATTTGTACAGTGACAAAACCACCAGATAAAGCAGGATGACAATTAAGTTACTGGCATGGCAGTTTTGAAAGCGTCACAGTGGTTCCATTTGTGGCACAGTGGTTTCGCTAGTAGCAACAGTGGTTCTGTATGTGTCACGGCTATTGCTTATATGACATGGCAGTTTTCTCTTGCTGTCCATGGTAGTTTCACCTGTTCCGAACAGAACTCATTAACGGCCAAATCTCGGTGTCGCTTCTCATTCTAGGTAATTGGGATCCTTTGGTCTTAGAGGGGACATCACCAGAAATGCATAAGAGAAGCCAAAGGCTACGCAATTGGCAGGCAAGAGTGAGAGGAGAAATAAGGAGTGCAGGAGTTGGAGAATGCGTGAGAGGATCGCAATGAGTAATCAGTTGTTCATAGCTAATGCCTAGTCTATGCTCTTTATAATCTTTCAATAGCAGTAACAGAGAGAGTGAGATGCAATGCTCCTTAGAGCTCTTTGTATTGGCCCCACTGCTGAAGGAAGAAGAGGAAGCTGTGAATTGCCACTCCCAGCAGGTTTTCCCCACACAAGTTAAAAATCATGTGTGTTATGTGGCTTGTTTTTAATTTTTTTTTGGTTGTTCATGATCTGTAAGCTGAACTGCTCATTCGCCACTGCTACTTAGAGAAAATTCAACAATTAACAACATGGATAGATAAGATCTGTGTTATTTTCACACATCTAGCATCGTAGGGGAAATTTCAAATTTATAGATCAATACTCATTCTTGGTTTGTAAATAGAAAGCGCAAACTCATCAATGTAAAATCTTTCATCCTGTATTGAGTTTCAATGCTCATGGTCATGAATGCCCTTAATTCCAAAATGTGGTATCAAAGTGTAGGCCTTTTTTGGAATAATAGTTGTAGTAATATATGTGATCGATGCAGCAAAAAATTAGCAGCAATCCAACCCACGCAATTGCAAGGACACACAGGATATAAAATTATAAATAGATTTGAAGGCATCGAATCTAAAGCTAAACAGATCAAATGTCTGAAAGTTTTGAATAAAACAAGAACTTTAATTTAACTAAATTGTAATGTATTTCAAGACCACCATTTATGTATTGATTATTCATCATATATTCATTTGGTGCTTGATTTAACCTCTATTTATTAGTTGGTCATATGAGTAGATTTTGAATTTTAAGGAGAGCTCATTATGATAGGAGTGTTCATTAAAGAAAGGCACACAAATTGAAACATACTAGTTTCATTCTCATAGTTGGTCACATGACGTTTTAAGATAAAGGAAAGGCAATTGTTTCTTGATGCTTATACTGAGAAGGGGTGCAGGCCGTCTAAGACTTATAACAGATCTTCCCCACAACATTATGATATAACTCCCAAGTAGTAAAGAAAAATGTGTTGCTCTAGAAAACCCAAGCCAACTCAATGATTTAATCACTTTTTAAAAATATCTTTTAAGACATACTCATGAAATAGCTAATATGTTGAGTGTAATAAATGAGATTTGGTTTTGAAATATCTCAAGAAGATGGTCTTGGTGGCGATGGAACAAAAAAATTGTATATAAAAAAATAATCATAACAAAGCACACAAGCATAAAGGTAGACTAAGACGAAGTAGAAAACCATTGAGAGCTCTAATACCATATAAAAGTTAGGAAAACTCATCCACCGAATCACTTATGCGCTCCATGAATGCATTTAACTAAGCCACAATAAACATATGATTGAACTTAGGGAGCATTCACACAAATTTGAATTTGTCTCTCATTCATGCGATTAATAGTGTACAATACGGAACTTCTATAAATAATAAGGAAATTTTATTTTACAATCACCATATAGTTGTCTTGAACACACTATTATTTAAATTGCCTAAATATGCACTCAAAAAATGGTTTGTGCACATATCTCTCAAACATCTAAACAACCTCTCTAATTTAAGCTTAACCTCTCTAATTTGAATTAAATCGTAAAAAATATCATCAACTCTCACCTAGGTCACATGTTTAAATAATATAAACTAGCAATCGCACGTGATGTGTGAGATGTTAATGCCGAAACAAACATATTGTTGAGCGGAAAAGGAAATTGAAATGGAGAACAAAGCACCGTAGTTCGATCGAATTCGACGATGAGAAATAAAGGCAAAGCAGGTAGGCAGAACAAATTGTGGTAAAAAGTGTCAATGATAGACTTAATAGCATCATTTACAAGACAAGGTTTGAACGCATAAATTTATGGAAAACATGAATTTCTAGTTGACACAGAGAAAAATGTAATGTTGCAATTGATCCATAATCAGCCTATCATGAGTCAATAAATCATGTTTATACCATACATACTTCCATGTAACAACCATATCACAATACTTGTAAACCATAAACCATCTCACAACAAGTAAGAATCACAAGTATTAAACAACTTTATTGTATAGTGGTCTCCATAGTCCCTTCAAGTAGAAAATACAATGCTATCTAGCTTAATAGTTTATTACCAACAAGGTTTAGTAATTTATTCCATGTCCTTCTATATAATACCAAGTGGCTCTGCTCGTTGTTCAATGACTTGTAAAATTTTTCATGGTCTTCTACATCTAGTCTCCATTTTTGCGTTGACTAGTTTTAGTCTTCACCTGCTGCAATTGTAACCTTGTAGCAATTATGTGATGGGTGTAATGATACACCTTTTTGTCTAGTTTGTAATCAAAAAAGTGAATCCCACTTTGGAGGGCTTTCACTTGTTGTAAGTATGTTCCCTACACTACAACCGAGCTAGTAAAAATGTTGTCACTTCACTTGTTATTTCACATGTTAGCTTTGTTCTCTCCTCTGTGCAATGCAACAAGTAGTACTCCACTTTCTCAATATTGGCTTCTTCAGCAATGACTGCAAATACATCTCCTACAACAAAATGCAAAGAAACATTCAATGATCGGATGTATAGTATAAATTATATACATATATATTTAATTATCAAATTATACTTGATCCTTTCAAATAAAACATACCTTGTTTAACCAGTCCAGATATGTGGTCATAATCAGTTGAAATTAATGGCACATCTTCAAAACTATCATCATGATCTGATCCATATGTGTCATCCACAACTAAAGGAACTTTCTTCCACTCACCTACATACCCATGTTTTTGACTATTGCACTCTGAATATGATTTATCCATGCATTCATAACAAAAACAAGAATAATCTCTTGTACATATTGTCCAGTTATTACTATCCATAGTCATCAAAGAGTGCAAATACCTAGAATTGGGAATCCTTTCACATCCATACTTTGTCCTCCAATCAATACCTTCATTTAATCATGCTCAAAAGATCAATAAAGTTTAAAACAAACAACAAAAATCAGAATAAAAAAATTTAAAGTTAGTAACTTGTAGTTCACTTAATAAATCACATCAAGATTTACATATCTATGTTTTAAATGTGCATGTACCTATTATCTCCCAAAATACTCTGTGTGGGGTTGAAGCATGTGAGGTTGAAGCCTGTGAGGTTGAAACCTGAACTATAAAATGTTTCTTACACCATTCAACAATGGTGTGGGCATCAATCAATCGATCTCCCTCATAATCAAAGATTTGTTTCTTTAGAGCACGTTTGATGCATGCACCTGCACCATCGTGTTCTCCCTTCCCATGACCACTCTAAAAAAAACTCCATAAATGAGGAATTTTGTGATGACGATGATAACGACTGAGTGCAAAGAAAGGGCGAGAGGATTTGAATTGTGATGCGCAACCATCTGACCAAACAAAATGGTGATCTATTTGTATTCCTCATTGATGAAGATATTGAAAGAACAAACCAAAACAATGTTGTACAAAGTGGGTGTCATGTTCCTTGTCATCACTTATATAGAAGTGATACTCCTTCTTGATCATTCGCTTCACATATGTACTTTCAACCCCATCCAAATCCAATTGTGCATGCCTATAAAATACTTGAACCATGATAGTAACTTGGTCAGTATGATAATACTTGTGTTTGAATTTCTTTTTGATGAGAAAATGAGTAATTCTTAGCAAAATCAACCACGGACAATATGGAACCAATAGGGAATGTGTCCCTATTAGTCTTGAATTGTGTAGCCTACCACTTTAAATAGTGAGAATGTTTGATGTACGGACTAATTAAACTTCGAAAACTTTGCATGAATGTAGCAATGGGGATTTCCTCTTCTACCAAATCCAACCTGGTTGCATCTTTTCCAAGCCTTGTTGAATATTTTATGTATTTGAACCTACAAAATCAATTCATAACATGGACAAATTGTCATGTATTCATTTGCAATAAAATAAAAATCAAAATAAAATCTAACATCCAAATTTAAAAACATAAATTTATATATATCACCTCTTGCAAGCAACCAGGTTAACTGTGTCCAAATCTTCATTTGTTTTTGGAAATAATTTCAAGTCCCCACACTTGTCACAGACACCTTTGATGCAAGTCATACGATCATCAACATGATCATCAGATACGTTGCAAATAATTGAAGTTATGAATTCACTGACACGTGTAGGTGGGGCAATTTCTTCTCGTAACTTTCTATACACCAAAAAAACATAGATTTTGAAATACATTAATTTTAAATCACATCTCACAAAATGATATTTAAACAAATTTTAAATATATAGATATAAATGAAAGCATGCCTCAAAATATATATACATTGAATCTATAAATTTTTATGTACCTAATAGTGATAATCAAACTCAACGTGATAGTGACAACAACATGTGTCAAGGACTTTATCAACTCACACATACCAAGGCTTCAAATTTTCAAACATTCGTTGTCCAATCTTAACATCTGGATTTTCTTCTGTAAACTTTATGTACATCTCATGTTGAGTTATTCCAAGCCAATGTTTTATATGTTCGTCATAGTTATTACGAGTTATCCTATGTTTTAAAACATCCCTCACATTCGGAGAAGGACGAGTCCTCTCAATCCAAAAATCAGAAACTATCTTCACAATATTATCCTCTATTTTATCAGAACGTGGATTTCTACACATTAGTGCCCAATTTCCTTCCATAGTAGAGTCATCCAATGTCTTCCTCCTTTTTGCATACCTACTAACTGTCTTTCTAGATAAACCCAATGCCTTGGCAAAGGTGGTAACATGACGATTCTTTGTTGTATCTTCACTTACAACTGAAGTTAATATTGCTCTACGAGAAATACTCTTATCAGCAGACCTAGTTTTTGTACCCAAAGAACTTATTCCTTTAAAAACATTCCCAACAAATTCTTCTTCTACACGTTTTGAATTTTTCCATCCAAAATCAACACCTAACAATTCTAATGTTTCCCTCATATCAACATGATTCAAGAATGTAACCAACAAATGTGCTCTAGCAACTGTAGTCAAATTAACAAATTCACCATATACTATCTCTACACTTTTTGCTGTTTTCTTTCGTGATAGTGGTTCTTGTTCGGAAAATTCTTTTAATTTTTGTAAATCCATCTTCACCAAGTGTTTCACATTCTTTTTGGGAAGTAATTCCATAACTTTTGATATCACTTCAGCATAATGTTGCGCATCATGATCTGTGTCCATAAACATACACATGGGATCCTATCAAAACCCTTGCCTTTACGCAATCTAAAAAACATAAATTATCATATTTAAACCTTAGAACTAAAAAAAAAATTAGGATCTATCAAGGGTTTCTATACATATGTACCAATTTTTGCAGCGTTGTCTTTCACTTGTTGTGTCTTCTCTCTCTCTCTTTGTGCCCTCCTATGAACAGATCTTCTAGCATTCTTCTCTGCATTCTCTTCCTCGGTATATTTTTGTTTCTCATTCTTTGCATTTCCCATGATTCATCCACTTCAATAATTTTCACCCGCACACATAAATCGTGATAGATCTGAATGTGTAAGAGTAAACTTGATACAAAACTATATGTGCATGCAACTCTATTTATATACAAATCTCAGTAGAAATTAGGTTATTTTTAATTTTAGTTTTCTATAACTTTAAAACAACTTTTCTAAATTTAATAGAATTTATATTTAATATGTAAAACAACTTTTCTAATTTAATATTACATATTTTTGGTTAAAAACAATTTAAAAAAAACACACTTACTTTAAAACACAAAAAATATGTAAAAAATTAAATTTAAAACATAAAAAGTGAACAATATTAAGTAAGTAACTTGTAAAATATTAAATTTAGAAGGGGAGATGCAATTGCGAATCATTAAATCTAGAAGGAGACGTTTTGGCGGTGCTTTGGTGGTGCGAGGGGTTCGCGTGAAGCCCCATTTCACGCGAACCTGTGAGTGACGTGATGGGCGCTCAAATGGCACATTTTGGCTCCAAATCCTTTTGGGGGACAATTGTGAGCCAAAATCTGCCACTCGGATGCCACGTAATCAGGGTAAATGAAATAGTTAACTTACAAAATTTTGACACAAAATGCATATTTTTATCGGCTTTCTAAAAATGTAATTTTCATTTTTAAAAATTTGTTTTTGATATTTATTTTTTAATTTTTACTAACATATGGTATTTTATGACAATCAATAGTACACAATCAACCAAATTTGAAAAATAGTACAATATATCAAAAAAATTTAAAAAATATACTTAGTATTTGTTGAATTCTTCTTCTTTCCTGTGAAATTTTTTTTTAATTTCGATATAAATATTAAAATTTATTGGCATTGAAATATGGACGCCATTTTTTTAAAATATAGTTACTAAATAATTAATTAAAAAAATATAAGTCAATTTTTTTAAAAATTTTGACAAACACGTGAAAATTATAATCTTGAACATATATCTAAAATTTCATAGTGAAAAGATAATTTTTAATATTAAAAAACCACCGGGGACATTCATTCCTCTTTAATAACATAGGAAACAACATATGAATAAAATTAAGAAAAATACTATATTTTTTAAGAAAATATACATGTATTCTACACTCTAAACACAACATTTTGTTAGTTTGTAGAATTTCATGAATGTGTACGGTTTTGTGGCTATTAACTTTAGAAAATCAATTAAACTGAAAATTCATGTTTACTACAGTACAAACCATACCAAAAAGTGGGACATTTTATTGTGCTTTTACCCAATTCGAGTCCAACAAAGAGTGGGAACGTCATCATTTTCCTATTCTTTACCATCCTGTAGTACCAAGATAGTCTCTTTTTCATCACCTGCTTCAACTTGCCGACTCAAAGCTAGCTGTTCACATAGTCCTTTTCCATGTACTAGTTTAGTGACCTTAATTTTGATGTCATATTCCATGACACGAGTGATCCATCCTGCATGCTTCTCATTCAGATCCTTGTTTAGAAGGAAGTCCTTGACTCCCACATGAGAGACCAACAATTGGATCTTGTTGTTTGAGACCATGTGCTTGAATTTCTTTAAGCTCCTGATCACTGGAAGGACATGCTTTTCAATGAAAGAGTATCTATTTTTGTATTCCTCCAAGCCTTGATCAAGAAAGAAACTGTTATTCTAATCCTTCTTTGTTTTGTCTTTGTAACAAGATTGCAGAAATTGTGTCTCCACCACCGAAGGCATATAACATGAAGTCCTTGGAGAATTCTAGGATTGACGAGTCGGAGCTTGAGATATAGCCTCTTTTATTGCCTCAAAACTTTACTTTCCTTTAGATGTCCATTTAAATGCCATGCTCTTATTTAACATTAGCGTTATTGGCTTTACGAGAGCTGCAAAGTTTGGAACAAACCTGTGGACAAAATTGATCCTTCCTAAGAAGCTTTGAAGAGCCTTCTTGTGACTTGGCAATGGCAACACTCGAATTGCTTCAACTCTTTTTGGGTCAATCGTCAACCCCTCCTTTGAAACAATATGGCCTAGAAGTTTTCCTTCGTGAGCCAAGAATATGCATTTTTTGGGATTCAATGATACCCCAAATCTTCTACACCTTTGAAATACCTACCTCAAATGAAAGAGGTGATCTGCTACATTTTTGGAGAATACAGTGATGTCATCAAGATATATCGGAACTATTCTATTTATCAACCCCTTGAATGCCATATCCATTGCCCTTTAGAAAGTGGCTCCAACATTTTATAGACTAAATGGCATCTTCTTGTAGGCATAGTGCCCCATTTGGTGGTGAAAGCCATCTTGAAATGGACATCTTCTTTCACCATTACCTAATTATACCCTGAGTAGCCATGTAGGAGAGAGAATCTCTCCGAACTAGATACCACTTGTAATATTGGTTCCATTGAAGGAAGTGGGTAATGGTATTTGAGAGATGCTCTGTTGAGGTCTTGGAAGTCCACACACAACTTGATTTCTCCACTCTTCTTCCTAACTAGAACCAAGTTTGCAACCCAGCTTGAGTGCTTGATTGGGAATATAATGTTTGCCTCTATTAGCTTGTTTAAATCTTTCTTCATTAGAGGCTCAATGTGATGGTTAACTGGTCTTTGCTTCTACATGATGGGCTTAGCATCTGGATCCAATTCTATGGTTTGTTGTGCCAACTTCGGATTGAATCCTCTCAAGTATTCATAGCTCCAAGTGAAGACATCTGGAAATTATTGGAAAAGCTATATGAAATCTGATTTCTCCTACTCAGTGGCCACTTTACCAATTTGAAGTGTTTTTCCTTCCCCAACCGGAATTGGCTCTAAATCTTCTCTCCTGACATGTATGTTAGCCTTTTCCTTATGGAACTAGTCATTAGGGTTGAAGATAGACTCCAATGTTACTAAACCTTTGGGAAGCTTGTTTGTGGGCTGCTTGCGAAGATCCCCCCCGTACTATTGCTCTAGCCTGTCCTGATTCCTAGCCGAGAATTCAGCCTCTTCTTGCAAAAAATTGATGATCTGTTGATCATTCTCAAACACCTGCCAGCTTGTGTTATTATCTGCAACTACTGGCCTCAAAATCACACGGATATGTGGTTGTGTTTTTTTTCTTTTGATGTTGTCAACCACATCGAACGTTGCTCCAACTGCTGCGAGCCTATCTGTGGCTTCATTTTTCTTCCTAGGTATGGATACGATGTTGAAAGCTTTGAAATCCTCAATGAGGTCCCATACCCTGTTCTTGTAGTTCCTCAGCAGGTCATTCTTTGTAGCATGTTGTCCCCTGACTTGGTTGATGATTAGCTCACTATCTCCAAACACCTACACATTCTTTATGCCCTTTTTCCTAGCCCAATGAAGTCCATGAATCAATGCTTCGTATTCACCGTGTTGTTTGAACAGGAAAAATGGAAATGGAAAGCTGAATAATATTTGATTCCTTGAGGTGAAACAAGCATAACTCCTCCTCCTGCACCTTTCCTACTCCTTGATCCATCGAAAAATAACTGCCATACCTCATTGTCATCCTTATGGTCTTGTTTGGTGATGCTAGGAATAGACTAGTTTTCTTCATGTATGCAATAGACTCCTAGCTTAGATTCTTCTACTTCTTGGTAGGGATCAAAAGCATGTACCTTGCTTGCCCATTCATCAAGAGTCAAATCTGGAATGCTTCCAACTTTGGTGTTAGCTTCATCTGTGCTTGGATAATCTTCTTGATCAAATGTTGAACAGTTGGCATTGATTTGGCTTGGAGTATGAGGCTCAATGTGAAAGTTTGCAATTGGTTTGGATCTAATTGTGACCTTAGTACCATATCTTGTTCTGAACAACATGTGTGACCAATCAGCAGATAAGTAGCCTCCAATTCTAGCTATGAAATCCCTTGATAAGCATAGGGCAAAGAGTGGTGGCAAATCTATCACTAACACATCTTGCAAAATGGTAACATTGGGGCATGCATGCAAGGTAAGATTCAAACCTTTAATCACTCCCACCATTACTATTGTTGTCCCATCCAATTGCACTACCCCCTTTGATATGACTTCATATTGGAGACCCAGCTGATCAGCTATTTTCTTGGGCATGACAGAACTACTTGCCCCAGAATCAATCATGTAATTGTGTACTAGTTTATCCCCAATGATTAATGAAACATAGAATGGAGGGGGCTTCAAAACTTTACCTTATTGTCCTCCATGATTCCCTTCAGGATGAGCAACATTTGTGAGGAAATTCTCTTGCATATGGGCCTGTTGGTTCAAGTTGACCAATTCTTCATGGCGGCTTGTAGAAGATCTCTTTGGCCTGGGATGGATAAAGATTCCCACATTGATATATTTGCATTTGTCTTCTTCATTTGATCAATGATGCTAAATGGGGATGACAGATCTCTTTTTTGTCCTTTATCCTACACATTCCTTTCTTACACATGGGCAGCAACAACTACCATTTGAATCGAGTTTAGAAGGTGGTTTGGGCTATCCTTGCGTGTTTGGAACTGTATTTTGCTTACCAACACCTTGTGGAGTGATGGAAGGTTGTAGATCACTTGGAGCCAATGACTTCCCTTCACCAATATTCCTCTTCTTTGATCTTGCGTTAATCACTACACTCTAACAAATTATCTAATTCATGCCACAAAAATCCTTAGCTTGCCAATTCACAAGTGCGGTATCATTTGGAGCCGTGCTTTGCTAAGATGTCCTTGTTGCTGATTTGTTTCTTGAATCACTTCACCATCTATGCCGTAGTTGTCACCATCAGGCTTGGTTCAAAGCACCATTGAAGTACATAGATTGGTTGTGAGGTTCATTGTATGGGAAACACCAATCATACTCTTGAGCTATGTTGTTTTGCAGCTTTAGGCACTAATGCTTTAGAAGAATATGCAACATTGGGGATATAGGGCTGAAATGATCTATTGGCAGGAGGCCTTACTTGGCTTTGATTTGCAGCTGGATTGGGTGGCATATTGGGCTGGTATGGTGGCCTATTAGGTTGAGCTTGAGGATGGTAAGAAGGTCTAAAGCTTTGGGCTTGCAGCCTCTTGAGTGTAACCAGCTTATTTCCCAAATTTTGCAATTGTTTCATGACCTCTTAGAGTTCATTTGAAGTACTAGAGGATGAAGTAGAAGTTTCGTTTGAACTTTGATTTATAGGAGTGGGAATAGGAGACAAAGTGGGTGCTTGACTAGCACTTGGATTTTCTAAGTTTGGATACAAGGGCACGGGAGGCCTAGGAGCCAACTTACCAGCTTGAATAAGATAATTTTCAGCCCTAATGGCAATGCTATAAGCAACAGGTAAGGTTGTGCCTCCCATAGATTGAATTAACATAGAAATATCAAAATTTAAAGCCTTAAGATAATATAGAAAAACACCTTCAGATTTGTTGGCCTAATGGCCACTAGAATCCTATCCCAAGACCTTTGAAATTTGAAGTTAAAGTCAGTCAGCTTGCTCATTGGGAGCTCTCTTGATAGTTGTCAATTGTTCTAGTAGAGACAAATTGTCTCCCTTTTCTCCAAACTGCTCATGGAGAACTATGCATAACTGATTCCAATTTTGGATAGAACTAGCTCCAAGGCTCCTAAACCATTGCAATGCCTTCCCTTTGAATGAATATTCCAGCAATTTGACAGCAACATCCATTTCATTTATCTCATGGATTGCACAAACGTTAGCAATGTCTTTGACATGATCACCAGGAGTGGTATGATTTTCTCTAGTGAAAATGGAATGTTCTTCAATGTTGCAATTGGAACTGGATTCTGTGAATTGAGGGAAAGTGGGCTACTATCAGTGAAGTTGAAAAATGGGTTTTGTTGCGTCATTCTGATTGGCCTGAGAACCCTTGTTGATTGGATGAAAGGTCTACCAGGTGGAGGGGTTGATAAAGTCCTGTTAGGTGGAGATGGTGATCTTTGTGGTCTTCTTCCTCTCCTTCCTCTACCTGGTGATAGTTGCAAGTGGACAAATAACCCTTCTTCTCGAGTATCAGACCTGGTTCAAATTCTTCTCATGCACCTGGGAAAATTTTACTACTACACCACTGAATTCTATCCCTTGAGTCACCAGATGTGTTAGATAATGAGCCTCAAAAGGCTAGATCCTGCCAAGTTACACACCAAACCTGACAATATTAAAAATAGAATTTAAAAATTTGAAGGACCCGAAAGATACAGTTCTTCAATTCGGTTATCGGGTCTTGTTGTGCAACTACTAATCCCTGAAAGGTACAGGTGAAACTTAGGTCATGCAAGGCAACTTACAAAACCTAAAACACACTGTGTCTAGAACTTGGGACATGCTCAACACCTGGGAAAACCCAAAATACTAAAAACTATGAAATTTTAAAAGTCAAAATCTCAAAAATCTAAGAATACCCTTTTGAATATTATCCCCAATCTATCAACTAGGTGAAATTTTGACTTGTTTTGAGCAAGTTAAGCCCTTGAAAATCAATTTCAAAGTTCAACCTAGAAGGTGAAAAAAATATGAAATTGTAAAACCTGCAATTTCTAAGTCCAAATTTCTTGAAAATTCCTTCAAATCTTGTGGAATGACCTCTTGGTCCCACCGGGTGTGCCAAAACTATTGATGGCGAATCACAACACCCCTGAATGTCTGCAACTCGATGGGTTGAGACTCTCAGTGCGATTGCATAACATGGAGCTTTTCCCAAGTGTGGGACCTCGTGAATTGGAAAATCTCTCTAGATGAAGGTCGGTTCCTAATCCTCTGTTCAGATGAACATGTAAAAATGTAGAGGGTTTACTCAAAAACCTAAACTAACTTTCCAAGGAGATAGGGTAAGAAGATGCATAAAATAAAACCTAAACTACAAAGGTGATGCACCGAGGAATGAAGAACACCTGTCTTGCCAATAAACACAAACCATTAAAATGCAATGCAAGATCAGGAGGATGCATATGAACATAGAGAGGGTTGAGAATCATCCACAGATGCATTATTTGCTCCAAAGATGATATAATACACTACAAAATGCCAAGAGGCAATGTTGCATTATAGTTTTAGATGGGAGGTTTGAACTCCACAAATTCACTGCGCCAAAGAGAAGAAAGGAGGGGAAAAAAGAATGTCCAAACTTCTAAAAGAAGCCCCTCCTTACAATTTATAGGAAGAATGAGAGAGGGAAGAGAGAGGAATTCAAAATCTACCCTAACCACCTCCGGATTGTATTTAATTCATCTCATTATGGTGGTGGGTGACAACCCTAGCAAAGCCAAAGAATGGAAAATTGTATTTTGCATTTTTTAAGAACTTGTTGTCACCTAATTAAAGATATCTAGTTTCAGTTGGATAGAGGACCTTGTAAGCTTTCCAAAAAGTCCAACCTTGCGTGAATCCGAGCTCCTGTGAAAATTTATGGCGATTTGAATATCTACATTAGGGTTTGCTTTACATCACGGTGTTGATGCTCAAAATGTTCTCGCCCTCCGAAGATGTGCCTCGGTGTAATTTTTTTACATGTCGACACTTTGTACTATGTGCCCCACTTCTGCGCCTTGGGTGTGAATTTTCACATGTTGACACTTTGTCTTTGTGTGCCCTAGACTGCGCCTTGGGCGTGAATTTTCACATGTCGACACTTTGTGTTGTGCGCCCCACCTATGCCTTGGGTGCAAATTTTTGCATGTCGACACTTTGTGTTGTGACTATATTTACCCAAGGGGAGATATATACAATAGGTTCGTTATGTAGAATGAATGGAGTTGTAAAAGCTAAGAGATCAAGCTCATCTAAACCTAGAAAAGAATCAGAGACAGATCAAGAAAACATTTGATAAAAATTCTAAGTTTAGAGTCTTCAATGAAGGAGACATTTTGTTAAAGTGGGATGATGATTGTGCGAGGAAAGTAAACCACACAAATTTGTATACAATGGAGTGGTCCCTATATTATTTTATCTTGCAAAGAACACAATGCATTTCATCTTTCAAGGCCTAAATGGAGATGAATTTCCCATTCCCGTGTGAATGGTATGTTTCTTAAAAACTATTATTTAAAATCCTACAAAGTGTTTGGTTAGAGTAGGATTTCCTATCAATAACTCATGCAGTTCATGCACATTGTAATTTTTTTCAATTAAATAAGTGCACTTTTGCACGTGATCTAGTTTACGATCCTTTCCCGACTTTATTTCATTTTTGGAAAAGGAATTTTTTTGTTATATGCTTTGACTCCATGCCCAATGGACAAGAGAGAGGTCTTGGACTACAAAGCTAGCAAGAACCTTTCTTCATAGGATCATGAGAAATCTTAACATTTTTTACACTCATGCAAAAATGGTAAACTCAAAACTTTGTTTACAATCCAAGGTGTTGATGAAATAGACCTAACTAGGGGGATGCATTACAATTTTATTGTGTTTTTCAGTTGCACCAATTGATTAACTTCATGTAATTTATAGCTATGTGTGCTGTTAGAGAATGTAACACCTCACATAGACTGAAATTCCATGTTTTCTTCAACAAGGAAACATAGAATCCCCGAATGACCAACGTATTACCTTGATGAAGGAAGGAATCACAGATTTAGGTGAAATGTTAAATTTAGAAACAACCAAAAGAGTTCCAGTTTACATGAAAGAGAGTTCATTATTAAGTTACTGTAACTCAAAATCATTATTTTTGCATGTTTAAATACTTTTAGTTGTGTGATTGAGTTATTTATTTTATATCATCAATATCCATCATGAAAGATGAATGCATAAAGAAGTATACAACTCAGTTATAGAAATTAATGTTACTTATTCATGAAGAAATTTAATGTTTCCCACATACGTCGTGGGATGTATCTCATAACTACTAAAAAGGAAGTACATGTGCATAAAAATAACAAAAAAGGAGTAAAGAGGGAACCCATCATTTCCTTGGGTTCTCTTTTAATCTTCTTGTTTATAGTTCCAACTCCATCTGTCATTTGTGTTACCTAGTAGATACAGTGTACCTAAAAATAAAATAAAGGGCATCAATAAAGAGCTCAGGGTTTAATTTGTACTCATGTACTATAGAACTGCATACAAATGGATTTGCTAATATCATAAACATAAATTATATCCAATAATTAGATACAAAATTTATAAATAAGTATTCCACAGAAGCACATATGATTATCATAATCATTACAACAAAAGAGAAAGAAAAATAAAAACTATGGAACATAAGAGAGACCAAAAAACCTAACTATTTTATAAATATTTTGTAAAGTGTGCAGTACATGTTGCAACATAAGATATCAATACATGTTTTAAAATTATGTCCTATCAAGTATATATTGCATTGAATGATCAATCATATTCAAGAACAACCGAACAAGATACATTCATAGATTTCAAATTCTGAGATATCTAGAATTCAATCATAAGGAATCAAGCAAATGATCAAAAAGGTCAAACATTACAGCCATAATGCTTCCAGCTTGCAAAAGTAAGATAAGAAACAACTTGCAGTTTTCAAATACAAACTTTAAATTAAGGTATAATCCTATGAACAGCTTGGATGAATCATCAGGTAGATTTCAAATTGAAAAGATAACTATGATCAAATAAATAAATGATTTTTCATTACAAAGTCATTCAGGCAAAAATAACGCCGCTGAAGAATCCAATTGACATGAAGATAGCTTTTCAAATAAGTTACAGATGCAAACTTTCAACATGTATTAATACAAACAAATAAATGCTATAGAAATGATACAAGTACATCTAAGGTAAAACCAATGGACATCAAAAACATTAGGTAAACGTTAAAAAATATCATATCATAAGCAGACTGTGCATGTTTCTATAAAAACAAATGATCAAATAATGTTAATTGTTTCACGTAATGAGTTTTAAAGGATAGCCATTGTTATTTTAAAAGGATATTTTTCAATGATCTACCATTTAGGTACAAAAGAGACAATGCAAGTTTCACTTGAATAAAACAATTCAACGAATAATGTATTTAGACCTTATGGTTTCTAAGATGAAGTACATTTATAAATAACTAAGAAGGAAAGAACTTCACTACAACTATACATAAAAGAGGGAAAATATAGTGAAGGATGGAGCTTTCAACAAATGTATCTTCATTAAATTTCATTAGCGAACAAGGTATATTCAAGGATAAAAAAGTACATTCCATGAAGTGCAAGTATTAAAAGAATGCACAATCAATATTAAGGAAATATACACAAACTACAAAATTACACCCTAAAGTGTGCCTAAGTCGTATTGGAAGAAAGTAGACAAACATCAGGTACAATTGAAATGGTGCAACTATAAAGGCATAGATTGTTTCATCTCTTAGGGAAATCAATATTATATATAGTTTGTAGGTATCAGGCCGTCATGGAATATAACTGTAGATTTTCAATTTCAAATAAAAATTTCAAGCAGCATAAATATTTCATATCTAAAACAACCATTTGTGAACTTTGCAATGAACAAAAGCCTTCAAGTAGGAGAACATTGTTTAATGTTCATATTTCTGCATCAAAGAAAACTTTTCAAATTCGATTACTGTGGTAAAGAATCCAAATTTAGTATTTTAGATTGACATGTGACCACAGTTATATCTTAAAACCAATGTGGAATTGTTATAGTACAGGAACATATCAAAACATGAGCATTCATCAAGGTATATTGTTCAAACTTATCAAATTATGACAGTTCACAATAAACTACAAAATAGCCATAGTCAAAGAATCCATGCATACAAATCAAGATCATCAAGTATAGATTGGTTTATAATGTGCCAATGAATCTCCAAAAATTAAAGCTTTTCTCATAAATTCAAGTGATACAAATCAATACTATGGACAAGAAGGTATGTGTCATACGATAAAAAAAAGTAATATATAGCTTAAATAAGTGTTTAGCTCACAGATATGTGGAAATAAGAGCTCATTTCAGATATTGCGTGGTCCAAAATGAGTTATATGGAGCAAGAAACATATATTCATAAAAATCAAGTTTCAACCATAGCCATAAGAGTATCAAGAAAATCCAAGTTTAAATCTACAGTGGGAAGTTCAAACCATCCATATAACTGAAATTCAAGGTACAATTTTCTTAGGTAAATGTTGCATTTTATCAAGCACAAACATCCAAATAGCATTCAAAGTGGTAAAATGCAAAGAAAAACATAGGTCTCTAGTAGTACAAACAGAGTGCAAAGAAATTACAGTGAAGTTCCAGAAATGAAAATCTACATCTATTACCACTAGAGCAACACAAAATGAATAACCAAGAGTAGAGCTTCAAGAAACCATCATAAGTGCAAAATCCTCCTTATGCAAAATCTTCGATCATTTTCAAGTAGAGGCCAATATATCCAAGTAAAAACATAAAAGAAATAAGTGGAAAAGAGCTTCAGAATCAATTATCATGGCGGTTGTTGCGAAAAATACATGCTTTCCTACACCAAAGAATTAGTTCGAACAAATGAAAATGCAAGCCATTCATAGTATGCCAATCCGAGTTCTGGCAAAAAAACATTGAGATCAAGGTTCGACCCAAAAGTACTAGGGTCCTGATAATTCAAAAAAGCATGAAGAATAACTATCAAACAAAAAAATTAAAAAATATTATGAAGAACGAAATCTAGAGTTTTAGGGGCTTAATAATGGCATCTGGAAAGGAAAAGTAACCAGATATGATTCATGTTATCAATCAAATAGCTCTCACAATAGCTACTAAACAAGATAAGATAATAGTACAAAATAATGGTGAGTGAGGCAACAAAACACAGACCCAAAAATTCAAGTTCACAGTGAAAAGAAGAAAACCCACTTCGTATCAAGAATAATCAATCTATGGCATTGTTAAACATACCAAGTTCAAGTATAGATCCATGAAACCCTTGTTACATCCTTTAAGACATGAGTACCCCAAGAAGTTTTGTGGGAACACAAAACATGAAATCGTAAAATATTCAAAGCATTTCGGTATGAGACTGAAGGAAAGTGAGGAACTCAGAGAAACATGACTACAAACCCACTGTTATGGGATATTTCCATGAAAACCTTAGATATTCAATAGAGGAAACACATATGTGAGCACCCACAAATTTAGTTTGAGCTTGAAATATGTATCACAAAGAAAGAAAACAAAAAACCATAAAACGGTATTCGATTTATCAGAAAATGCAAAGTTAAAGCTCAAGAAAAACCTTTTATAGGTGAAGGAATCAGATAAATAACCCTTTCAACAATGATGGCTATGATGGAGAAAACAAAGTAGATAAATAAAATGCCTATGAGCTCTAAAATCTCACGAAATATCATCGATTGCGGAAAAAATATTTGAAAATCCATAGTAAATCTTCAAACTGAGCCTTCAAAAATGTAATAAATGATAGATATAGGAAGCACAGAAAGATACATAGAGCTCCAATGCATCAAAAATGACGGTCTAGAATGATTTTACCAAGGATTCATAGCCTTAGGCTAAAACTTTGTAAATAACAAAACATTGGGTTAAATTTCAATTTTGCTACCTTAACCCATGGGTTAGGTCAATTAACTCATCAAATAATAAAGGATGAATATCAATGTTTCCGGATCAAATCATGAAAATTTCAAATGGTGTGCATCACAAGTCATAGATGAATTACCAAGCTAAATAATGAATGATTGTGAATCATCACAGTACCATGATCAATGGCAGCAGACCAACAATGAATTCAATTTATTCTAAATACCCCCATCTACCAAGTTCGAAGATTGACGGTTGTGAATTAACAAGACAAAGATCAATGGTCCTCATCAGAAGAAATTAACACAACCATAGTTTACAATTCATGTGAAGTTAAATATTTCCACTGAAAAATATTTGATGGTTTGAGTCATCATTGGAGGGGCCAACCAATAATTTAATTGTTATTTCATTGACTATGCTAATGTCCCAAATTATATGATGCCAAAAACCAATTATTATTAAAAAAGTAAACCTTAACTTATTTTATGATGCTTATAATTAATCAAAAGGAGCCAAAAAACATTAAATGATGTCGATGATTATTCAAAGGTGACCGATCAACTTATATGAAATGATTCTAATCAAAAGGGGATGAAACAATAATATATGATGATCGAGTAAATAAAGGTGGCCAACTAATATATGGTCAAGACATATGCTAAATGCCACGATTACCTTAATCCCCTCAAAATATACCTTAATCTTGTTAGGGATCTTGTGCTAAAGGAGATAATTGAAAGAAAGACATGTATCTTTTACATGTACACAAGGCCAATTATTTACATGTGAACAGAAAGGTGACAAAGAATTATTCATACAAATAAAGACAAGGACCAACCATTGACAAGTGTCATATCAGTGCACTAAAAGAAAGAGATGATTGTCTTAACATGCAAATAATGATAGAAAAGTGTCACATCAATGAAGGAAGAATAAAGGATCTCATATGAAATAAATGCCAACATATGAGATCAAGAAAACCTTTTGAAATTCTAATTACTTTATTTTTAGAAAATAAAAGTATTATTTTCTTGCACATGCCTGCAGGTTGTTCCCACATTGGAGGGTGAATGTTTTGGCAAGTATTGAGGATAAAATAATTATTTTTGCATGTACATCAAAGGGGACAAAATTGTAAGGTTCTAAATTTATCATTACATGTGGATCAAATTGAAAGTGTCACATCAAGCAGAAGAAGACAAGAATTGCATATACATTGAGAAGAGTTGCAAAATAAGAAAGATCTATTATTAGATAAATTATTAATCAAAGTTTATTAAAAATAGATCAGTTAAATACACTTTGAATGAAAAATTATTTTTTTAACTAAGGTTATTAATGCCTCATTATAATCAACATGTTTATTTGTATTCCTTTATTTATTAATGATAAAGGGGTTAAATTAGCATGTATCGCGAGTAAAATTTTTAGCCTATTTTTAGGATGGGTGGGGTGAATAATTTTGCTTTATATTGTGTGCATTAGAAAAGAACAAAAGAGGAATTTTTGGACATAGGTGTGTTGACGCAATTTTCGCTAGTTTTTCCTTAAATGCGAACTAATTTTTGCCTTTCCAATTATTGCGGTGGTGTGTATCTTTTTATTAATCATTGTGAATATCAATTATGTAGTTTATCAACTTACCTTGCTGCAAAATTGGTCTATTCCGCATAATATTAGTATGCATGTTTATCTTGTCGTGTTGTTGTGATTTATCCCTCAATACATAACTGTATTTGCCTTAATATTCTTCTAAAAATATTAGTTCATACATCCAAAATTAATTCTTAATTTTATTATGTAGATACTCACCAAAGACCTCAATAAGTTTGGTGTATCACCCCTTTTCAATTTCAATTACAGTCATCTTCTTACCCTCGAAACCCCTAAGAACTCATTTAGGATACAACAATAATGAACCTTCCTTGATACAGGAGAATCAACTCAACAATAGGTATACCCACAAACCTGAGGTGTTTCCATTGTATCTACAAAAGTGGGATAAAATCAAGCTTAGAACCCCTATTGTCATCTCTCAACAAGGGTGCACTTTTGAGAGATAACATGTGTCATGCGATTGGAACTCTAATTACTATTGTTATATGAAAAATTTACAAAATATAAATACTCCTTCCATCATCATTGATGATCCATAACATACATCTAAAGCATATCCTCAAGTATGTTGTTCACCCGCTCTGTCTGGCCATCTTTCTCTAGGATATAAAATGTACTGAAATTGATATTCATCTTAAGAAAAAACTACATGGTGGTCCAAATATGTGATGTGTACAAATAATTGGGGTCATAAATAATCTTTCGTAGAATCCCATGAAGTCTCACTATCTTATCTAAATAAACTCATGCAACGCACTAGTTGCATAAGTGGTCTTCACTAGTGAAAAATAAGCCACTTTCATCAATCTATCCACTGTGACCATGGTTGCATTGTGGTGGTATCTTGACATAGGTATCACCATTATGAAATCCATGGAAATGGTGTCCCATTTCCACTCTAGTATAGCATGAGCATAACAAAGGTCACTTGATGCTAATGTTATGCCTTCACCTTCGACACTCCGAACACCAAAGAAAAATGCAATTGAATAACTACCTCGGTGTGACATGTATCTTCTTCACCCCTAGGTGGGATGAACAAGGTGCATGATGAACCTTTCTTAAGATATCGTGTCGTAACCCTCCATATAGGGGCAAAAAAATGTAACCATTGTGTTAAAGAATCCCATCCAAATCCAAGGATAGCCCCTCAAACATCCCCTTGAGGGGGATGCATGACTCAATATATGCTCTAGCTAAAAGGTAAAAGTTGTCATGAGGAGGTTGTTCCATGATCCTGGTCCTCGGATATATACCCACCGTTATAGCCATGCAAATTTGTCTTTGTTAACTAAATGCATCGGCTACCACATTCTCCTTCCCATTCATAGTTCAATCTCCATATCATACTTGCATAAAAGCTCCATCCAATGCCATTGACGTGTCTTGAGATTTGGATGTGTGAAGAGGTTTCATAGGATTAAATGATATGTCCTTAGTGTGAACCTCCTACTGATCTATAGGGATAAAAAAGGACTCTACTTCATTAGATTAGTTAGCACAAAGAAGGAAAATAATTACACAGAATTTTTGTCTTTATAGTAATAGGACCACCGCTTTGTGTACAACGGAGGTTACAAAACCACCACCTAACCAGGATGACAGCATTTACGAGACAACTAGTCTCGCATTGGGTGGCGGTCCAGCTCTTTCGAGAAAGAAAATAATAACATGAAACGAAAAACCTCATAATTTTAAATTTTTTTCATGTCTCTTCTCCTCCATGACCTTTCCCATTTTCCAATGCACAGGAGGACATGAGGAAGGTTGTAAATAAATGTTTGTAGAATACAATAAGATGAACAAAGCATGAAATCAAGTGAGCAAGAAGTTCTTAGTGGTGGAATTGTGGTTTGTAGAAGAAAGTAGTGTTGAGACAACAAACAAGTAATTGGGAGGAAGTGTGAGATATTATCTACTTATCTTTCATACTTATTGTAATTTTTGTACTTATTGTTTGAATTGGCCAATAAAAGTGGGAAGAAAGAGAAATTTCCCTTCCCCACTTATTTTTCCTGCTTTAGAGGTTTCCACGATAAAACTTGTTGGTGTTTATGAGTTTATATTCTTTCCTTTCCTACAATTCTTGATTCTAAGCACACATAAATTCATTCACTAGCTATCTCTATCATTTTCTAATAGAAACTAGAACAATAACACTTAATTTATTATTATGCGATAATTTGAAAGTTGAATAGTTTACGATCATTTTGGTATCAAAGAAAACAAGTATCCAAGACTGTGGTATTAGTTCTTGGATTTGTATAACAATAACGAGATATAAAGGTGAACATGCTTTACCTTGTGATCGAAAAATTTCTACAAGGAAGAGGAAAAAGAGAATTTGGGGACAAATGGAGGAAGAGAACTTGGCCCGTAGAATTGAGATGCTTTGAGCATGATGGATAAGATGTTTAGAAGGCAAGAAGAACTTGCAGATTTTCAAAAGTCAATTTTTGTCAAGCAAGACACCATGGGCTCGGTGGTTTGAGACTTAGATGAAAATTTTCAGATAGGGAAGAGCCACCATGAGGAAGATTATGGAGAACAACATGAAGAAGAGACTTAAAATGTAAGAGAAAAGGTTAAATCTAACCGTGCTCATTTTAAAGTTGAGATGAATGTTGAGATTAAAAGATTCGAAGGATAAGTAGATGTAGAGTTTCTTAATAAATGGTTAAAATAGTTATAAGTTTACTTTAGTGTCCATAATGTCATTGAGGCACGAAGGTCATTTTTCACATCTCAAAATGGAGGGCAAACACTCTTGTTTAGTGGGAAAACCATCTAAGCACATGTGAAGAGAAGAAGCATCCTATTGTGAAATCTTGGAAAGAATTTAAATAATTACTTGGAGCTAACTTCTATCCTATTAGCCACAAGAGTGACCAAATGATTAAATGGAAATATTTTATAAAAGCTTTGGACAAAGTGTACATGACTATACTATGGAGTTTTAGAGGTAGGCCATGTTGTTAAACAAGGACTTGGAGGATGAGGATATTCGACTAAGTACTTGTGAAGACTTCACACTCACCTTCGAAGAAAAGTCATCTCCACAAATCCCAAAGATCTCAATAAGGTGTGTGTGTAAGCATATCAAATAGATGATGAAAAGAAGTAATGAGAAGTTCGGCCAATGGAAAATAAGTTGAAAAATAAATAGAAAAAGAGTATGGGCAAACAAGTAACAAGGGTAAGTGGAAAGAGAAGGTAAAAAAGCTACCAATACTTTAAATACTTGTAAATATCACAAGAATATTTTTAAGAACTTTGATATCAATGGTCATCTTGATGCTACATGTTGTAAGTTGCATCCGAGTTACATCCAAAGAACCAAAATAGGGACTCAAAGAATTCAATGACAATTGTAAAAATTGAATGGGAGGTGGAAATCAAAGATGACTCTAATGTAAATGAAAGGATTGGATGCATGGCCACAATATGGACATCTAGGAAGAGGAGATGAGTAGACTATTCCGGATCAAAATCTAGATCACGAGAACTAAGGTAAATCCTTTAGTTGATCTTGGTTGTTAGTCTAACTTGATTTCTGAAGCGATTGTAAAGAAGCTTGGTGTTGAGACTTACGAGCATCCACACCCTTATCCTTTGAGATGGGTGAAGAAGGGTGTTTGAATTTAAGTAACAAGAATATGTAAAGGTCAAGTTTGGGATAAATTCCTAGTATATTGATGTTTTAGAAGCTGACGTTATTCCACTTGATGCTTTTGATGTTATATTCGGGAGTCCTTACTTGTATATTAGGGATGCTATATTTATGAGAAGGTAAAACTAGTATAGATGGGTCAAGGATGGGATCAGCTACAACATCTAGGCACACCAACGTAAGACATGGGTTACTATGGTGAGTGTTAACCAAGAAAAATGACTTATTCAAGAAAATCATAATCAGTTTTGTTTACTTTTGTTAAAGGATAAACAAGATGGGGTAGAAGTTTCAAAGATTTCTAACCAAGGAAAGCATGATTTGGATAGTATTATTCAATCTTTTCAGAAGTATTTCAGATCCCAGTGGGTTACCACCAAAATGGGAAGTAGAGAATGAGATTCATCTATTTCTAGAGTCCCCTCTACCAAACATCAGGTTGTATAAGCAATCCTTACTTAAGAGTACTGAAGTAAAGAAAAAACTACAGAAACTACTAGACCAAGGGTGATATGTCTGAGTACCTCACCATGTGGTTCACCTATTGTGATGGTGCCAAAGAAGGATGGTTCTTGGAGAATGTGCATCGACTACAGCACTTTGAACAAGATCACCATAAAGAACACATATCCACTTCCTTGCATAGATGGTCTCTTGGACCAGTTTCAGGCATGCCAAATTCTTCATAAAGTTGGATGTCAAGTCACGTTATCACCAAGTCGAATGAAGGAGGATATATGAAAGACTATCTTCAAGACAAAATAGGGTTTTATGAATGGCTAGTACTTCCTTTTGGGTTATGCAATTCACCCGCTACATTTATGAGATTGATGAATGATGTATTGTGGGATATCATAGATTCATGTGTCATTGTATATCTAGATGATATCTTTAATTTTATTGCCACATGGGAAGAACATTTAACTCATTTACAAATATTCTTGTAAGTTATCATGAAGAAACAATTGCTTTGTAATATGAAGAAATGTGAATTTTCCAAATAGTCACTTGTCTATCTTCAACACGTGGTTAGGAGGAGAGCTACGAGTGGATATGAAAAAGGTAGAAGCCATCACTAATTGGCCAACACTAATAGGAGCCACATAGACTAGGATTTTTGTGGGAGTAGTATAGTACATGCGGAAGTTCATTCCGATCTTCTCCACGATTGCAATATTTCTAGACATAGTGGTGTAAAGAGTAATGGTTTTGGTAGAGGTAAGGAACAAGAGAAATCCTTTGAGTTATTGAAATAAAAGATTATTCATGCTTTAGTGCTTGCTCTTCCTAATTTTAAGTATCCTTTTGAAGTAGAGACAAATGCCAGTGATTACACTATGGGCGTAGTGTTGCTTCAAGGAGGCAAACCCGTATGCTATCATCTTGAAACATTCACATTAGGAGTTAAAAGGATATTCAGGTATATGATAATGAAATGTATGCACTAGTTCGAGCAATTAAAAAATGGAAGCATTATTTTTGGGTAAAGAAACTATTGTGGACACGACCACAAACCTCTCTAGTATTTACAAGCATATTCTAGATCGTAGTAGGAAAGGCACTACAAATGGATGGGGTTCCTTAATAAGTTCCATTTTTGATCAAATACAAGAAGGGTAGTACAAACTTGGTGGAAGATATGTTGTCTAGGCCACCCACATAGGAGAAGTTCTCCTGTTTGGCCACTATCTCTCGAGATCGAACCCTTCATGAAGGAAGCTTATAAAGAGCCATATGATTAGGAAAAAACTTTGGGGTGACATTTCAGTACTTGTAGTCCCAAGGGAGTAAAAGGACAGGGGATTGAAGATTTTTATCTCACGGATAGGCTACTCTACTAATGGGGAAGCTTTTTGTGCCTAAATAAGAAAGACTTTTATTGATGAAGGAAACACATACCTCGAAAGTAGTGGGACATTTCAGTGTTGGTAAGACCCTAGGCCACTTGTAAAGGTACGTGTATTGGCCTAATATGTAAGAAAAAGTATCAAAATTTATATGGGGATGTAAACTTTATTGTACAGAATCCTAAGAGTAGGAAGGAGGGTTTTTATATGCCTTTTCCAATACCTACTCTTCCGTGGGAGGACATTTCTATGGATTTTGTAGGAGGATTACCTATGTATAAAGATTTCCTGACAATATATATGTTGTTGTTGCTGATAGATTTAGTAATATGTGTATTGTTATGGCATTTTAAAAGTAAATAAAAGCACATGATGCATCATATCTTTTCTTTACTAATGTATGAGTACATTTTATTTTACCAAAGTCTATTATTTCTGATAGGGATTCTAGGTTTGTGGGGAAGTTTTGGACTAATTTGGGGGACAATATGGATACCGGCTATAGAGGAGCAAAAATTTCCATCCACACACATATGGATAGATAGAGGTGGTGAAAAGGAATTTGGTACAGTTGATTAGAGAGTATAAAAAAAAATACCCAAGGACTTGGGATGATTCCTTAGCCTACATTGGACATTACTATATTTGGGCGATACACATCCACTATGAACTCACCATTTAAAGCATGGTTGGGATATGTACCTACAAATCCACCGGACATAGAAGTTGGGCAATATGATGAGGATGAGACATGAGACAAAAAGGTGACTAGAGAAAAAAGTTCATCTAGAGGATCCAACAAATCCATCTCAAAGTTGAAGAACAACTAGAGAAATCTCAATCCAAGTACAAAAGTAGGCATGATTAGCATAGGAAGGAACATAAGTTTCATGTTGGAGATAGAGTTTAGATTTTCTTGAGCAATGAGAGACTTCAAGGTCAAGCACATAACCTCAAGCCATTACGATATGTGCCCTACACCATATTGGAGTAGGTTAGAGAAAATGCCTTTTGACTTGATTTACCTCCATTTATGATCATGTACTCTATAGTAAATAGTGAGAATTTGCACCTATATGAGCCATCCATGCTAGAGGAAGATGAAGGACTACAATTTCTACCTTCCATTGAAGATTTTGTCTTCATATCACAAGGTAAATTGGAGGAGGATGTAGTGTTGCAGTAGAAGTTTAGAGATACTAGCAAAGGTTTGTAGGAGTCTTGGAAAATTGGATGAAAGGAATGACACCAAGGAAATCCCGGTGGTACTCAAAGGAGAAAGAGAGGGAATTATTTCCTCATCTACTCCCCCACTAAGCTTTTCTAGGACATAAATCCTCCTAAGCGGGAGAGGTGTTATCCATAAGGATCGAAAAGGACTATACTTTGTCGAGATCATTTGGCATGAAGAATAAAAATAAATACACATAGGTTCTTTCTTTATAGTAATAGGACCACCACTTTGTGTAGAGCGGTGGTTATAGAACTACCACCCAACTAGGGTGGTGGACCTAAGACCACCACTCTATATTGGTCGGCGGTCTTGACTCTTTTCAATAGAAAATAAAAACATGAAACAAACAACCTCAAAATTTGAAAGGTTGTATGTGTCTCTTATCCTCCATGACCTTTCCCATTCTTTAGTGCACGGGAGGACATGAAAAATTATATAAATACATGTTTGTAGAAGATAATAAGATCATCGAAGAATGAAAGAAAGTGAGAAATAAGTTCTTAGTCTTTGGAATTGTGGTTTGTTAAGAAAGGAGTGTAGAGATAGATAAACCAAGTAATTGGGAGGAAGTGTGAGATATTATCTACTTTTCTTTAATACTTATTATAATTTCTATACTTATTGTTTGAATTGGCCAATAAAATTTGTAAGAAAGAGCAATTTCCCTTTTTGACTAGTTTTTCCTCCTCTAGAGGTTTCTAGAATAATTTTTTGTGTTTTTGTGAGTTTATATTCTTTCCTTTCCTGCAATTCTGATTCTAAGCACAAAAAAATTCATTCACTAGCTATCTCTGTCATTTTCTAATAGAAAGTAGAACATCAACGTTTAATTTTTCATTCTGTGGATAATTCAAAAGTTGAAGAGTTTACTGATCACCTACCCAATAGAAAATGTCTCCATCGAACAAAAGCATGAACCACTGTTGCAAGCTCAAGGTCATGATTCAAGTAATTTATCTCATAGTCCTTGAGTTTGAGAGAGTTAAAGGCTACAACATGGTCATCCTACATTAATACTTCCTCTATCCCTACAAATGAAGCATTTATACGAAAGAAATCCCTCCGAGGATCTTACACTTGTTAGAATAGGTGTTGTAGTAAGGTATTTCTTCAGGTTCATTAAGGCATTCTCACAACTATCTAGCCAAAAAAACTTCTTTCCTTTTCGATGCGGGAAGTGATGGGATGAGGAATAGGTGAGAAATAGAGCCCAAACCTCTTGTAATACCCTCCTAATCCCATGAATTTGCATACCTCATCATATTGTTCATCACCGACCAATCAATGATATCTCTAATCTTGGAAGGATCGACCATGATAACTTCCCCAAAAATGATGTGACACAAATACTAAACCTTTGACTGAAAGGAAACACACTTCACAAGGTTCCCATAAATGTTATGCTCTCAAGACACTACAAAACGTGTCAAAGGTGCTCCTCGTGCTCCTCACACATGCATGTGTAAATTAATATAACATCCTGGAATATGAGCATGAAACAATCTAATAAAATCTTGAATTTCCCATTCATCAAACTCATTAACACTATGAGGGAATTCGTTAGACCAAAAGGCACAACTTTGAATCATAGTGGACATATCTCATGTGAAAGGTTTTCTTATGATATATGCCTCCACAATCCTCACTTGATGATACCCTTACTTAAGATCTATCTTGGAAAACATAGTAGCCCCTTCATCTGATCAAACAAATCATCAATTGATGGAAGGAGATAATAATTCCTAATCATTAATTTTTTAAACTTTACGTAATCAATACACAATAATAGCGATCCATCCTTATTTTCACAAAAATCACCAAAGTGCACCTAAAGGAGATAGACTAGGATAGATTAGGCCATTCTCAAGAAGGCCCTCTAACTAAAGCTTGAGCTCACAAAGCTTAGGGGTAGTCATCCTATATGGTGCATGTGAGATAGGATCTTCTCTAGGAACCAAATCTATATGAAAATCTATCTCAATAGGGGAGGTAGGCCACATAAATTAGTGGGAAATGCATATGAAAAATCTATCAAAATGTGATGATCATCGATTGAAGGCCCAAAAGTCTCATCCTCGACTGTCACTTAATATAATATCGACAACTAAAAACCTCGCGTGTACACTCCTTAAGCTGCATATACAGAGATATAGTGTGAATAGAGATGGGCCTCCTAACCCAAAATATGACTTACTCTATCCCAAAATCATTTACATAAGAGATCACCTTGTTATAATAGTCCACTCTAGCCCTAAGTGAATATCGTCAATCCATACCCAAAATAACTCAATAAGAACCCAAGCGGAGGATACAAAGATACAAGGTCTTTGTGAAGGGTCCTTTGTCTACTACACACTCCTTGACCAAGGAGTCCACTTTGTGAGCTTAGCTCTAGAAGCCATCTCGACATCCCAACTATGACCTTTCCTAAATTCCACTAGCATACATCACTCTATTAAAGATGGGGAAATAAAAGAATCAAAAGAACCTGAATCAAACAAGATAGATATAGGAATACCACAAATGTTGTCTTATGTCTTAATCATTGTGCCCTGGTGCTCTACATGACAATTCTCAACAGCTGCATAAATCTAGTGGCTTCATGCCATATCACCAATTTTCATCTCTAAAATGGGGCAATTACCCTTATTAAAAGGGTTATATGGACAAACTCTCAAGTAATACCCCTATGTACCACATTAAAAACAACTTCTTGATCCCCTATAATATAAAGAAACCCCTCCCGATTCCCTAAAGGTCCTTGATGTAGACCTTGATGATCCTACTACTGATGATTTATTATAGCAGATGAGCTTGGGCTGACCTAGCATTGAGTGTAACATATGTCCCGATAGGTCCCCTAGTTAGACCTTCCACACTATTCCCTCTTTGTGCATCATTTTTTTCTAGAGGTTATAATATGGATGTGGTATACTGTGTGCTTTGGATGTGGGGCCCAAAAATAGGACTTTTAAAATCCATGTCTGCCAACAAGGGAGGGGTTACCACCTTCACTCAATTTTCCCCATCTACTGTAACTTACTCCTCACCCTTTGTCCTTGGCATGATAAGTCTTCCCCATATTCTTCTCTATAATATAGGCCTTCTCAATAGCGTCATCTAAAGTTTATGGATAATGAATGCACATTACCCTTTGAAGATCTAAGTTCAGCTGTGATGAACTTCTAAGGCCAAACCTACTCATCCTACATGTAATCTGCATACTAAAGAAATTCCAATAATTTTCTCTCATACTCTACCACTATCATGCTATCCTATCACGGATCGTGGAACTCATCGATTCACTATTGAATGAAAATTCTAGAGATATCATTGCTATAGAAGTGTCCATCAAAGATATCCCATGTCACATAGACTTTAAATCTAGGTTGAGATTTTGTTCCTCTATCCTCCAAAAACTTTGGCCCCATCCCTCACCGGATGGATAACAACACAATCCTTCACGTTACTAGTGCATAGACATAGCTTGAAGCATCTGCTCAAGCTTACCAAACATGCCTAAGACTAGAATCCTCCTATATCATCGATAAATTGAGGCGGGTGATGTTATTTACAATTTTTGCACTTGTGTAAAAATGGGCAACTCAAAACTTCATCGTTATGATAAAATTCATGTGTGAAGTAGATATAAGCTAAGGAATTCCAGATGTTATTAGTTAATGCTCAATCAATTAATGATTAAGTGAAATATGAAGCTATGTGTGTTGTTACAAAATGTAACATATCACATAGTCTGTAATTTCATGATATCTTCAGAAAAAAACACAAGGGTCTGAAGGATAGCTTTGTTGTCTTGATGAAGGCACCGAATTACAAAAGTAGGTGAAGTGTTTAGTTTTGGGACAGCAAAAACATAAGTGCAGATTACTTTGAAATCGAGTTCATTACTAAATGTTATAGGTTCTCATTAATGTTCTTTCCTTCGGGTTTAAGACATTCAATTATATGATTGAGTTGTTTAGTTAATCATACACTCCATTGAGAAGCTTGAAATGCAGAAGGAAATACACAAATCAATTTCAGAATTCAATGTTTCATTCACAAGGATGGTCAAATGTTTCCCACACAAGCTATGGGATGTGACTAAAAAGTAAAGTACATCTACTAAAGAAAGAGGTACAAATGTATGAAATATAAAGTGAAGGAATATGAGTGAACCAATCATTGCCTTTGTATATTCTTGGTTCTTGAAAATTGTCTACCTTCCAGCTTGTTCCATCTTTCTCTTCATAATTCAAAGCATGGTACCTAAAAATTAAAAGAAAGGAATCATCAATAAAGAGCTCAGGGTTGATCCATATTCCTACACTATCCTAATTCATGCATATGGATCTATAAGCAATAGAAGATATAAGATTACTTGAAGATCAAATTGCATAGCTCACTCAGGAAGTAGAAATAGAAAAGAGAAGAAGAAACATGGACATAAGAGAGGCCAAGAGCCTAATTATTTTCTAACTATTTTCTTAAGTGTGTAAGTATAGGTTGTAGACAAGAAGAAAAGGACCATGTACATGCTGGAAAGAAGGGTTAATGTAACTAAAAATTAGATATCTTCTTTAATAGGAAAAGGTTATAGTACGGAAACAAAGAAGATGCATAACGAAAATGTACAACTATCGAGATTTTAGTCAAGGAAGAGATAATTTTGGGAAAAGTTTGAAAGGCCTTTGCCATGTAGAATGGACATTTATGACTTTTCTAGTATCCATATCAAGCTGAAATAAAGGGAAATGTAGTAAAAGTAATAGATTACAGTATTTCAACAAAGTATCCGAATCAAGGCTTATGCCTGAGAATGGTATCAAAAAAAAAGAAGAATTGCTTGTAATTTCTAGAAAACCACTTACAGGGTACAAAGGCATCTTAATTACAAAATATCAGAAGTGTATTTCTATTGCAGTTGGCATTTTAAGTTCAATATTCAATCATAGTAATCTTCAACTTCAGAATCAAAGAGTATAAATGCAACTACAGGTTACAACTAGGAATTTCAAAAAGTGACCTAAAGAAAGGGATATATAAAACACGAGTTTTCAAGCAACCCATTTCAGTTATAGTTTTATCAACATCATTCAACCATGCAAACCTTGGACCAGTCAATACATAGTTAGGAAATCAGAGAGAATCATTTTAAGAAAACTCAAATGAGGTCAATAAATAGATATAAGAAGCACGAGTAGATTATCGAAAACTCAGCCATGGATCAAGCTTGAGATGTCAACCCTAGATTTGAAAACTTCAACAAATATTATCAGGATTGAATTGGGAAATCTTCAAAGATGATTGAATGAAAATAATTTATGAGGCATATAACTCTGAATCATTGACAAAGAATAATTACACATATGTTTTCCTCATTCCGAAATGAGCAATTTCAAGTCAGAGAAATCAAAATTGAATGGAAGAAGAACTCTACGGTGAAGAAAACCAATACCATAATATCGAATACAAAGTATTTGGTATATACCACTTCTCAGTTTTGAAGGAGAAAGTGTAAATGTAATCTACATTTAACCAGAAAAGATCCAAAGTTCAAACTCCTTTAAAAGTGTTGTTTCAACACAACATTGGAAAGTTATATAGAATTGGCCAAAGAAAATGGAACTTAGAAACATAGATCATGTACAATAAACAAGACCCATTCATGGCTAGCAAAGAATTAGAGTAGGAAAGAGGACTCAGTGAACATGAAATAGTTTTCATGTTCGAAGATAAAGAAACTCACCCTTTTTAGTATTAACGGTTCAAAGTTAGAGAGGTCTGAGCTAAGGAAGACAATAACAAAGTTGCATGTTCAAAAGATAAGGACTTGCCTTGTAAGCAAGCTTATTATTAGAAAAAAATTTTACCATTGTTTTTTTAAAATAGAATAGTCAACTTCAGTTTGAATGCATTGTAATCAAGGCTATTAATGCCTATTTGTAATTGCATGTTCTATTTTTATCCCTTAATCTATTATTAAATAAAGGATAAAAATAACACGCATGGGTGAGTACATGCCTTGGGCTATTTTTGGGAAGGGAGTGAACATTATTTTTCTATATATTGTGTTCCTTTGAAATGCACAAGAGGAACTTCTTGAGGACTTTTGGATATAGAGTATCTTGAAGAAATTTTTCCAGGTTTTCCCTCCGAGTGTGAAGTATTTTTGCCTTTCCAAGTTATTTTGTAGTCTTGTGTACCTTTCATTAGTCTTGTGAAGCAATTTCTTGACAAATTACTTTACCTTGCTACAAATTCAGTCCTTTCTGCTTAATTTTAATGTGCATGTTAACTTATTAGTACTATTTTGATTCTCCTCAATATAATCAAGTGTTTTCCATTAAATATTTTGTAGAAAAACTATTGGTTCGTGCATAAAAATCCTTCCCAAATCAGTTGTGCATATACTCAGTCAAAGACCTCATATTAATTTGGTGTATCACCTCAGTTTTAATTATTTTCTAGTCATATTTTACTCTCAAACTCCCAGAAATCAGTTTAGGATACACCAATAAGGAACCAACCTTTTAATCCCGGAGACTCACCTCAAAATAGGTATACCCATAGATCTAATTTGTTTCTATTATATCGATGAATGAGAGATCAATTGTGCAAGATTAGAAAACTTCAGCCATCTCTCTATAGGGTGCACTTTTGAGAGATAATAGTTTTTGGCATGCTTAGTGGGACAATGAATCAAATCTGCATGCAAGTTACAAATTTTACAGTAGATCTAGAACAGATTTACAGCGATTCTGAAGTCACTTTTAGGAGCAAGCTACAACAATTTATTCTAAAGATTTTAAAATCTTTTGGTGAATCCGTTAAGATGATATCGAGAAAATTATTGTAGAAGGTTTGATGCCTTAAGTGGCTACAAGATCATTGGTAAGAGGAATTCCTCCTGAGTTTGTTTCTTTACCCTTGAATTATACTAGAAGGAGAAGAGTTAGTAATTCTTTACCTTATAATAGACCAAGTTTTGATAACCCTCCTCTTGAATTTCCTTCACCATATATAAATTTCTCTATTAACATCCCAATTTTTCAAATGGCTATTCAACCACTAAGTAATTTAGTGACCTTTACTAATGGTATTCCATTAAAAATCCCAATCTACCATGACATTCCTAATGCTACCATGAAATTTTTCCATCATTTACGAGTGAAAATTAGGTTACACCTACTAAACATATCAAAGATGTCGCAGCCTCATATGCATTTCATAATATCATTCATGAGGATTTAGCTTTAAGACTTTTAGTTGCATCTTTTAAAGGACATGCTTTGCAATGGTATAGAAACCTAGAAATTGGAAGCATAAGAACTCGAGATAACTTAGGTGAAAAATTGATAAAACAGTTCCATGATGATTCAGATCATTTGTCTCACATTGAATAGTTGTCTACTATTAAAAGAGCTCCCAATGAGTCAATGTCCAGTTTGAATATTTGTTATTCCGAACTTACGAAAAAATTCCAGCTAGTGTCAAGCCTCAAGCTGATCATGCTTTCCTTTATTATCTTAGGGCATTAAACAATGATATCTCAACTATGATTCAGTCAATGGGGGGAGAGACACTCCTAATAGCCTACGATATCACTATCTGAGCTGAAAATAGTCTTATTCGAGCTGGAAAATTAGCACCAAGGCCTTCAATGCCATTTTTGGCAGATCTAGTACCCATTCCTCGACCAATTATAGTAATAGAACCTACTATTATAGCACCATCAAATGATGTATTTAAAAATTTGAAGACTATGGGAAATAAATTGAATTCAATTGAAAACAAAATTGCATTACCAATCAGACCCTATCAAGAAAAATCGACAGAATCAACAAAACAAGCAACCTTACCAAAGAAAGCGGTTTGATCCAAAGGCTCCTTTTTAATCTAACACTTTAGTCCTAGTTAATATGGCTACGAAGATTGGTGTCAACATTGTAATCAACCTCATGTAGCTCAAATGTTTTTCTAAATATGAATCTTGTTGCACAACCTCAATCTGAAACATTGTTCATGCCTCAAATGGAGGGTGGGTAGCAAGAAACTCATGTTCAGAAAGCACCTGAATATAATTTAGTCATTTTTAATGAGGAGGATTTCATTGCAGTCACTACTAGGGCTCAAGGAAAGATGCTAAAAGTAAAAAACAACAAAATAGGCCTATCCTACCTACCATCACTGATAAGACAACATCTATAGTTCTAAAGTCAACCAACAACCATGTTTTTCCTAAAAAAACAAGTGTTCCAGTTAATAAAGGCCATCAAAAATAGCTATAGCCTGATCCAAGAAGATTGTTTATACCTCAGATATCCAAGGCAACTGAAGTAGAATCAGTTTTTGCTAAGGCCTACTCTAAGAAAGTTGAATCCATCTCTAAAATAGTTGCTTCTTTCAACATTGTTGATGTAATGAAAAATCATAACATTAACATCTCAATGTGGGATGCTCTAAGTATTCTTGACAACAAGATTTACTTTCTCATGAACTAGCTAAGCTACAAATTTCTTCAAATATAGCAGAAAAGGAAGTTCAGAAGATAGATATGGTCCTTGGAATGTTTCAACAAGACTGCATTAAAGAAGTTAAGTGGATGGTTCAGAAAGTTTTGAATGCTCATGACACCAAGAAACCGCCATCATTTTATTTATCACTTGATTATTGGGGAAACTCTAGTCCATAATTGCATGGTGGACAATGGTGCAAGTAGCATAGTTATGCTAAAAGAAATTACAAAAAAAATAGGTTTACAGTATAAGCCTACAGAAACGAGTGTCTTATAGCTTGATGTAACTGTATCTAATACAATTGGTATAATCAAAAATTTAAAAGTGACGTTACATGCTTGCCCAAATATTTCTATTCTCGAAGATGTTATTGTTGTGGATTTACCTCCATACATTGCCTTATGATTATCTAGAGATTTTATGGAAAAAATAGGAGGTTATCTCTCTTCAAATTAGTCCTTCTTGTTTTTCACTACTCGTTATGGTACCAAAGTTACTATCAATTCAGAGCCATTGGCTATATTTCACATTGAGCCTCACTCTCCAAATGTGGTCGCTAATTATTCAGCCCTAGATCAATCTGATTTTGATGAGGTAGCTCAAGTTTTAGCATTAGATGGTATTTCTAACATATTTATGGATGAAAAGACAGTGGAAGAACATGCTCATGATCCTTATAAGGAAGTTAAAGAACACTTGTTTGGTGTGTATTATATGCGTGAAGAAAATACACCACTTCCCTTGCTTTCAAAATAGAAGATTCATCAGAAGGAATTTGGAAGCTTCATTTTGATGGAGCTAAGAACAAGAAAGGATAGGGAACATGTTTGATGCTCACTTCCCCAATGAATGAAAGGTATTTCTCAAAGATTGAATCTCTGATTTTCATGTACTTGTAATGTAGTGGATACGAGCTTTAACTCATGGCTTGCTTTGGACTAGAAAGAGAGGTATCAACATGCTACAAATTTTTGGTGAGTTTGAGTTGGTTATCAATCAAGTAAGAAATTTCAATGTTTGTAAGAATCCATTAATGAAGTCTTACAGAAAGAGTTTTAGACTTAATGGAATATTTCGATGCTATTAATATTCAATCTATTCCTAGAGCTAAAAACAAGCATGCGAGATAGACTTGCAGCGAGAGGGCTAGTTTTGAAGTGCTGCAATAGATTGAAAATAGCAAAATCCAACCTAATATAAAGTTAATTATCAGGCCCTCAATACCTAATAATGACTCAAATTATAATTTTTTTGAAAGTGATGATCAAAATCAGTAGGTTTTGCAGCAAGAAGCTAAGTTTTCTGCAATTAATCAGGATAAATTACAACATTTATATGGTGATCATATTGTTCAGCTAAAGACAAATAAATTGCCTCGAGGTCTTGTCACATTGGAAGACATCTTCAGCACTGACAATTAGTTAAGAAAGGTCAAGACTAAAATGTCAACCCATGCTGATAATTACAAAGAGATCTCGGTTGATGAAGGGAAAAAGCTATTTCTTGGAAAGGTATGTTCCTTAACTAAAAAGAAGTCATTTATTAATCTTTGTAAGGAGTTTAAGGATGTTTTTTCTTGGAAATACCAAGATCTGAAAGGATTTGATCCCAGTTTAGCACAACATACAATTGAGTTGTAACCAAATTCTAAACTTGTTAGATAGAAACAAAGGCCTATAAATCCTAAAATAGAGCCTCTGATGAGGAAAGAATTATCTAAGTTGATTGAATTAGGTATAATTTTTCCAGTTAAACATTCAAGTTAGGTAGCAAATCTTGTTCCTATTAGGAAGAAGAACAGGAGAAACCATATTATGTGTAGATTTCATAGATCTTAATAAGGCTTTATTGAAAGATCATTACCCACTCCCAAATATGGATCAAATTTTGAGAACAGTCTCAGGTTCAGATAGACTATCTCTTCTAGATGGTTATAGTGGATATAATCAAATTTTAGTCCGGAAGAAGATAGATATAAAACAACCTTTACCACTAAGTGGGGTACTTATGCTTACAAAATAATGTCTTTTGGTATTTCAAATGCCGATGCAACATTTCAACGTGTAATGGACATGGCTTTTCGTAGCTTGTTAAATAAATGCATCCTATTTTATTTCAACAATGTTACTATATTTTCAAAAGATTCTAAAGAACATCTAATGCATTTAAGGCAGAAATTTTAAGTTGTGCATTCAATTTGGAATATCTTTGAATCCACTTTGAATTCTATATTTTATGTACATCAAGGCAAGCTACTTGGCCATATTGTTTCTAAAAAGGGTTTAGCAATTGATCACTTTAGGATCGAAGCCATATCATAGCTCTCATTGCCCCATCATAAGAAGGCATTACAAATTTTCTTCTCACAATCAACTTTGTTAGAAGATTTGCTCCAGATTTTGTAGCATTGGTTAAACCACCGACATCTATGCTAAAGAAGAGAAAAATTTCTATTGGACTAGTGACAAGAGAGAAGGATTTAAATCAATCAAATAAACTATCTCTCAAGCTCCTACTCTTGAAAATCAAAATTTTAATAAAGATTTTATAATGTATGCACACGCAAGAGCTAAAACAATCTTAGTTATCTTGACTCGGTTCAATGATTAAAATATTGAATAGCCTATTTCTTTCTTCGAACAAAGCTTGCATGATTATATTACAAGGTACACATTCCTTGAAAAGCAAGTACTTTCAGTAGTTAGAGGACTAAATAATTTTAATTATATGCTTTCAAACAGTAAAATCCATGTTCTTGTTTCTCATCCAAGTGTGAAAGCATTCTTACTAAATAAGGAGTTGAATGAGAAAAGAGAAAACTGGATAACGAAGGTCATGGAGTATGATGTTGATATTTGGGTTGCTAAGATGGTTCGAGGAATGTTTTGTGTGAACATATAATTACTGATATGGAAAAACAACAAGCTACAGAACCAGGTGATTCAAAACAACATGCTGAAATTATGTATCAACAATAAAAAATTATGGTTCAACCAAAAATTAGCAACCTGAGTCAGTTCAAGAGTTTCAGGAATCAAGATGGATGGCTGATTTGATTAACTACTTGCAGCATGGGACCTATCCAGAAGGTATGGACAAAAATAAATGAAGATATTTTAGGTTACAGGTTGTACATTATATCTTTATTGATGGTGTGTTGTTCAAAAGAGATATAAATGGGAACTTGCTATGATGTGTTAACTACGATAAAAATCAGAAATTACTATCAAAATTTCATGAAGGACCCGCATGTTGTCACTTTTTAGCACATACCACAGCCTTAAAAATTATGAAAATTGGTTACTATTGGCCTAGCATATTCAAAGACTATTTTGAATGGATTAGAAAGTGTAAAAAATGTGCTTTCTTTGTTGGAAAAGAACATCTAGCTTCGCTGCCCTTACAACCTATCTCAGTTGATCAACCTTTTATATAGTGGGGTCTTGATTTTATTAGCATGATAAACCCACCTTCATCACAAGGAAATAAGTGGATCTTAACTACTACAGATTATTTTACATGATGGACTGAAGAAATAGCCTTGAAGGATGCTAATGAAACTTCGATACTATCCTTTTACAAAGGTATAGTTTACAGATTTGGTGTTCCAAAAACTATCATATTAGATAATGCTTTAGCATTCCTTGGTGCAAGAGATAAAAATTGGGCTATCAACCATGGAATCTATCTAAGTTCTTCATCTTAATATTACCCACAAGGTAATGGCTTAGATGAGATTACTAACAAGAATCAGTTAAGGATCATCAGAAGAACACATAAAGATAATCAAAGAGCTTGACATCTGATGTTGAATTCAGCACTTTGGGCTGATGTGAGTGACTCCTAAAATATCGGTTAGAAATTCACCATACAAACTTGTGTATGGAAATGAAGCAAGAATGCCTATTTTAATTGAGTTACTGCATTGGATTTACTGCAACAAATGGATTTTCTTGATAATGAACCATTGCATGTTCGTTATGCAAAGTTAATGGAATTACAAAAGCTAAGAGATCAAGCTCATTTGAATATGGAAAAGAATCAAAAACAAATGAAGAATACTTTTGACAAGAAATCCAAATTTAGAGTCTTCAATGAAGGAGATATTCTGTTAAAATGGGATGTTAATCTTGCAAATCTAGGAAGACACACAAAGTTTGATAAAATATGGAGTGGCCCTTACATGATTTCAGCTAGCAAGGAACACAATGCTTTTCAGCTTTCGAAGCTAAATGGAGAGGAACTTCCCATTCTTGTGAATGGTATGTTTCTCAAACACTATTATTGAATATCTTACATTGATTATTAGAGTAGGATTTCCCTTCAATAAGTGTACTTTTTACACATTGCATCATTTTTCAATTCAATAAGTGAATTCGTGCATGTGATCTAGTTTACCAGATCCTTTCCCAGTTTTAGTTCCATTTTGGAAGGGTTGGACCTTTCAGAAAAGGAAAATTTTCATTACATGTTTGAACTCCATGCCCAATGGACAAGAGCAAGGCACTAGTCTTTAAGCTAGCAGGCAACTTTCCCCATAGGATCGCCAGAAATGTTGACAATTTTTGCACTTGTGTAAAAATGGGCAACTCAAAACTTTGTCATTATGATGAAAGTCACGGTGAACTACACCTAAGCTAAGGAAGTTTTGATGTTATTAGTTACTGCTAAATTAATTAATGATTAAGTGAAATTTGCAGCTATGTGTGTTGTTACAAAATGTAACAGATCACATAGTCTGTAATTTCATGATACCTTCAGCAAAAGAACACAAAGGCCTTGAAGGAAAATTGTGTTGTCTTGATGAAGACACCGAATTACAGAGTAGGTGAAGTGTTGAGTTTTGGGACAACAAACATAAGTGTAGATTACAGAAATCAAAGTTCATTACTAAATGTTATAGGTTCTCATTAATGTTCTTTCCTTCATTTTTAAGACATTCAATTATATGACTAAGTTGTTTAGTTCATCATACACTCCATTCAGAAGATTGAAATGCAGAAGAAAATACACAACTCAATTTCAGAATTCAATGTGTTATTCCCAAGGATGGTCAAATGTTTCCCACACAAGTTGTGGGATGTGACTAAAAAGTAAAGTATATATACTTTGAAGAAAGAGGTACACATGGATGAATTAGAAAGAAAAGGAATATGAGTGAACCCATTATTACCTTTGTATATTCTTCATTGTGTAGATTGTCCCCCTTCCAACTTGTTCTATCTTTTTCTTCACAATTCAAATCATGGTACTTGAAAAGTAAAAGAAAGGAATCATCAATAAAGAGCTCAGGGTTGATCCATATTCCTACACTGTCCTAAATCATGCATGTGGATCTCTAAGAAATAGGAGATATAAGAGTACTTGAAGATCAGATTGCATAGATCACTTAGGAAGCGAGAAATAGAAAAAGAAGAAGAAGAAACATGGACATAAGAGAGGTCAAGAACCTAATTATTTTATAACTATTTTCTTAAGTGTGCAAGCACAGGTTGCAGACAAGCAGAAAATGACCATGTACATGTTGGAAAGAAGGGTTAATGTAACTCAAAACTCATATATATTCTATAATAGGAAAATGCTATAGTACAAAACAAAGAAGATGCATGCAGACAATGTACACTGTCTAGATTTTAGTCAAGGAAGAGAGAATTCAGGAAAATTTTGATAGGGATTCTCCATGTAAAATGGACATTCACGAGTTTTCCAAAGTATCCATATCATGCTAAAAAAAAGTGAAATGCAGTAAAAGTAATAGATTACGATAATTCAATGCAAAGAAGAATTGCTTATAATTTCTAGAAAACCACTTTAAGTACAAAGGCATCTTAATTACAAAACATCATAAGTGTATTTCTATTCGAGTTAGAATTTTTAGTTCAATATTCAATCATAGTAATCTTCAACTTCATAATTAAAGTGTATAAATTCAACTACGGTTAAGACTAGGAATTTCAAAAAGTGAACTGAAGAAAGGGATATATAAAATGTAGAGTTTTCAAGAAACCAATTTTAGTTATAGTTTTATCAACATCATTAAACCATTCAAAGCTTAGACCGGTCAATACATAGTCATGAAAGCAGAGAGACTCATTTTAAGAAAACTCACATGCCGAATAATGATATCTAAACATCACATAATAGATTATTGAAAACTTAGACATGGATCAAGCTTGAGATGTCAACCCTAGATTTGAAAACTTCAACAAATATTATCAGGATGCAATGCGAAATATTCAAAGATGATTGAATGAAAAGAATTTATGAGGCATATAACTCTGAATCATTGACAAAGAATAATTACTCATATGTTTTTCTCATTCCAAAATGAGCAAGTTCCGATTAGAGAAATCAAAAGTGAATGGAAGAATAACTCTACAAAGAAGAAAATCAATACTTTGAATATCAAATAAAAATATTTTGCATATAGCACTTTGCTCGAGTTTTGAAGGAGAAAGTGTAAATGGAATCTACATCTAACTAGAAAAGATCCAAAGTTCAAACTCCTTTAAAAGTGGTGTTTCAACATAGCATTGGAAAGTTATATGGAATTGGCCAAAGAAAATGGAACTCAGAAACACAGATCACGACCAGTAAACAAGACCCATTCATGGGTAGCAAAGAATCATAGTAGGAAAGAGAACTCAGTGAAAATGAAATAGTTTTCATGTTTGAAGATAAAGAAACTCACCCTTTTCAACATTCACAATTCAAAGTTACAGAGGGCCTAGACTAAGGAAGACAATAACTTCCATGGAGGTTTCTAACAGAATGATCATGATAGAGCTCCATTAGCAGCCAAGGTCTCAAAACCTAGAAGCTCAAACATATCTCGAAGAAGGAAGAGGACTATCTTGCTAAAAAAATGAATTGAGCCCATACCCGGAGACCATTTTGCGAAGTGATAGAGATTGAAAATCTAACAGTGATGGTCATCAAGAGGAACAACACAAAGCCAAGCTTGAAAATCAACAAGGACGCCAATAAAATTTTTCTAGGGCTTCGCCTGCAAGGCTAAAAATCCAAATGGAATGATCAAGTTAAGGCCAAATTGACCTTTACCATGCTCACTCTAGAAATGAGTTAACGAAGTCAACCAAGGTCAAGTCATCGACAATCAAAATTCAACAAGTACAAAGATCAAAGGTTGAGGATCAATCTACACTTTCAATGCAAACCATGGTTTGAGCCCTTAAAATGCATTTAATATATGTCAGAAACCCTAAAATCATACTTTGGAGATCGATGATAAAAAATCAACAAGTACAGAGATTGATGCTCATAAATGGATCACCAAAATTGATGCAAAATTGTCCAAGTGGAATGGTCGTTTGCCATCGACTTAGTCAAATTTCAAAATTTCAAATTGTCGAAATTTCATCCATGGGCCCATAGACCCAAAAGAGGACACGTGTCATCATTACTATAAAAGTGGAAAAGAGGAGGCGAGACATAATTTAAGTTCGAAACCTTTTGCAAAAGGTTAAAATTTCAAAAATCTCCCATAAGCACGATGCGCCACAAGGTGGAAAAGTCAATAGTGAATAGAAGTCAAAGTAAAGGTGGAGCGACAAGCCCTCTCTACATTTTGATACCTTTTCACAAAAGTTAAAATTGCCAAAATAAGCCCGTAGGCCCGAAAGTTTGTAAAGGACTTAAAATTCATAAAAGGACTAAAAGTCCACAAAGGACTTAAAAGTCACAAAAGGCCCAAAAGTCCACAAAGGGCTCAAAATTTCCAAAAAATTTCCTGCAGGCCCATAAAAGCAAAGGAAGAAGAATCCACGTGCCATCCAAATTATCATTTCAATTTTTGACTTTCAAAAAACTGAATTATAATGTATGTTTCAAATAATCACAAAGATGGCTGAAACATGGTGAAGTGCAAAGTGGTCCCCATAGTGGGTGTTTTGTAGGTATTATAATTATTTCTTTTACCCACGAATAGAAAGTTGAATTTTTGCATGCTCCACAAGAAGACAGAACAAAGAAAGAGACAAAGTTGCATGTTTAAAAGAGAAGGACTTGCCTTGCAAGCAAGCTTATTATTAGCAAATTATTTACCATTACTTTCTTAAAATAGAATAGTCAACTTCAGTTTGACTGCATTGTAATCAAGGCTATTAATGCCTATTTGTAATTGCATGTTCTATTTTTATCCCTTTATCTATTATTACATAAAGGATAAAAATAGCATGCATGGGCGAAATCTGAATATTTGGGCTAATTTTGGGAAGGGGGTGAAATTTATTTTTCTATATATTGTGTGCATTTACAAGTCACAAGAGGAACTTCTGGAGGACTTTTGGATATAGGATTACTAAAGAAATTTTTTCCAGGTTTTACCTCGAGTTTGAATTTTTTTCCGCCTTTCCATGTTTTTTTAAGTCTTGTGTATCTTTCATTAGTCTTATGAAGAAATTTCTGAGAAATTACCTTACCTCGCTACAAATTCAGTTCTTTACGCTTAATTTTAATGTTCATGTTAACTTATTGAAATACTGTTGTGATTCTCCCTCGGTATAATCAAGTGTTTTTCCCTTAGATATTCTATAGAAAAACTATTCGTTCATGCATCAAAAATCATTCCCAAATTTGTTGTGCATATACTCAGTCAAAGACCTCATATTAATTTCATGTATCACCTCAGTTTTAATTATTTTCCACTCATCTTTTACTCTTAAACTCCCAAATCAGTTTAGGATACACCAATAAGGAACCGACATTTTAATCCCAGAGACTCACCTCAAAATAGGTATACCCACAGACCTGAGGTGTTTCCAATGTATCTACAAAAGAGAGAGATAAATTGTGTAAGCTTAGAAAACCTCCGGCCATTTCTCTACAAGGTGCACTTTCGAGAGATAACATAAGCTTTATAATTTCTCGAATTTGATCAACAACCGATGATTTTCTACTCGTAGGTCTCTCCTCATAGTTGTCTCTCTATTTAGGGTTCCTAGATCTCTTCCTCTATCTCGCGTCCATATCTCTTTGTGTTGAATCTTTTCTATCCAACTCAACATGAGAATTCTATGTCATATGCTCCTCAATATATCATGGAGCATTCTGAGCCACCTATGATGACTATCGCTCATGTAGAATAGGTCATCACGAATTGAACCTTCGTGTATAGATGCATTGACCTATTGTAAGGTCTCAGTAGAATATGTGGCAATATGAAAACAACTTTCTGATCTCGTGGGTGGTACCTCTAGCTCAATGGGTAAGAACCCTTGTCTATCTTGCACCTCCTCCATGTACCAAGATGAGAGTTAGTTCATTATTCTAGGTCTATTTTAGTTTGCTAAGTTTTCTACATGTTTAATTTTTATAGAATTTCAAGTGTTCTAAGTTTAGGTTAATAGGTTTTTAGTTGTGTTCCAATTTTTCCCAAGGTCCATATGTTCATCCCATACCTTTGATACCAAAGTGTGATGCCCAAAAATACTTTTGCACGTCATCCCATACCAAATCAAAACACCAATTTGAAATTTTATTACAAATTTTTTATAATTAAAACACATTAGACGAGTCTCATATACATTAATTATGATTATTAAAATGTTTACTCATCTATCTAATATATCGAATTTGGAATTAGATTTGTTTATTTAATCTGGAATTTTTATTTTTTTCTCAAATCATTTTGGATTCATTATTTTTTTATTGATAAGGCGGGTTGAAAAGATCCATTCCGTATTCAAAATGATGAGGCTAAATCGAGGAAAACAAAAGGGACACATAAGCCAAATAACAATTGGATACCAACTTCAAAAAAGATAAAACTATCCTAAAATTACTTCCCACTATGGGATGGAAAATAATCATCAATGCTGCCCATGTGACCTTTTTTAATTTTTTCTCTTCTTTAGCTCTTACTATTTTCCTAGATTAGATGAAATAAGCAATGCAAGGTCTTTGGAATTTTCCAAAGTAATCAAATTATCTAGCACAAAATCTTGATTTGATTCCGAGCTTCTGAAGTATGTCCCCTTTTATACCACCTCCACCAAGTGGTTTTCTTGAAAACCCATTGTTGATTGAAAATTACAGCACCCCCAATGGCCTTAGATTTGAGTGGGGCATTCGGTGTAATATGCATAACATTGGACCATCTCTAAATTTGTGGGACTTGCGGGCTTGAGATGATCCTCCAGAGAAGGTTGGTTCCTGCTCCTAAACTACCTGCCATAATCTACTCTAATGTAAGAAAATTATGTAATCCTAATCTAACTTTCCAAGGGACCAGGGAGAGAAAGTTCATGAAAACAAAGCCTACACTAAAGTAGTGATAAACTAGAAAAGGAGGTTGTTGATCACAAATCAAAGTATGTGAAATGGAGATAGGTGAGCAATGGAGAGGATCAAAAATATACATCACAAACCAAAGATAAATTTCACACAGAGCACCACTTCAAACCCATTAAACATAACTCTCAAACCCTATAATAGACATCAAAATATGCATAGTATAACCTGCAATGGTGAGAGGTATGAAGAGACAATAAAATAAGAAAAGGATGGACAAAATGAATCAAAAAAAGATTTTATTGGTCCATTAGTTCACACAAGACATCATTAGTGGGAAAGAGGCAAGGAAATTCCATTATAAAGGAAAGAGAGGATGATTAAGCTCCACATTCTAGCCTAGGGAAGAAGGAGAGAGGGACATGAGATAAAAATGACAAAATTCTTAGAAAAAAATCCCCTCCTTATAATATATAGGAATAATTAGAGAAGGAGATGAGAAGAATTTGAATCCTACTCCAACCACCCAAGAGGTGCATTGAATTCACCCGCAACAAATGATTGGTTCCACTAAAAAACCCATACCTCCATGTGTTGTTCCTTGTTGGGCAATAAAGGAAACCCATAATTCAATATGGTGGTAGTTGACAAGCCCGAGATCCTGTAGTTGAGTGGAAAACATCGAGAGATCTCCAAAAATTCCTCTCTTGCTAAATTTGAGCTTTAAATCGAAAGTTATGATCATCTCCAAACTACTTTGGGTTTGGAGTCTATCCGTGCAAGATCCATGTGGAAGCCCCATGCATTCTTAATAGGTTCCTGGGAATGCAATGTGCCAACACTTGGCATCATTCGTGAACATGTTGCTTCATTCCCTTTGTGTTTTGGCTTTTCTGCCTGTTTAGGAGCAACTTGTTGGACCTTAGACACGTGGAGGCCCCATGCTCATTTGGGACCTACCTTTGGATTTACCTTTGAAGTTGCGCTGATGAGGCATGTGGAGGCTTCCACTAACTCTATGAATTTTCAATGGCCAATACAAATTTCTCAGGCCCTAGACATGTGGAGAGCCTCCACTTGTTTGAGGACCTACCTTTGGGTTTTACCTTTGAATTTACGTCGATGAAGCACGTGGAGGATTCCTCTAGCTCTTAAACATTTCAACGGTCGGTGAAAATTTATTGGGTTCTAATTATGTGGCAGGCTTGCACTCATTTGGGAACCTGCCCTCATATTTTATCTTTGAAGTTGCACTGATGAGAAATGTGGAGGCTTTTGCTAAATCTTAGAATTTTTAATCACTAGCTTTACCTTTTGAGACTCGACCACATGGAGGGCCTGCGCTCATTTGGGATCTCCACTTTTTTCATAACTTTTGAAGGTGCGTTGAGCTAACACGTGGCACCTTCCATGGTTCTGTTACTTTGCTTTGAGTTGACTCACTTTGGGCTTGATTTTGAAGTTCGGGAGTCAGGTGCGAGACGCGGAATGGAAACAAAGGGAAGGCATGCGTGAGGAGGGTGCATGGCACAATAGGGTGTACGAGGGAACAAAAGAGGAATATAAGGGATGGCCAATTTAAATTCATGTGTGTAGAAGGGTGCATGAAGAGGGCATGAGGGGAAGGCGTGGAGGCGCACGCTCGAGAGGTAAGAGTGAAAGGCGAAAATGGAAGGAGATAAGAATGGGATAGAATTAGTGAATATCCAACTGAAGAAGGGTGCACAATGGTAGAAAGAAAATAGGGTGCATGACAGGAACACCTAGAACTTAGCCAATTTGGAAGGCATCTAAAGAGGCATGTGCAGAAAAAATTCATGGTGCGCAGGGATTACGCGAGAGGACTACAACTTATGAAAAGTGTTAAATGAGCAAGTGTGTGGGTGTGTAACCTAAAATGTGAAGCATCATAACTAGAATGAAAGTAAAATTCATCCAAATAGATAGGATATCTATTTGGATAACACCCATCTTTGGATCATTCTTCTATGTAGCCATTTAACCATTAGAGGTATGTTTATTCGGATTATCTTTAAAATTTGATGTAGAAACCAAATCTAGGTTTACAAAATCCCATCCACTCAAATATGTTGATTGATTTTTTTTTCCATATTTATGATTCTTATTAAAGGGACATGAGGCTTGAAAATGTCCCACATTTCTGCACAATCTACATTGAAATGTAGTATTTTCATAGTTTAAGACACTGGAATGCTAAAAATTACAAAATTTAAGGTTGATTCGATTAGGTATTCCTTTTCTTTAATCAATTTAAAAACAAATTCGTGTAAACAAACATAGACCCAAATGTTTTCTATCCCATTCCTCTTTATAAATTTACCTAGAACATTTCCAATATCTTTTGGGGTATACCACAGATGTAAGGGGAGGTTAGGAAGCCTGACCCAAACTAGTGTTTTGGCCACCGAATAAGTATTCAGATCGAAATCTGGGAACCATGGAGTGATAAATAAACCTACATGTCCCCTAGAACCAAGGACCATTTGTCAAACAATGCTGGTAATCTTCTGAGTTCCCTAAAATGGACAACGAAAAAACCCTTGGAATAAAGAGAGATTTCACATTTATTGGTCCAATTTTTGAAAACCCACTGATACAGAGCTATGGAGGAAGGCCAAAACCCATTAAACCTACCAATCACCACATCTTGTGATAAGTTTTTGAAATATTCTTCAACTTCTGGATTTTCTATGGTGAGTGAAGGAATATCCTCTATCGGATCAACCAAGTAGGCCATGTTATTTGATGCATACTTTCTTGATGAATGAATGCCCTTGTTTTCCACTTGTATCTTTAAAGGAAGTAGCCTATTGGTGATGCCCCAAGCCATGATTTTTAAATTTCTACCCGCCCCATTCGGATACACATTCATTTTTGGTTCTCGAGGGTTAGGCATGATTCACCTCTACCTTATATCATTGAACTTGGTCCAACATTCCACCACCCACCCGTGACACCCCCAATACTCAACCGGTTCCATTTTCCACATCTGTCTTCACCTGCAGATCCTCTCATTCTTGCAATCAACTCCTTCCATAGTCACAACATTTGCATTATTTTTCTTCATTTCAATGAGCTCCGCAATTAATGTTTCATTATAAAGATCTTGAATTTTTCTTCATTGCTTCCATAGTTTAATTTAATTAATTTAATTAATTAATTAACCCATAAATAAATTCCATTTAATTTTCCTTTCTTAGGTTAATAATAATTTTAATCTAATTTTATTTATTATATTTACTAATTTGATTTCATCTAATTTTACCCACTAAGGTCCATGTTAATTAAATAATAAAATCCCCTAAGTATACTTAATTTAATTCCTAGACATATAATAATCCTACATCACCCCTTTTAATAACTAAATACCCACTTACCCATTAATCTTTTAATTTCCCATAGAGTAAAATATATCATCCCCATGCAAAAATATTAAATAAAATATATAATTAAGTATCCACAATATGGCTTAACTTCCCCACACCCGTGAAAAAAAATTCCTAGGGCTCTATTAGATTAATTTACCCATACATAATAAAATTTATTCACCCATCACTTAAAGGGATGAGGATTAAATCAGAGCCATAGGATTGATTTAATCCTCACCCTTAGATTTTAGGTTTCCATTTTTTTTTCCTAACTATCCTTATGATCTCTTTTATTCTCATTATAATCCTAATGTGCCTCCATTTACACAGGTAGAGTTGTAAGGAAGATAAGAGTGGAGGCAAGAGAGCTTGGGAAGAAACTATGTTGGCTATGGTAGCTCTGGGACTACAATTTGAGGAATTTCTCTCCCATATCTCACATTCATTTTTAAAAATATAATCTCCCATGTTTTAATATTCTACATTTTTATTCATCGGTATTTACTTCTACCCCGATTATAAGCTATATTTATCTTGGTAGATCAAGAAATATATATATATATATATATATATATATATATATATATATATATATATATATATATATATGTATATATATATATATATATATATGTATATATATATATATATGTATGTATATATATGTGTGTATATATATATATATATATATATATATATATTATGTATATATATATTATATATGCATTTATATATATATGTGTGTGTGTGTGTATATATAGGTGTGTGTGGACATGTTATATATATACCATATATACATTTATATATATATATATATGTATATATATATGTATATAGGTTGTGTGGGTGTGTGTGTGTGTGTGTGTGTGTGTGTGTGTGTGTGTGTGTGTGTGTGTGTGTGTGTGTGTGTGTGTGTATACATGCCACCCATATACTTATTAATATATTCTCTATGCTATAATTTTTATTTAATGGACATGTTTTAACCATAGCGGTTTGGCACTATTATTATTTTGAGGTTTACGGGGTATGGTATATCCGAACTTTGAAAAAGGGTGGGGTAGGGCAGCCATGCCACCCACCCTCTATATATTTTATTTAAATTTCACATATAAACATAGATGATATTTCGCTATATATATATATATATATATATAGATTTTATACACACACACACACACACACACACACACACACATCCACAATTTAATGTTCTTTTGTAATACTTTTCATTTTATCAAATATTAGACTATATCATCGTGGAAACATATTTATAAATATATATACATATATTTTAAGTATGTGTATATATATAAATTATATACTTGTATATAAATTAACTCTGATTTACATCACCAAATTTGAAGGGAAAATCATATTTTAATATGAAGGGACATTAACATTGACTAGTTTATATTTTGCACCATATCCTATAGGTGCAAAATTTTATATTCTAAATTATATCTTCCTATAAGCTAGATAATTTCTTAAACAATTTATAGGAAGAAAAGGCAATTTCTTTTGAATATTAAAAAGAATATAAAATGGTAAACCATGAGATATTACTTCTTACAATATGCCCAAATATGTAACACATAACTATATGTTCAAGATTTCCACTACAACCTTAAGGATGGCAAATTTCTGATTTCAACTAACAATAATGGAGATTAACCAAAATTACAGAGTCACAAAATAATTTATAGAATTTTTTCATGGTATATTTTTCAATAACAAACAAATATTCCTTTCTATTTTCAGAATCTCAATACATTTATCTACTCATTGAACTTATTACAAGACATATTTTAAATATAAAAATTAAATTATACAATATCATTTCAAACTCCTATTTCTTACTGCAACTTACATATCAAGAGAATTTAGACTACTTTACAATAAGACTAAAAATAAAATATAACTATTTCAATCCCTCACCCCAAAAGGGTTTAGACAACTTGCCTATTTTGTTTTCTTAAAACATAATTCTAGCAGCTCTAATTATTTATTTACACTTATAACTCCTTCCCTTCCCTTTTGTAACAAACAACAATGACAAGGAGCTAGGCAATGCTCTCTTCCCAGCCTAATTCCAATGAAGGGATGAAGCTAAACCACTCATTAGCCCCCAAGCACCAACCAGGTAGTAATTTAGGGTGTTCACAAGCAAGGAAACATACATTATGGCTTCCACATACAAACATGCATTTAAGACTACAACACATGGCCAACAATTACAAAAATAAATCCAAAACTTACAAATAATCACATAGGCTCAAACTAGAGCCAAAGGAGAAGGAAAAATGGTGGCCACCTCCTTATACCTCCCATGTGGGTAAGGGTTCCACCCAAAAACCTCCAAGGAGTATATTACAAACACTCTCATGATCTCCTTATTTTTCTCCACAATAAAAATACAAAAATTTAGTAAGCTCAACCTTGTATCTACCCATAGGTGGAGCACCCTACAAACACTCCCTCCTTGAAATCTCACAAGCTCCATTTTATCTCCCAAATGGCCCCATTTTCCTTTCTCCCCACACCTTTCTTAAGGGAAAAACTACCCAAATACAACAAGCACACACACATACATTCAAACTGAAAGTACATACACAAAAGGAAAAAGGAATAAAATTGGTTATGATCCTACCTTGCAATTTATGGCACCTTCTTCCATAAATAAAATCCACTTCAAATCCTCTCCACAAGTAAGCAATACAAATAAGTTCTTCCCAAATCCGAGCCACAATAATAAAGCAAGTAACCCCAAAATCATCAAAGGAATGCACATAAATAGACTTGGTGGAGGAAGAGGTGATGTGGCTCCATGTAGGATGCCACCTCATCCCCTTAAAATCCACCTCACATACTCCCCACACAATCCAAAGTCTCTTAAAGAGGTAGATGAGGATATGACACTACCAAGCTCGTACATATTCTCCCTTTTGCAAAATTCAAAATTGAATTTAGAGGATCAAGAATATGAGGGAAATAATTTCCTCTTTTCCATCAAATTTTCATAATTAGAGGCTATATATGACCCCTTAAGTCATAGGTAAGGTTGGAATAAGATATTAAAGAGTGTGGGAAACGTGTAACTTGTCCCACAAGATTTCAAAAATGGGCTCAAATCCGAAATCTGAGATTTGAGGTAAGGGGATTGCACATAAACCAATGCCACCAATAAATTCAATTAACCAAAGTAAAAGACTAAGGTACTACCACCTTCGACCTCAAGGCCACACCAATATGTTAAGAAAATCAAAACACATATAAATCATCCATCATATAATCATCATCATACATCACATTTATATCATTTCCAAGGTTACACAATTCTAATATAAATCAATCATTTACCATTACAAATAATCACAATTCCTATTTTATGACAACCATGAAATTCACATACTTGTTGATCACCTAATATCATCAAAAATTAATAAACCATAATATCAATGTACACATGGTTAGACGATGCATCTAAACATAGTCACAACTACTATGAATCCAAGATGTAGGCACATAAGTAAGGCCACACTAAATCAACATGTGTTGTAATATCTAACAGTGTCAACTAGGCATCCATACAATCCATTATAAGAGTCAAATTGCTATAATAATCAAGTTTCCATATATTCTATCAACATTCTACCCAAAATACTATATCAATAACCATGTGTTTAAGTAACTAGTAAACATGATCATAAAAGAGATAAGTGCCGAAGAGGAGTGGGCACTACAAGGGACATACCATAACATTACCTAACCCACTAATACCCATGTTTAGAATACCATAGGAGACCCCATTAATTAAATAGTCATACAAATTAATTTTAACACACCCATTCCCATAAACTCTAAGGTATGAGGATTAAATCAGGGCCATATGATTGATTTTAGCCTCACCCTAGATTCTAGGTTTCCTAAAAACCCGATTCCTTTTAAAAAATTCTCTTTTATTCTTTTGATTCCCTAATTTATTTTCCTTTTCTCAAGTGGATTTGCAGGTTTGAGAGGGTGGAGACCATGGAGCATTCGAGAGGCTATGGAGTTTTTCTTAAAATCTAGATCTACATGGAGGGAATATTTCTTTCCATGTATTCATTTGGGTTTATTTATTTCGCATACATTTTCTAGGGTTTGTAGTATTTAGTTTACATTTATTTTTTAAAGATTTTTACTAGGTTCTTGGTAATGGGTATTTGTGTTACCTTTTTTAAGTACCCGAGAAATCCATTTGGTTAAAATGAATATTTAGTTATATAGATACATGCACACACACACACAAAAAAAAAAAAACACACACATACACATATTGTTATATGTTAAAATATCTGTATTTTTCACGGATGTGGAAAGGAGATTGGGTGGGCAGCCATGACCGACCACTCCTATTTATAATAGTGGGGTGGGTCGGTCATGGTTTCCCACCAATGTAAATGAAAATAGATTGGTAGGGGGTTCATGCCCCGCACTCCTCCCCACACACACACACATATACAATGGGAGTGGCATTCCGACCCCCTCCACCCAAATATATATTTTATATTAAATTAAATAGCATGGGGCAGCCCCGCTCCCAATTTACTTTTTCTTATATAAACATTGTTTAATAAAAACAAACCATGTGACAACTATAAATTTATTTAATTTTGTTTTCTATTTAAGTTGAAATATAACATATATATATATATATAAATATTTATATAAATACACACACATATAATATATTATATATATATATATATACATATATATATATATATATATATATATATATATATATATATATATATATATATATATATATATTAAATACAATAATTAAGATAATATGATTATAGGACTAATTGTTCATTTTGTTAAAAACCAATACAAAGATAGAGGAGAACATAATTGTTTTTTTTTAATTAAAAAAGGAAGTTAATAGCATACTTTCATTTCTCTAATATTGAAGGAAGTATTAGAACAATAATAAAATTCTCAACTTCCACACCCATTTCAAAAGGGGACACAATATAAACATCAATAAAAGATATTTCCATTTTCTTTTATAAAAGAATGACAAAAACATTTCAAAAGCAAAACAAAACATATGTTCCATTATATTTTTAGTTCAAATATGAACAATTTGCTTTGATAAATAAAATGTACACTTGATTTAACTCGTAGATTTTAATGAGATACAATAATCAATAAGATGCAATATTCGATTCCTTACTTTCAAACATATACATTCCATGATTTGATAATTCATTTCAGATTTGAACAACTCCTTTACAAATAGCTTAAACTTAAAATGCAAGTGTACAAAATACCTCAACTCAAAGGTGGAGACAACATGTTAAATTTTAAAAAACTCTCTCTTCTTTTGTCTCAAACACAAATGTAACTCCATCCATGAAACCAACTTGCAACTCCATTAGCTTTTCTTCATCTTCAAAGCAATAGCTAAGAAACGAAACATAGACAACACTCACTTTCAAACCTTAATCCAATGAGAAGGTGAATTCTACCTTCTCAATGACCCATGAGCCCCAAAATAAAGAAATAAGGGGCATTTACAGCCATGAAAGCTTCACAAAATGGCTTCACATAGTACTTACATACACTCAAATATGCAACACTCAAGAAGCATTAACAAAAGAGTTGAATTTTAAACATATTAAAAACTACATACCCTAAAAACTAAGCCAAAGGAGAAGAAAACATGGTGTCCATCTCATTATGCCTCCAAAGTGGGATAGGATCCACCCAAAACCTCCAGCTCCACTAACATACATACAACAAAACTCCTTATCTCTCGAGTTTAAAAATGAAAAATGAGATAATTTTATTTTAACTCCACAGAGGTGGATTACCCTTCCCACACTCCCTCCTCAAATTTATCACACAATACATTTTACCTCTACAAGTGGCCCCATTTTCCTCTCCCTACACCATCTCTATGGCAAAATCTACCCAATCCCTTACACAATCACATGCATTCATACAACTAGCAACACAATACACAAAACAAGAAACTAAAAATAATAGGTATAAGAACCTACGTTGCCATTGAAATATCCTTCAATATTTAAGAAAAAAATTCAAAATCCTTTCCAATTCCAAGCCTATTCCTATCTAAGCTCCTTAAAATTCCCAAGAAAGTAACCTCCAAAACAACCAAAGAAGTTCCAATAAATATAAAAAATGGAGAGGATGGTGAGGTGGTTCCATGTAGGATTCCACATCATTTACCTCCAATCCACCTCACAAGTCAAACAGATACTCCAATAAACCATAAATGATAAATTTGGGGGTATTACAATTTTCATTCTTACACACAAACCTCCACTCCATACTTTTAAGGACACGATTAATAGGGTAAGTGAAAAGGTGAGATTAATTTCCCATTTTTCCTCCGAAACACATAAAGATGGCTAAATATGACCCCTCATATCATAGGTTGGGTTGGTGGGAGAGTTTAAGGAGTATGGGACAAGTATAGCATGTCCCACAAGCCTCTAAAAATGGTCTCAAATCCCAAATCCGAGATTTGAAAATGGGGAAGGATAAACAAATAAAAATTTAATAAAATCCATCTAAAATTATAAAGATAACAAGGACTATATAGCACATTCATTACCCTCTTTTTCACATATCCTAATTAGCATTACCCAAATAGTTAACTAGATAAATAAAGAGCACACTCAATAAGCACAATAAAATGAGAAGACATCATAATTCAATAAAATCACAAACACAATTAAGGAAAATAATTGAAAGGAAAAAATACAACATTCACACCCATGGTCACATGAGCAGTTACTCCCTCTCGAGACCTCCTAACAAATAGGACAAGTATGACGACAATACATATGAACACAGAACTTCCAAGGTGATCACATTGTAAAATCCGGTGTTCTTCCATAGTTAGTCTCCTAGTCCCTTCTTTGTTTATTGTGATTTTGTTTCCTACATACAACCAAGACAATACCACCTTCGGCCACAAGGCCATATCAATACGTCAAGGAATAAAAACATATATATCACTTATAAATTAACACCAAAATATAACATAGTTGTATCATCATCAAGGTTAAGAAATTATATCAATTATTTAAAATTACTAATCATCTCAATTCTACCATATTCACTAACATTCACTGTCACCCTACCATTATGCTTACCCATTTATCACAAGTCATATTTTACGAAAACCATGCAATTCATAAATTGATTACAACTTATATCTATCTAGATGCATTCAACATACTACTGATCACATATTATCATCACATTATCAAAAAAAGATAACATCAATATACTCATATGGTTAGTCCAATTGTCTAAACATAATCACCAATGTCAATAGTCCAAAGTTTCATATATAATGCACTAACAATAATTCATCATCATCTACTACCACATCTATCAATGCCCTCTATATACCCATAAATTCCATAGTAAATACCAAAACTATAAATATCAACATGCTATCTAAAATATCATAATAATGTCCATGTAACTAAAAAACTAATAAACATGATCATCAAAAAATAAGTGTCAAATAGAAGTGGGCACTACACCTCTAGATGATGATAATCGACTTCTTTTCTTCTCATGAATGGTGATGTTGCACACTTCATCTTAAAGATAGAATAATATGTTGATTATGATCATTCTATTTTTAATTCCATGTCATGCATCCTTTTCAGTTTTTTATTTATTCATACACAATAAATAAAGTTTATATATCTAAAGTTGTATAGTTCAAGAGTATTATGACAACCCGAGCTCTAGCCATATTTTGATTTATGTATTCATGTGTTCTAAAACTAAAAGAGAAGAGGAAAAGAACAAGGAAGTCATGCAAGCCAAGGAACCATACGAGAAGAAAATCAACTTTATTCTAGGAAATTATGTGTTTTATTATCTCTTGTTACATTTATAGTTTCACGCATATGTACTTTATTTTATATGTACGTGATGATTCATATACAATGGCTTATTTGGGACCATTGTACACTTTACTTATGAATTAAATGAGAATTACTTATTTTGATGAGTTGTACATGTTTATTATGCATGTATTTTCATTAATGTAATAGTAAAAGAACCCTTTACAACTCAACACACTAAGTAATTCCACTTAATCATAAGGGAATGAATTAATAGTACTTTAAAAACTCATGAAACTAAAAATGAATCAATTGCAATAGCTAAAATTACTTTAACCTCCAAGATATGGACTGTCCCTCATCTTGACTTGGGATGTAGATGTTCAAATTTCCATGCCTTTCTCGTCTTTATCATCTTCTTTCATCAGTTCTTAAAGAGATAATCTATGATAATGATGGATATGATGAATTAGAAATGAATTTCAGGGGTAGGGTTGACATTCTAAAACAAGGAATGTCAAAAGATATACTCACTTCTCCTTTATTTATTAGTTAGATCCTTCAACATAACCCCTTCAATCGAGAGAATAAATTTGTTTGAGTTGACCTATCACACATCATGGCCGATGTGCAAGAAATGTCAACACAGATTTCTATTCATAAAATTATAGAGGAAAATAATTTACATTATACACCCACTAAGGGGATGGAATTAGTCCATTACAATAATATTATTACAAAAAAATGAAGATTTTAATTAGAAAATATAGTTCTTACTAAGTTATCTAAATAAGAGGATCATTCCCAATAATTATAACCATAATAAAATACCTTAGTTTTCTCCAATGAAGTTAATCATGCCTAGTGTAAATGAACAAAATAACCAATCAATATAAAACCTTTCCTTCCTTTATAAGAAGGATATAATTATCCCTCCATAATAGTATTTTTTTCCTACCCTCCCCATCCATTATCACTCATGGAATTCTAGAGCTTGAGGGATGCAAAAACAAGATAAGTTCACAAAACATTCTTATCTTCTCTTTCTTTAACAAAAAAATCAATCTAAAATCAAGCACAATCACTTATTCACACACATAAATTCCTAGAACCATCTATGGGATAAGCATACTAAAGGTATGATGTGCATCCATCTATAAAGAAAACATGGTAATAAAAATACATAACCCATTTTCCACTTGCCAATAATTTTGGGGTGTGCAACAAAGAGGGTATAATAATTCATACATATTGTTATATCTCAAAGTGCATCCTATAGAGAGATGGTTGCAGGTTTGTAAAGCTTGAAAAATTTGATCTCTCTTTCATTAATCCAATGAAAACACCTAATGTCTATGGCTATAGGTATTTTTAGGTGATTCTCTGGTATTAAGGTCGGTTCCTTGTTGATGTATCCTAAATTGATTATGGGGTTTAAGGGTAAAAGATGACTGTAAAGTAATTAAAACTAAGGTGATACACCAAATTTTTATGAGGGATTTGACTAAGTATATACACAATTGATATGTAAAATATTTTGGGTGCATGAACCAATAGTTCTTCTACATAAAATTAAGGGCAAAACACTTGGAGGTATTGAGGGAGATTATCACAACAATATTGCTAAGCTAAATATGCACATTAATATCATGTACAAATTATTGAATTTTACAACAAGGTAAGATCATTATTCAGAGAATTTTCATTCACAAGACTAATAGAAACATAAAAAGACTAAAAATAATTGGTAAGGAAGAAACTCTTCAAGATCGGAAGGAAAAATTTCAAAATTGCTTCAAGTACTCCTATATCCAAAAATCCTCCGTAGAGTTCTTTTTGTGCTTTACAAAGGCACACAATATATGGTAAAAATAAAATTCACCCTCTTCATAAAAATAGCCTAAGGCTTGTAATCACCCATGCATTTGATTATTATCCTTTATTTAATAATAGAAAAGGAATAAAAATAGAACATGCAATTACAAATAGGCATTAATAGCCTTGATTACAATTGGTCAACTGAATTTGACTGATCTATTTTTAAGAAAGAGAAGGATGAATAATTTTCTAAAAATAATATTTCTTGCTAGGCAAGTCTCTTTCCATGAACATGCAACTTTGTCTTCTTCTCTATCTTGTCCTCTTGTGAAGGCATACAAAAATAATCCTGTATTCATCAAAAATAAATTACATTAATTGCAATACTTTGCAAAATAATTCATCCAAATATCTATCTTGATTGGGAACACCTTTGTATCTGATGTTGACACTTGTTCTGTCTTCTAGTGATCAGATGCAAAACACTCCTCTCTAATAAAATAAACACTTTTGATCTCCAATAATTTAGCAAAATCATTCACCTCTCAATGGGGACCACCTTTGATTCGTACAATTGTCTTCAACTAAGTTTGGCCACTTTTGTGGACTTAGAAAATATACATACCATAATACTATAGTCTCTGCCAACTTTGATAAATAAATACATACATGTATATATGTTTCAGCCTTTGTATTTGAAAGAATATAGTTTAAAAATTTACCTATGGTGATCATTGTTGCATTTTTAAACTCGAGTCGGTTTTGTCTTTTATCGACACTTTGTCGATCTCTATCATTGTTGACCTACACCATTGATCTTTGACTCCTTTGGTAGAATTTCAGACCCCTTTTGACATTTTAAATGCTTCGAGGACCTGTAAGAAAAATTTGGCATTTTAAACTCTTCTGCTTTGGGCCTTAAAGTCAACATTTACTTTGATCTCCCGCTCAGGGGAATTTTGGGCCTACAGGGTAGCTTAAAGCTTTAACCCTTTTTGTGAATTAGTCACAAATTTAAATGAAGCCCCACCACTCCGCCAATGTTCTATAGGATTGATTTTTGACTTCTACCCATGGATTTGACATTCTCATTGCGGAGGCTTGGGCTTGCAGGAAATTTTGAAAATTTTAATTTTTTTTTTTGCAGTAGGTTTCAAACTTGAAATACCCCCAGCCTCTACTCTTTTTTTTTTGATGATGACACGTACCCTTGTTAGTGATGCACGGGCCTATGGGTGGAAGTTTTACAATTTGAAAATTTGGCAAATTGGACTAAGTTCAACCACCATTCCAACCTGACGAATTTTGCCTCAATTTTGGTGATCCATTTGTGAGCGTCGATCTGTGTACTTGTTTCTCCTCCACCATGGATCTCTTAACTCTGATTTGGAATGGCAGTTGGATTTTTGACCCTTGGTTAGGGTTTATGACTTGGAAATTAAATTTGGAACTTTCAATGTACTAATAGTCATTCGCATTGATTTTGGAGATCAATTCTTCACCTTTGATCTTTTTCCTTTCGATCTGGAGCCATTGATTTCGACCGTGATTGAATTAGGTTGAAACTAACGTCTTGAGTTTGTGTGATAAGTAGTAGATCGACCCTTATGCACATTTCATTTGGTTTCCATTATGCGAGTTAAGCCTGGAAAAATTTTCCTTTTACACCATTATTCGAGCATTCGAGCTTGGTCTCTTCGTAAAAATGGTTTTTGTTGTTTTTTGCTTCTTCTGAGCTCTTTGCATAGCTGTATATATAATCCTTTTAGGGTTCTTTTAATTCTTAAAGCTTTGTAGATTCATGAGCAGAAGTATTCAATCTCTCTACCATTTTCATTTTCTTGAAGCTCAAATTTTAACATAGAGGAGGTCTCTGTCTCTTTTCCTTTTTCTCTTGGCCGCCATTTTGGAGTCTGTGAGCTCAGTTTATTTTTCCTGAGTAATATTTCAGCTTCGATTTATAGTTCTCTTGAATTTTGAGAAGCTATATGGGATTTATCTCTAACACAGTCTCCTTTCCTCGAGGTCTATAGATTTGGTTTTCAAAACCTTGGTTGTAATTTAAGGAAGATTTGCATGTTTCATGTCTTCGTTCACCAAAGATTTCGAGCAATATAGTTGTGAGTGTTTGGCACCATAAGTGGTTATAGGTGAGATAATTTTCTATTGTACGCTTAAACTTCTACATTCTTTTCTTCTTTAAATACATCACTTTGAAACTCTTGGAAATATTTGTGGGTTCTATGATTTATTGCTCCCGCTTGACTCCTGAGTTTGAAACTTCTCATGGGCATATGGATTTCTTACTTCATCATTATTTTTCTTGAAGTTTTTGACTCCTCAATTATAAAATGGTTATTTATTGTACATTACTCTAATTCGACATTTTCCAAATGAAAATCTGTGCCTGAACTTCGTATTTTAGCTTTGTATTTTATTTGTAATATTCTTCAGAAAATATGAATTGTCTTTCAATTTATTGTTTTGAAAAATAATTCCTCTCTGGATAGATATAGACCTGTGCAAGAATGACACTTATGATTCCCCTATAGATTTGTCTTTGTATAATAACATTCATATATCCATTTCATGCATGATGCTTTTAGGTTTTAGTAGACTTCCATGTATTTGTAATAGGGTTTGGCCTGGATGATACTTTGTGGCTCTCTGAAAATGTTTCTTAAGTGCTTCAATTGTTCTGTAACCACGTAGACCCTGTGTTTTCTAAACATACAATTTTCCTTTATTTTGCTGAGCTTATTTCAACATTGAAATTGGGCATGATTGTTGTTGTTTGTCATTTTCTTAATCCTAAATAGAACTGGATATACATGCCATTGAATATCTTTCCCTCCATTTTTTACTGTTATATCCACTATAGGATACAATTTAATCTTGAATAACAGATCCCCTTCCACTTGAAAACTATAATGATTTCATTCCTTGATTGTATTCTTGAGACTTCAAAATTTGTTCTTTGTTGAGTCACTTGAATGAATAACTATGAGAATATGTCATAATGATTGTAGTTTTCTTAAACATGCAACACTCTGCAATACTCTGTGTAATTTTGACTAAAATTGAATGAGAGTATGTGCTTGGTCTTTGTGTAAAATTAGTCAACTTAAAAGAACCATTACTGTGCATAGATTTCTCTCTAGGATTCAAATTGGTAATGAAGTAATTGCATTTAGGTAACTATAAAAGTATCCATTGATTTGTAGTTTTAGCTTGATCTTGCAATCTTATGTCAAAACAATGAGGCTCCATAGTTGTCATTGGTGTAATTTTGATCTGCTTTTGGTTCTTTTCCATCCTCATGAGAAATTTGTACTTTCAGAAACTATTGCAACTCTTATTGTTCTTGATCTTGTACTATGAGATATTATTTTCTGTATCTTGTATGTGCTTTCTAGAAATTACAAGCAGTTCATCTATTTTAATACTATTTTAGGCATAAGCTTCAATTCAGATGCTTGTTAAGATTTATGTTCCTTTTTTCTCGTCACATAGATGTTTTATTTCCTTTAAGTAACATTTCTGGCATGTTGGAAAATATGAAATGTTGATTTTTCATGGTGAAGCCCTGACAAATCTTTTCCATAATTCTCTCCTCCATCCTTTTCAACTGTAACCTTTTCTTTTTAGCTAAACAATAGCTTTCAAATTTTGCTTCTTCCTTCTATACTGTAACTTCTTCCACTTCAGAATGGTTACTGAAACCTTGAGTTACATTCTTCCTTTTTATGCATGCACTTATGAATTGTTTATTTTTCATTGGCTACAACATGTACCTGCACACTTAGGGAAAAAATTATAAAATAATTAGGCCTTTTGGCCTCTCTTATCTCCATGTTTTATTCTTTTCTTTTCTCTTCCTTCATTCTATCTGAGTGAATAAAGAATCAATGCCTTGCTCTTGTCCATTGGGCATGGAGTCTAAACATGTAACAAAAATTTGTATTTTCCAAAAGGTCTAACCCTTCCAAAACAAAACTAAAACTAGGAAAGGATCTGGTAAACTAGATAATAATGCATGAATGCACTTATTTAATTGAAAAATGATGCAATGTACATAATATGCACTTATTCAAGGGAAATCCTACTCTAACAAACATTGTATGATATTCAATAAATTTTTTTGAGAAACATACCATTCATAGGAATGGAATATTCCTCTCCATTTAGCTTCGAAAGTGAAAATCATTGTATTCCTTCCTAGTTGAAATCATGTAAAGACCACTCTAGAGTGTATCAAACTTTGAGTGTCTTCATGGCTTTGCAGGATTAGTATCCCACTTTAACACAATATCTCCTTCATTAAAGACTCTGAATTTGGATTTCTTGTCAAAAGTCTTCTTCATTTGATTCTGATTTTTCTCCATATTTAAATGAGATTGCTCTCTTAGCTCTTGTAATTCCATTAACTCTACATAACGAACCTATAATGGTTCATTCTCAAGTAGCTCCATTTGATGCAACAAATCCAATGTTGGTAACTCAACTGAAATAGGAATTCTTGCTTCTTTTCCGTACACAAGTTTGTATGGTTAATTTTCAATTGATCTTTTAGGAGTCACTCTGTCAGCCCAAAGTGCTAAATTCAACATCATATGCCAAGCTCTTTTATTATCTTTGAGTGTTCTTCTAATGATCCTTAACAGATTCTTGTTAGTACTCTCAGCTAAGCCATTACCTTGTGGGTAATAATTAGATGAAGAACTTAGATAAATTCCATGTTTGAAATCCCAATTTGTTATCTTAGCACCAAAAAAAGATAGAGCATTATCTGATATGATAGTTGTTGGAACACCAAATCTGTAGACTATTCCTTCGAGAAAATGGTAGTATCAAAGCTTCATTAGCATCCTTCAATGCTATTGCGCCAATCCATCTTGTGATGTAATTTGTAGTAGTTAAGATCCACTTGTGTCCTTGTGATGAGGGTGGGTTTATCATTCTGATAAATTCAAGACCCCACTGCATAAAAGGTTGATCAAGCTGAAATAGTCAGTAAAGGTAGCAAAGCTAGATGTTCTTTTCCAACAAAGAAATAACATTTTTACACTTTCTAATCCATTCAAAATAGTCTTTGATTGTGCTAGGCCAACGGTAACCATCTTTCATAATATTTAAGGCTATGGTATGTGCTTTGAAATGACCTCCCGCAGGTCCTTCATGGAATTCTGAAAATATTTTTTGAGTTTTATCATAGTCAACACACCACAACAAGATTCCATTTATTTCTCTTTTGAACAACACATTATCAATGAAGATATAAGGTACAACTTGTAATCTAAAATATCTTCATTTATTCTTTTCCATACCTTCTGGATAAGTGCCATGCTATAGATAATTAACCAAATCAATCATCCATCTTGATTCTTAAATCTCATGAATGAGCTTAGGTTACTAATTTTCTATTTGAACCATAATTTCCCATTGTTGATATGCAATTTTGGCTTGTTGTTTTGAAACACCTGGTTCTAGAGCTTGTTGTTTCTCCATATTAGAAATTAGATGTTCACATAGACCTTTCCCTCAAACTCGTCTTAGCAACTCGAATATCAACATCATACTCCATGACCTTTGTTTTCTAGTTTGTTATTTTCTCATTCAACTCCTTATTTAGTAAGAATGCTTTCACACTTAGATGAGAAACCGAACATGGATTTTATTGTTCAAAAGCATATACTTGAAATTATTTAGTCCTATAACTATTGAAGTACTTTTTTTCAAGAAACATGTACCTTGTTTAGTAATCATGCAAACTTTTTCCAAAGAAAGAAATAGGCTTTCAATATTTTCATCATTGACTTGAGTTAATATAGCGGAGATTGTTTTAGCTCTTGTGAGTGCATACATCATAAAATACTTATCAAAATTGGGATTTGCAAGAGTGGGAGCCAGAGATATGGCTGTTTTGATTACTTCAAATCCTTCTCTCCCTTCACTGGTCCATGAGAAATTTTTCTCTTTTTTATCATAGTTGTGAGTGTTCTAACCAATGCTACAAAATCTAGAACAAATCTTCTAACAAAGTTTATTTTTCCTAGAAAAATTTGTAATGCCTTCTTATGGTGAGGAAATGATAGTTGTGATATGGCTTCGATCCTGAAAGGATCAATTGCTAAACCTTGCTTAGAAATAATATGGCCAAGTAGCTTACCTTGATGTACTGAAAAGATAGACTTCAATGGATTCAAAGATATTCCAAATTGCCTACACAATTGAAAAGTCTTCCTTAAATGCATTAGATGTTCTTCAGAATCTTTTGAAAATATAGTAACATCATCTAAATAAACAAGGATGCATTTATTTAACAAGTCTGTGAAAAGCCATGTCCATTACATGTTGAAACATTGCACCAACATTTGAAAGACCAAAAGGCATTCTTTTGTAAGCATAAGTACCCCACTTGGTGGTAAAATTTGTTTTATATATATCTTCTTCTCAAACTAAAATCTGATTATATCCACTTTGTAACCATCTAGAAAAGATAGCCTATCTAAAACCGAGACTGTTCTTAGAATCGATCCATATTTAGGAGTGGGTAATAATCTTTTAACAAAGCTTTGTTAAGATCTTTGAAATCTACACATAGTATGATTTCACCATTCTTCTTCCTAACAGAACAAAATTGGCTACCCAACTTGAATGCTTAACTAGAAAGATAATACCTGATTCAATCAACTTATATAATGTTTTCCTCATCAGAGGCTCTATTTTTGGATTTACAGGACCTCTGCTTCTATCTAACAGTTTAAAATTTGGTTACAAATCAATCATTTGTTGTGTTAAACTGGGATCAAATCCTTTCAGGTCTTGATATTTCCAAGTGAAAACACCCTTAAATTATATGCAAAGATTAATAAATGACTACTTTTTAGTTAAGGAATATACCTTTCCAAGAAATAAATTTTTCCCTTCATCAATAGAGATCTCTTTGTAATTATCAAAGGCATGGGTTGACATTTTAGTCTTGACCTTTCTTAATTGATCGTCACTGTTTAAGATGTCTTCCAATGTGACAAGACCTAGAGGAAGTTTATTTGTCTTCAACTAAACAATTTGATCACCATATAAGTGTTGTAATTTATCTTGATCAACTACAAAAACTTAGCTTCTTGCTGCAAAAACCTACAAATTTGATCATCACTTTCAAAAACTTGCCAATTTGAATCATTATCATTTATTGAGGGCCTAAAATTAACTTTATATGAGGCTAGATTTTACTATTTAATATGTTCTAGCACTTCAAAACTAGCCTCAATCACTAACTGCAAGTCTATCTCGCATGTTTTTTTCAACTCTAGGAATACACTCGAATGTTAATAGCATTGAAATATTCCATTAAGTCTTAAACTCTATGTTTTAAAACTTCATTAATGGATTCTTACAAAAATTGAAATTTCATACTTGATTAATAACAAACTCGAGTAATAAAAATCTATAGCATGTTGATACCTCTCTTTCGCCCAAAGCAGCCATAAATTAATGCTTCATACTCGGTACATTACAAGTACATGAAAATTGGGGACTCAAGGATGAGAAATACCTTTTGTTCATTGGAGAAGTGAGTATCAAACCATCTCCTTGTCCTTTCTTGTTCTTAGCTCCATTGAAATGAAGCTTCCAAATCCCTTCTCATAAATCTTCTATTCAGACGAAAAGAGAAGTGGTGTATTTTCTTCAACAATAAATAGTTGTTCTTAAACTTCCTTAAAAGTATCATGAGAATGTTCTTCCACTGTATTTTCATCCATAAACATGTTAGAAACACCATCTAATGTTGAAACATGAGATACCTCATCAAAATCAAACTAATCTAGGGTTGAATAATTAGCCACCGCATTTGAAGAGTGAGGCTCAATGTGAAATCTGGCCAATGGCTCTGAATTGATTGTAACTTTTGTACCATAATGAGTAGTGAAAAATAAGGACAAATATCAAGAGAGATAACCTCATATTTTTGCGGTGAAGCCTCTGATAAGCATAAGGCAAAGTATGGAGGTAAATCCACAACAAGTAACATCTTGGAGAATGGAAAAATTTAGGAAAACATGTAACGTCACTTTTAAATCTTTTATTATACCAACTGTATTAGTTGCAATTCCATGAAGTTGTATGACACTCCTTTCTATAGGCTCATACTGCAGACCCAATTTTTCTATAATCACTTTTGGCATAACTGTGCTACTTGCACCACTATCCACCATGCAATTATGAACTAGATGTTCTCCAATAATCAGTGATAAATAAAATGGTGGTGGTTTCTTGATGTCATGAGCATTTAGAACCTTCTGAACCATCCAATTAAATTTTTTAATGTGGTCTTGTTCAAATGTTCCAAGGACCATGTCTGCCTTCTGAACTTCCTTTTCTATTGTATTTGAAGAAATATGCAGCTTAGCTAGTTCATGAGAAAGTAAATCTTATTGTCCAAGAATACTTAGAGCATCCCACATTGAGATGTTAACGTTATGATTTTTCATTACATCAACAATGTTGAAAGAAGCAACTATTTTAGAGATAGATTCAAATGTCTTAGAGTAGGCCTTACTAAAAATTGATTTTGCTTTAGCTTCCTTGGATATCTGAGCTATAAACATGATCTTATTGGATTAGGCTGTAGATGTTTTTGATGGCCTTTATCAACCGGAAAACTTGTCATTTTTAGGAACAACAAGTTTCTTGGTCAACTTTGAAATTGTAGATGTTTTCTTATCGGTGACAATAGGTAGGATAGGCCTATTTTACTTTTTTTTGACTTTTTAGCTTTCCTTGAGCCCTAGTAGTGACTGCAATGAAATCCTCCTCATTAAAACTAACTAAATTCTATTTAGGTGCTTTTTGAACATGAGTTTCTTGCTGCCCACCCTCCATCTGAGGCATGAAAAATGTTTCAGATTGAGGTTATGTAATAAGATTCAGATTTAGAAAAACATTTGGGAAAGTTCCAGTTGAATGAGGTTGATTGCAAGGTTGACACCACTCTTCCGTAGCCATAGTATTAGGACTAAAGCATTAGATGAACTAGGATCCTTTAGGGTGAAACTGAATTTGCTTTGGTAAGATTACTTGTTTTGTTGATTCTGTTGATTTTGTTGATAAGGAGTTTGATAGGGTCTACTAGATAATGTAATTTTGTTATCAATCAAATTCAATTTATTTCCCATAGTTTGCAAAGCTTTAAATATATCATTTGATGGAGCTACAAAAATAGGTTCTATGATTGTAATAGGTGAATTGAGGAATAGATGTTAAATCTATTAAAAATGGCATTGAATGCCTTGGTGCCAATTTTCTAGCTTGAGTAAGACTATTTTCAGCTCAAACAATGATATCGTAGATGGTGGGAGTGTCTCTCCCCCATTGACTGAATCATAGTTGAGATATCACTATTTAATGCTCTAAGATAATAAGGAAATCATGATCAGCTTGAGGCTTGACACTTGTTGAAATTCTTTCCTAGGTTCTAGAAAAACATAATTTTAAATAGACATAAACTCATTGGGATCTCTTTTAATAGTGGACAACTATTCAATGAAAGAAAATGATCTCAGTATTATCCTAGAACTTCAAAAAAATTTAACCTAAGCTATCCCAAGTTCTTATGCTTCCAATTTCTAGGTTTCTATACAATTGCAAGGCCTACCCTTTAAAATATGTAGCTAAAAGTATTGAAGCTATGTATTCATGAGTGATATTATGGCTCGCACATAGCGCCGCAACATCTTTGATATGTTCAGCATGTGTAACCTGATTTTCATCCATGAATAATGGAAAACTATTCATGGTAGCATTAGGAATGTCATGGTAACTAGGATTACTAATGGACTGCCATTAGTAAAGGTCCACAAAATTCCTTGGTGCTTGAATAGCCATTTGAAAAACTGAGATTTTAATAGAGAAATTTATATGTCGTGAAGGAATATTAGGAGGAGGGTTATCAAAATCAGGTCTATTATAAGGTAAAGTATTACCAGATCTTCTCCTTTTAGTAGAATTCAAGGTTAAAGAAACAAACTCAGGAGGAATTCCTCTTACTAATGATCTTGTAGTCACTTTAGGCATGGAACATGTTGCAATACTGGTTTGAAATTAGCTCTTTGGAGTTGCCAAAAGATCTCCAAATCTTTAATATAAATTGCTACAACTTTCTCTTGAAAGTGACTTTGTAACTGTTGTAAATTTGTTGTAGATCTACTGTAGAATTTGTAACTTGCATGCATATCTGATTCGTTATCCCACGGGCGTGCTAAAAACTGTTATCTCTCGAAAGTGCACCCTATAGAGAGATGGTTACAGGTTTTCTAAGCTTGCAAAATTTGATCTCTCTTTCATAGATACAATGGAAACACCTTAGGTCTGTGGGTAGATCTATTTTGAGGTGGGTCTCTGGTATCAAGGCCGTTTCCTTGTTGATGTATCCTAAATTGATTCTGGGGTTTAAGGGGTAAAAGATGAATGCAAAGTAATTAAAACTAAGGTGATACACAAAATTTGTATGAAGGATTTGATTAAGTATATGCATAATTGATATGTGAATGATTTTGAGTGCAAAAACCAATAGTTCTTCTATAGAAAATTATGGGAAAACACTTGGAGGTATTAAGGGAGATTATCTCAACAATATTGCTAAGCTAAATATGCACATTAATATCATGCAAAAATTACTGAATTTTGTAACATGGTAAGATGATTAATCAAGGAATTTGCATTCACAAGACTAATAGAAACATACACAAGACTGCTAATAATTGGTAAGAAAAAACTCTTCGCACTCAGAAGGCAAAACTAGCAAATATTGCTTCAGTACTCCTATATCCAAAAATTCCTCCAAAAGTTTTTTTTGTGCTTTGCAAAGGCACACAATATATATAGAAAAATAAAATTCACCCTCTTCCTAAAAATAGCCTAAGGCTTGTACTCACCCATGCATTCTATTTTTATCCTTTATTTAATAATAGATAAAGGAATAAAAATAGAACATGCAATTACAAATAGGCATTAATAGCCTTGATTACAATTGGTCAACTGAAGTTGACTGATCTATTTTTAAGAAAGAGAAGGATGAATAATTTTCTAAAAATAAGATTGCTTACTAGGCAAGTCTCTCTCCATGAACATGCAACTCTGTCTTCTTCTCTATTCTATCCTGTTGTGAAGGCATGCAAAAATAATCCTGTGTATTGAGCAAAAATAAATTACATTAATTGCAATACTTTGCAAAATAATTCATCCAAATATCTATCTTTATTAGGACCACCTTTGTCTCTGATGTTGACACTTGTTTTATCTTCTAGTGATCACATGCAAAACACTCCTCTGCAAGAAAATAAACACTTTTGATCTCCAATACTTTAGCAAAATTATTCACCTCTCAGTGGGGACCACCTCTGATTCATACAATTGTCTTCAACTGAGTTTGGCCACTCTTGTGGACTTAGAAAATATACATGCCATAATACTTTAGTCTCTACCACCTTTGATAAATACATACATGTATATATGTGTCAGCCTTTGTATTTGAAAGAATATAGTTTAAAATTTTACCTTTTCGGTGATCATTGCACAATATAATTGGGTCGAGTTTTTTGCATTATTTGGAGTTTGGACTATAGTTGGACCTTGGAAATCATTGCAATGATTTTATGATGGACATGTGGGCTGGCCCCTTCTGCATGATGAGTCAACCCTTTAATCAATTGTTGGTGGCATTTAATTCAACCCAAATTAGAGTTTCCAGTCCACTCACCATGTATATGCATTTTTAAACTTTGGTCAAGTTTGGTCTTTTATTGACACCATCGATCTTTATCCTTGATGGACCTGCACCATTGATCTTTGACTCATTTGGTAGACTTTCGACCCTTTTTGAAGTTTGAAGCCCTTTTCAGACCTACGGAAAAAAATTGGTGTTGTAAACTCTTCTGCTTTGGGCCTTAATGGAAACACTCACTTCGATCTCCTGCTCATGGGAATTTCTAGCCTACGGGGTAACTTAAAGCTTTAACCCTTTTTGCGAATAAGTCACAAATTTCAACGAATCCTTGCCACTCCACCAATGTTCTATAGGATTTATTTTTGACTTCTCCCATGGCTTTGACTTTCTCATCGCGGTACCTTGGGCTTACGGAAATTTTAGAACTTTTAACTTTTTTTTGCAAAAGGTTTCAAACCTAATAAACCCCGGCCTTCACTTTTGGTATTGTGATGACATGTATCCTTATCGGACGTGTGAGCCTACGGGTGGAAGTTTTACAATTTGAAAATTTGGTAAATTGGACTAAGTCTCACCACCATTATAACCTACGATGACTTTTACCATGATTTTGGTGATCCATTTGTGAGTGTAGATCTGTGTACTTGTTTCTTCTCCACTGTGGATCTCTTAACTTTGATTTGGAAAGGTGGTTGGATTTTTGACCCTTGGATAGGATTTCTAACCTGGAAATTAAATGTGGCACTGTTATCGTACCCATAGTAGTTCATATTGATTTTAGAGATTGATTCTTTGCCTTTGATCTCTGTCCTTTTGATATGGAGCCATTTATTTCGACGTGGTTGAGTTATGTTAAAACTCACCTCTTGAGTTTGCATGATAAGGAGTAGCTTGACCCTTATGCACATTTCATTTGGTTTTCATTATGTGGGTGAAGCCCTAGCAAAATTTTCCTTCGACGCCATTATTCTGAGCATTCAAGCTTGGTCTCTTCTATGAAAATGGCTTTCTATCATTTTTTGCTTCTTCGAGATTTATGCGTAGTTGTATTTACTATCCTTTCAGGGTTCATTTAATTCTTTGAGCTCTGTAGATTCGTGAGCAGAAGTATTCGATCTCTCTGCCATTTTCATTTTCTTGAAGCTCAAATTTTAATGTAGAGGAGGTCTCTGTCTCTTTTCCTTTTTCTCTTGGCTACCATTTTGGAGTCTGTGAGCTTGGTTTATTTTTCTTGAGTAAGATTTGAGCTTGGATTTATAGTTCTCTAGATTTTTGCGAAGCTATACGGGGTTTCTCTGTAACGTTGTCTCCTTTCTCTTGAGCTCTGTAGATTTGGTTTTCGAAACCTTGGTTGGAATTCAAGGCAGAGTTGCATGTTTCATGTCTTTGTTTAGTCAAATATTTATGAGCAATATGGTGTTGAGTGTTTGGTTCCATAAGTGGTTATAGCTGAGAAATTTTTTTCTTATATGTGTACACTTCTGTTTTCTTTTCTTCTTCAAATATATCACTGAAAATCTTGGAAATATTTGTGGGCTCTATGATTTATTGCTCCCACTTGACTCTTGAGTTTGAAAATTTTCATGGGAATATGGATTTCTTGCTTCATCATTCTGCTGCTCAAAATATTTGACCGCTCGATTATAAAATGGTGAGTTCTTGTCTGTTACTCTAATTCGACATTTTCGAATGAAAATCTATGACTGAACTTATCAATTTAGGTTTGTATTTTGTTAGTAATATTATTCAGAAAATCTAAATTATCTTTCATTTTATTGTTCTGAAAAATACTTCCTCTCCTGGATAGATATAGACCTGTGCAAGAATGACACTTATGATGCCCCTGTAGATTTGTCTTTGTATAATAACCTTCATATATCCATTTCATACATGATGATTTTAGGTTTTATTAGACTTCCATGTATTCATAATAGGGTTTTTTCTGGATGATACTTTGTGGCTCTCTGAAAATGTTTCGTAAGTGCTTCAATTGTTCTATAACCACATAGACACTATCTTTTCTAAACATATAGTTTTCCTTTATTTTTTTGAGCTTATTTCAACATTAAAATTGGGCATGATTGTTGTTGTTTGTCATTTGCTTAATGTTGAATAGAACTCTGATATACATGGCATCAAGATTTATCCCTCCATTTTTATTATTATATCCACTATAGGATACAATTTAATCCTAAACATGTAGCACTCTATAATACTCTCTAATAATTCGACCGAAAATTGAATGAGAGTATGTGCTTGGTCTATGTGTAAAATTGGTCAGCTAAAAAGAACCATTACTATGCATAGATTTCTCTTTAGGATTCAAACTCGTAATGAAGTACTTGTATTCAGGTAAGTATAAAAGTATCCATTGATTTACAGCTTTAGCTTGATCTTAGAATCTTATGTTAAAAAAATGAGGCTCTATAGTAGTCATTAATGCAATTTTGATATGCTTCTAGTTCTTTTCCATCTTCATGAGAAATCTATACTTTCGAAACTACTACAACTCTTTTGGTTCTTGACCTTCTACTCGAGATATTATATTTTGTATCTTGTATGTGCTTTCTAGAAATTACAAGTAGTTCATCTATTTTAATACTATTTTAGGCATAAGATTTGATTCAGATGCTTGTTAAGATCTTTGTTACTTTGTTTCTTTCACATAGATGTTTTATTTCCTTTAAGTAACATTTTTGGCATGTTGGAAAATATGAAATGTTGATTTTTCATGGTGAAGCCTATTAGTGTGGGTTATCCTATGTGTCCTCCTCTTATGTTGGACGGTCATCTCACATGGGTTAGGTTTAGGTTTCATATGTTTCATGCACTAGGGTTACTCAAAGACCTTATATGTACCCATTTTCTATTAATTTATGAGCATGCCAAGACACTCCACCGTCTTTCCTCTATGCAAGCTTTATTTCTGTTGAGCAAGTTGTTCCATTACTGATCATTTTTTTCCTTGCTATCGCTAGAGATTTCATGATTCCATTGGAGTGCAACTAGTTAGTGGTGCCTCGTTTCCAATTCGATTCTCACAAACTCTTTTCATGGTATCAAGCTACATGGCTTACCATCACACCAAAAGCTCGAACTGATGGTGGAGAGGGATCTCATCATGTTAATCAGTTGTTACGCCTATACCCTCCCGCATGATGGAGCCAGGTATACACTAATCAAGCTCAACAACATATTAAAGGAAGTGACACCAGGAATTTCCTAGAAGTCACCCATTCTAGAACTACTCTAGGGCGCGGCATGTTTAACTAGTTGGTATCGTAGATACACGACTTGTCGTCACACCAAAATCTCAAACTTTTGGTGTAATGGTAAGTCGTGTAGCTCTGATACCATGAAAAGAGTTTAAGAGAATAAAATCGGAAACGAGGCACCACAAAGTAGTTACACTTGGATCCAAAGACTCAAAGTTCTCAACATTAGGCTTACATCAAAACCAGGCTTCAAAGGGTGTCATCCCTCTTACTGCCTTGTGTGGAACACGGTTCTAAAAGTAATTTACACAATTCACTGCTTCGGCCCAATACTTCGGAGGAAGATACTTCGAGTGAATCATACAAGTGGCCATCTCCTTCAAAGTATGGTTCTTTCTTCCTGCGAGTCCATTTTGTGAAGGACTATAAGAAACTATATGCTGCAGTGAGATCCCTTTAGAAGTACAAAAATCCATGAACCTATTGTTTACATATTCACCTCCATTGTCGGTTTGAAGAACCTTGATAGACCATTCCACCTATTTCTCAGCAAGAGCCTTAAAGTCCTAAAAATGTTCAAAGACTTCAGACTTAATCTTAAGAAAATATACCCAAGTATATTGCGAATAGTCATCAATGAAGGTTAGCACATAAAGAGCTCTAGTAAACGAAGGAGAAGGAAATGGAAAAGAAACATCGCTATGAACAAGATCCAAGGGATGAGTGGATCTCCGGATTTTCATTTGTCAAAGTTCTTTTAGGATGCTTTCCAAGGTACAACCCTCACAAAGACCCTTAGAAAACTTGACGCGAGGCAACCCATTGACCATTTCATTTTGACTCAATTGTTTAAGGTAGCAATATTTTAGATGTCCAAAATGCTCATGCCATAGCTTACTAACCTAATTTTCATGAGTGAGCAAGGCGGTGGGCATTGAATCGAAGTAAAGTGGGAGAAGGTGTATAATCGTGAATGGTGATTTGCCTTTCCTCGGCCATTGTAGTGTCATTGTTAAGCTCACGAATGATCACCGAGTTAGGACCAAATTCCACTCACATTCCTTCACCGAGGTGATTAATTTGGTAAACTAATAGGAGATTGGTAGAGAGATCGGGAACGCTCAAAACTTGGTCAAATGTTCCTCATCCATCTCTAATGATCCACTACTGGGAACCGACACTCTCGTGTCATTACCCATTGTGATTTGGGATATTCCATGAGGTTTGATGTTGGAAAAATTTACATGTGAAGAAACCATGTGGTGCGAGGCATCGAATCTATAATCCATGTCGATGAAGGAGCAACTTTGCTACAAGGTATTCTGACAGAGTTTGGCATCCACTTTTGGCACCCTACCATTATCTACTATGATAACACAAGCACTTGTCTCTCTTTGCAAAATCTCATTCAAAGATCGCTTGAGATGAAAGCACATTGAGATCCATATGCACTTCATACGGGAGCTTATTCATGATGGTATCATCGACATTCAGTACATTCAAACAGCTAATCAGATTGCAGATTTATTCACCAAGCCCTTCACTAAGATGAAGTTTCTTCACTTATGGTCTCTTCTTGGGGTGAGGTCTTCTGCATTGCCCATCTTCTTAGGGATATGCATTCCTTCTTTTATTCTTCTTCTTCTAGAAAGATTATGTTTGTATATGGGAACCTTATCAGGCCTCTAGTTTCTAGGCCCCATTGACACATCTCTCTTAGTTTTTTAGGAGTGTCTTCCTCTTCCGTATGACTCATCAAAGCCACTACCCTAGCTTTGATGAAGAGGGGGTGTTAGTGTGAGTTATCCTATGTGTCCTCCTATCATGTTGGAGGGTCAATTCACATGGGTTAGGTTTAGGGTTAGGTTTATAGTTTCATATGTGTCATGCACTAGGGTTACTCAACACCCTATATGTACCCCTTTTCTACTCATTTATGAGCATGCCAAGACACTTTGTTGTCTTTCCTCTATACAATATTTGTTTCTGTTGAGAAATTTCTTCTATTATTGATGATTTTTTTCCTTGCTATCACTAGATCTTTCATGATTCCATTGGAGTGAAACTACTTCATGGTGCCTCATTTCCGATTCGATTCTCGCATGAAACTCTTTTTAAAGGCCTAGAATTTTTTTCCAAAATTCTCTCTTCCATCCTTTTCAAATGTAACATCTCTTTTTAGCCAAACATCAACTTTAAAATTTTTCTTCTTCCTTCTGTAGCAAAATAAAATATGTATTTCTATCTCCCAAGATTCTCTCTTACATCAGTAACTTATTTCACTTGAGAATGTTTACTTGAAAACTTGAGTTACATTCTTCCTTTTTATGCATGCACTTATGACTTGTTTATTTTTAATTGGCTGCAACTTGTACCTACACACTTAGGAAAATAGTTAGAAAATACTTAGATCTTTTACCCTTTCTTATGTCCATGTTCTATTTTTTCTTTTCTCTTCCTTCATTCTATCTGAGTGAATAAAGCATGTATGCAGTTTGATATTCAAGTAAATTACATCTCCTATTATTAGAGATTCATATACATGAATTACGAGTCTAGGAATATGAATTGATCCCTAAGCTCGTAACTAATATTTATCCTTTTCTTATTTTTAGGTACAGTGGCTTATACAATGGATATGAAGAAGAAACTGGAAATGGAGATGTTTTTAATCAAAGGAAGAAACCCCAAGGTAGTGATGGGTTCAATCATAATACTTTTATTTCTCTTCCATGCATGTGTACCTTTTATTTCAGTAGTAGTATTTTACTTTTCGATTACATCCCACAACTTGTGTGGAAACATTTGACCTTCCTTGTGAATAAAACATTGAATTTTGAAATTGAGTTGTGTATTCCCTTCTCATTCTAGCTTCTCTCGTATGGATTGTATAATGAACTATACAACTCACTAACAAAATTGAATGTCTTAATCTTGAAGGAAAAAGACATTGATGAGAACTTGTAACATTCAGTAATGAACCCTGATTTTCTGATATATGTATTTTTGTTTGTTGCTTCAAAACTCAGCACTTCACCTACTCTGTAATTTGTCTTCTTCATCAAGAAAACAAAGTTTTCCTTTGGGGCTTTGTGTTCTTTTGCTAAAGATGGCATGAAATTGTAGACTATGTGATCTGTTATGTTTTGTGACAAAGAAAGCGTAACTCGCAGATTTAATTTAATCTTATCACTAATTCAATAAGAATAAATGATATCCAACTCCCTTAGTTTAGGTATAATTAACCCATGAATTTCATCATAATGACGAAGTTTCGAGTGGCCCATTTTTGCACAAGTGTAAAAATTGTCAACACATATTCCATGAAAATAAAGATTTAATATGTTTTAACCAAGAAGTAAGCATATAGGTTTGTTCTCTTGGATTTATAGGGAGCATGCATCTTCACACCATGAAATATTATACATTATTTCATTATTAATCCTTTAAACATATCAATATAAGAGAAAAATACATACCACTTTCCTGAAAACTTTCCTTCCTTCTCAATCCTAATTCCTATTTTTGTTGTTAATTTACTATTTATATTTTCTTCACCACTCTCTTCATATTATTTCCCCCTTATTCTCCATGTTTTACCCTTGTTATTTCCCATAGAAAATGTCATAAATTCCCACTAAGTTACAAATTTTAGGCTCTAAAATTATTGATGGTCATTTCCATGGTACCCATTAATGCTCACTTCCAATCAATTAGCTCAAGAAGGAGGCCCATATCAAAAAAAAATTAAATGAAAGTGATTATACACTATTGATTTAAGGAGTCTAATAGGTTACTTCATATCTTATCCTTCCATGTAGAAAAGGAATGAGGGAGAAATAGACTTGCAATAGGTTCTAAAATAAAAATATAGCCTAAAATCTAAAACCATAATGACTAAACTAAAGCCATGTGTTTTGTGTTTTTAATCACTTATTCACTTATTAAGGAGATAATGAGAAATATAAGTTTGTAACTATGTGCTCTTAATATTTTCTTAAAAATTCTCTCAATTTAGAAATGATTTTAGCTTTCCGACATCATCCAATATATTGTAGAATTAAATGCGCTTTAATGGGATGATCCTATTGACTATTGATCATGCTCTGTTTCCTCATCCGAGTAGCACTAAAATATATACTTGAAAAATGTTTCTCATGTCAAACTAGTTATGCCATATTATGATTATCACTACTAATAATCATAACCTCATATTATAAGTTTAAATTCATAGAAAGAAATTTTGATCCATAACATATAGGAGGAAGATATGTTTTAATTTATAGCAAGAAATTTGTCAAATATTTATGCCAAAGAGGGAAATAAAATATATAAAAGTTTCCATTTAGAATAAATCAAATATAATATTATAGGTCCTTCTATATAATACCAACCTGAATCATCTCATTATTCAATAACATGTAAATTTTTTTCAAGATATTTTATATCTAGTGTACATTTCTTGTGTCTAAATGCATTCTTCACCTAATGTAATTCTAACCCAATAGAAACTATGTGATAGGTGTAATGATATACCTCTTTTCTCAATTCGTAATCACAAAGTGAATCCCACTTTGTAAGATCTTGTCACTTACTTGTAAATATGTTCCCTACACTATAACCGAGCCATTATGAAATGTTGCCTCCTCACTTATTATTTAACTCTTTAGCTTTGTTCTCTTTTTTGTAAAATGCACAAGTAGTACTCCACTTTCTCAATATTATCTTCTTCTAAATTTATTGCAAATACATCACCTACAACAAGTTTTTGTAAGAATCAAAATGAAAATTTATTAAATGATATGTATATTATAAATTATTTATTAATTCAATGATCAAAGACGATCCTTTTATAAAAAAAATACCTTATTCGAAAGTCTTGATAGGTGGTCATAATCAGGTCAAAATAAGGGCACATCTTCAAAGCTATCATCTTGATCATATCTATATGAATCACCCATAACTAAAGGAAATTTCTTCCACTAACCTACATAACCATGTTTTTGACTATTGCATTCTTTATATGATTTTTTCATGCATTCATAACAAAAAAGAATAATATCATGTACATATTGTCTAATTATTACTATCCAAAGTCATCACAGAGTGTAAATACCTAGAATTATGAATTCTTTCACATCCACATTTTTTCCTTTGATCAACACTTGATTAATACTACAACATCATTAAATTTTAACAAACATCAAAATCAAGAAAAAGAAGTACATGTACGTAAGTTAATGTGTAACTTGTAATCAATTTCATATTAATATACATATGCTATGTGCATACCTACTATCTCCAAAAACAATCTATGTGGGGAATGTTACTCATATGTGATGTTTGCTAAACTGAAAATGTTTCATACACCATTCAACAACAATTTGGGCATCAATCAATCAATATCCCTCATAATCAAAGAATTTTCTTTAGAGCACATTTGATGTATGCACTGCACCATCATTTTATCCTTTCCCATTAAAATTCTAAAAACCTCCTTAAATGAGGTATTTTAAGATAATGTTGATAACCAATAAGTGCAAAGAAAGGGAAAGAGGATTTGAGATGTGATATGCAATCATTCAAGAAAATAAAATGTTGATCTACTTGTATCGATCGTTGATTAATATATTGATTATAAATTTAAAAAAATGTTGAATGAAATGGGTTTCCTGTTCCTTGTCATCACTTATATAGACGTGATACTCCTTCTTAATCACTCAATTCTCATATGCAATTTCAACCCCATCCAAAGCCAATTGTGCATGTGTATTAAATACATGAACCATGATGGTAAAATGATTATTATGATCATATTATGTTTGAATATATTTTTAATGAAAAAAGAGAAATTATAATGGAAATTAACTATGTGAATATAGAACAAAGAGGGTGTTTTTGCTTGTTTTAATCTCACCCTATTTGTTAAAAAAAATCATCTGCACGGTTTGAAGTATTTTCTATCTCCCTGTGTGGATGCATAAAAACTTTCTTGTCTTTTTTATGTCATTTTTAATCCTTCTCTATGTTCATGGACCAAATTTATCCATGTATTATTTGCAATTTCTCTATCCATAAGGAACAGTTTGAATTATGGGCACAAATGGTGAAGTTTCTCCCGCATGTTATTTTTCCACAAATGTGTTTGTCATGCAAAATTTTATCTCAAAGATCTAGACATTCGTGTTCATATCTAATTTTTTAAGGCATGGCAAGTTTATTTGGTGAACTTGTAACTTTTGTCACTTATGCAAAAAATGCCCAATTGGTCCTGTGGCACCATTGATTTTCAATTGGCTAGTCAAAATTATGAAGTGGCAGCAAATTTCTTTTTTTTCCCGAATGTGTACATGTGTCATAAGTGGAAGTAGTTGCGGGAAAATGGGCCCTTCTTGTGTTGTAAGGTGTTATGGAAAAAGGAGTAAAAAGGTAAAAGAAATGCCTAAGTCTGCAAGGGGACACATGGATTATTTTAAATCAAACATGGGAAGGAGGGCTATCGGAGCACTTTGAAGTTTTAGGCATTGTTTTGTGAAAAGGAGTAAATTTATAAAATGATCCGTGACTCCGTAGGGGACCAATTAATGTCACATGTTTGAGTCAGCATTGAAAATTCAAAGTGGGGAGGTAGGTCACCAAAGGTTTTTGTAACTTTTAGCTTTGTTATGAAAAAGGAATAAAGTATAAAAGTGAAGCATGACTCTACTGGGGCCCACATAAAAATTTTAAAGTGGAAAGGCAGGTCACTGGGGAATTTTGAGATTCTCAACTTTTTTTTGAAAAAGAAAAAAGTCATAAAGTAAGCCGCAGCCCCATCGACACCTAGGAAAGCCATGTGTAGGGCCTATATTAAATGTGGGTGTGTGGGCCAAATTGTCTTAAAGTACTCATTTTCTTTAAATGATACAAAATGTGAAAAACACCCCAGACTCCACTTCAACTCAAATCTTTTCCATGTCGAAAGCTTAGATTTTAAGTTGTGAAATACATAATTAACGGTTGTGATACAATACATTTGGTTTTGCCACTATTATTACTCCTACGCAAAATAAGGAACTTAAGGGATTCGATTACTTTCATCCTTTTTGGTTAAATCCATGGTTTCTCATCATTTTTTTAGCAAAGTGCAATCAAATTGATTTAGAGCTCGATTTATAAATCTGAGAAGTGTGAAAGTTGAAAGAAAGTTACTCGAGCACCTACATAAGAAAAATTATCGGTAGAGCAAGATGTAGAGGAAAATAATGCAGAGAAGGAAGCTACAAACTCGAAAGAGGATGGACATGCTACTAGAGGAGATGACCGGACACCATAGTTAAAACAATCGATGGAGATAATTAAAAAAATTATCTTTTGTACACCTAGAAACTTTTCTATATAAATCATTAGAATTCACTTTCTAGAATAAACTTGAAACAAAAAAGGATTCCTCGTATGTTCTTCTTTTGGGGAAATTTGGGATGAGTGAGCAAGAGAAATTGTATAAATGCAATGAGAATACTCTTGCATATGGTCAAAGAGGTTAAATTTTGCTAAGAATGTTTGAGAAAACCATTTTTCCCGAGAGATCGTCTAAGAAACCAATTTATTTTCCCATGTTTTTTGATTTAATCATCTCAAGATGGTTGCAAAGTGTACAACCACCTGAAAATATTTGAGGTTGTTGATGAAACTCTCCCTTTGATGAATCTAGTGAACCTTGAATGAATTTGTGGTGATCATGAGCATAATTGTGTTTGCATTTATTTCATAATGTTTTCAAATAGTTTTCCATGTTCTTGTTGTAATATTATGTTAAAATCCCTCTGAATCACACAAGATCTTGTCCATGTGTTAGTATTGTGGCATTTGCAATTTCATTATGAGAAGATATTTCATCTTGTGATACAAATAAATAATTTAAAATCACTTTACTTTCATTTCATTAATAAAGATTGTTTGTAATCCTATGATTGCATCTTAGGTGTGACTAATCAGGATTTCCAACATCTAATTAAGTCTTTAACACAAGCCTTTGTGTTGAATTCTTGAAGAGTGTATGAAAACGTGCATCTCTCGGGAATCTATTAATACACACCTTCTCGTTTGAAGGAATATTTTGGCTATTTTGAAGCATTTTTCTCTGCATGAGTTTTATAATATTTGTAAAGGCTCTCAAAGATATGGTATAATAAAAATTTTGTTTCTTAACTTCCCACCAAACACTTCTCAAATGATGAATCCTACATGAACTACCCCTATTTGTACTGTGTATCCACAAATTAATAAATTCCATTGCCAAAATATGCGAGAGATAACTAGGTTTTAAATATTGTCTTTAGTAACATGAACCTTGTCAAGAAAATATCTACATTCTCTAATGTGACAACTCATGAGAGTTAGATTGTGTTGTATTGATATTATTTTCTCAAGGTTTTCATGAAAAGTGTGCAAAGAAGAATCTCTTGATATCCTTCATCAATAAAGGTTACGGGCGGGTCTTGTCACCCTGGTTGAAGGCACAACCTAAAGTAGTGAGGGTAGATCAAACCCTTAGTGAGGTGATATCCATTTCTCCAACTCCTGAGTGACAAAGAGTTAGTGAATCCCTCCTAGATACAAAATGACTTATACCATGATTTATCTGTCTCTAAACTTATGTTGTTAAATTTTGATGTTGCTCAACTTCCAAGGAAGAATCAATTTTGATAACAACACCGAAGTGGTGTTGTTGTTGGGGATTATTTGTACAAATTTATACACATACTGACATTGGTAATTTTTCTTACATGATTTAAGTGCAAATACGTTGTTTAAACATCATCATTTGTTGAGATTTGTAATAATTGTGTAATATTACAAGTTCATTGTGTAGTATTTCTAGTTTCTAGTGGTTATTACACTAAATTTGCATCAATAGTGATAAATGTGGGTAAAGGAAGGTTGGATCTGTTAAGCTTTGCAGAAATTAAGCATTGATAGACACTTGGCAAGTTACTTATAGTGCATTTGCACAACTAAGGTGAAAATCCTTAGTGGTGACTCCATGTTGATTTAAATTTTTGATAAATACCAGTGTGTTTACCTGTGTCAAGTGAAATTTGTCACTAATATTTTCAAATATGGAGGGAAGAAGATCTTTCTTCACTAAGGATCTTTCTAGAAAGTTATTTCCATAACTAGGGAAGAAAATTTAGAAGGAAAACAAGTCTAGAAATTTTTGGAAATCAAGAATAAAAAAAGGAGATATCAGTTCTAAAACGTGATCAATCCATGATTGAATATTACCATACATCTTCAAGTGATTTTGAATTAGGTAATCTTTATATAAATTTGAGTTCTCCAACAAGAGAGGGGCCATCATTTGTGTCTGAAAATCTTTCCTCTTAGTTTTCCTTAGTTTCTTCGAAGGTTGATAGGGTTTTCCATGAAGCTGAGTAAATAGAGAATATCTATTTTGAAATTTATATTCTTGTCCTCCAAAGACCCCTCATTCCCTATCATTTTGTTTCTCCTGTAAATTCACCACCTCAAGGCAATATGGCCCAACCTCCACCTATACCTCCTTTTGTTATCAACACTTTTGGACCTATAGATTTCAGAGGTATGGATGGATATCCTAATATGGTGCCACGAGATGTCAAAAATAGGTTGCCAAAGTTTCAAGAAAATAATGCCATCATTAGTGACCGAGTATTTAAAACTCTTTGTCAACATGATGGAGGATTTTTAAATTGAGTTTGAAGACATGTATATAAAGTTATTTATTCATACTCTTGAGGAGGATGCACGTGACTGGTACAAGTATTTACCAGATAATTTGATAGATTCATGGACTGAGATGAAAAATTCCTTTAGATTGTAATATGGGGATAAGACAGATCCTAGGTTCCTTTTATCTGAATTTGAAAATATAAAGAAAAATCCAAATGAATATGTCCATGATTTCAATACTCGGTTCAATAAGACCTTGAATAGGCTACCTATAATCCTAAGGCCAAGTGATGTGTCCTGTTTGATAAAATATTTTGATGCTTTTGATAAAAAGGTTGCTTATTACTTAAGAGATAAGAACCTAGGAACATTGAGGCAAGCCTTCACTATGGATTTACAAATTGAGAATAATATTAAGGCAATTGGAAAGCCTCCTAAGAGGGAAGGTATTAAGTTGATCAATCCTGAAAATCCTCAGTCAAGAAAGGTTGTGGATCTGGAAGAGGTTGTAAAATCTTTTGCTAGAGTAGTTAAAGAGATATCCTATAAACTAGCCAGAGAAAAAGGGGATAGGATAGAATTCCCAAGGTCAACATAAGCCACAAGGTAATGAGAGATTTGGAAATCATCCCAGAGGTGATCACATACCAGATGACAGAGGTAAAGGGCTTAGGGGATCATGAAATAGATAGCCTCAACACAAGGAAAATAGATTGGTTCCTGATCCTTTGACTATGAGGGTTGTTACTATGGAGGAGGCCAATTTTATTGAGTGGTGTGATAGGTGTTTCTTACCACACTCCCCATGATGATGTGTGCATGATGGAAATCCTGTAAACTCATAAAAGGGGGAAACTTCAACTGAAATGATAAGTACAAGAAAAATTAAAGACTTCGGGATTGTGTCCACTAGAACTACCTCTTCCTCCTATAAACACCTTTGAAATTGATATGGTGAAATCATTTGATCTATCTAATCATGATTTTGAATACTATAGGGATTTGATGATTAAATAGTATGATGGAGGGATCCCTTCAAGAAGAAAGGAAGTTTGTTGATGAATGTAGTAGTGGCTCAGGGAGAAATAATATAACACAAGAAGTAAGGTTGTCAAATGGGGAGGACCACAAACAAGCCAAAAGTTCCAGTTCTTACTAATATCCCAAAGGACCTTCCTAAAAAAGATACATCTATCAAAGGCCTAATTTCCCCCGAATATAACTTGTACTCCTCATCATGCCCAAACTCTCAAAAATAGCATATTATAATATGAAGTTTTAAATATCCCTTCTAACATTTCCCTACCCAAATATGTTCCTTGTGACATAGCCCAAATCTTGATTAAGATCAAGGTTACAATTCCTATTGTTGAATTACATAGAATCCCTAAGCATAGGAAAAGGGCGTTCAAATATTTAGGATTTAACGAAAAAAGGATTTCTCTGAGAAATTTTATTAATAATATAGAGGTTTCTCCCATTATTGTGTTCGTATCCAAATTGATTCTCCCATGAGGGCCAACTAGCATCACGAAACTAGTAGGATTCTTAGAGACAGACGAATCATGGTGTAATTCATTTTGTAGCCAGGGAGGGGATTTAGCTGAATCTTTGTCACTCGATCGTTGGAGAAGTGGATAGCACCTCACTAAGGGTTAGATCTACCCTCACTACAATAGGTTGTGACGTCAACTAGGGTGAGAGGACCCATTCTGTAACCCATGTTGGTGAAGGACATCAAGAGATCCTTCTTTGCACAATTTTAATGAGAACCTTGAAGAAATATGATAAATGCAACACAATATAACTCTCATGAGTTGTCACACTAGAGACTGGAGATGTTTCCTGGGAAAAGGTTCAGGTTACTAAAGACAATAATTGAATCCTGATTGTCTCTGCATACTTTGGCACTGAAATTTATTCATTTGTGGATACACAGTACAAATAGGGGTAGTTTATGTAGGACTCGTTGTTTGAGAAATTTATTGCTAGGAAGTTAAGCGAGATAGAATGGATTATACCAGGTCTTTGAGATCCTTTACAAATATTGGTAACCTTACAGATATAATTCTTCAAAACAGCCAAGATATTCCTTTAACTAGAAGGTGTGCATCAATGGAAGCCCAGAGACACACGGTTTCACAAACTCTTCAAGAATTCAACACAAAGGCTCATGCTAAAGACTCAATTAAATGTTAGGAATCCCTAGTTCATCACTCCTAAGATACACTCATAGGATTACAAACAATCTTTATCAACGTAGTGAGAGAAAAGTTGTTTTAAATTGTTTATTTCATTACCAGATGAAGGATCTTCTCATAATGAAATTGCAAATGCCATAATACTAACACATGGATGAGATCTTGTGTGACTCAGAGATATTTTAACATAAGATTGTAATAGGAATAAGAAAAACTATTTGAAAACATTCCAAAAGAAAAGCAGATACAATAATGCACATGATCAACACAGAGTCATTCAAGGTTCATTATATTCATTAGTAGGGAAAGTTTCCTCAACAATCTCACAGCTTGTCAATGGTTGTACACTTGTAACCACCTTGACATGATTGAATCCAAAGACATAGGAAAATGAAATGGTCTCTCGACAATCTCTCGGAAAATGGTTTCTCTCAAACTTTCTCATAAAATTTAACTTTGACCTTTTACAAGAGTAATCTCATTCCATTTTTACATTTCACTTTCTCACTCATCCTAAATTTTCCCCCCAAAAATAATAATATTCGAGGAATCCTTTTCTTGTTACAAGTTTTCCCTTGAAAGTGATGTTTGACAAATTTACACCCAAAGTTGCCAGGTGGAAAAATCACGAACTGATCACATTTCTCAGACCCTTAACCATGACTACGATGACATGCCATAACTTTTTGATATTCCTTATAATCATTATTTTATTTTTTCCTAGAATAAATCCCCTTTTTAATAATTCAGAGGTGGCTCCATATGGCTGGATCTAACAAACAATCCTTTTCACCCTCGAGAATACACCTTGAGAAATGAGTGCCCTTGCATGGATACCTACATTTTTAAGTTGTGAGTTCGACCGAAAAGGTGCGAAGAGGAGCCATCAAAAACCTCCACGTGTTTGTTTGTTGAAAATTTAAAGATGAAGTTTAGAGGAGGGACCTCAAATGAGCATAGGCTCTCCATATGCCCTAGGCCCAAGAAAATTGCCTTGGCCTTTGAAAAAAGTATTAGTATAAAGAGGAGACAGTGGAAGCCTCCACGTGTCTCTTCAACCACACGTTCAAAAGTAAAGTTTAGGGGTAGGTCCTGAGATAGGCGTGGGCCAACCAATTATCTAGGGTCCGACAAAGTTACACCAGACACTTGAAAAAGTAGAAGTATGGAAAGATCCAATGGAAACCTCCAAGTGTCCCTTCGGCACTCTTTCAAAATTAAAGTTTAGGGAAGGTTCCCAAATAGGCTTGGTCCCTCCTTATGTCCAAGGCATTAGAAAGTTACTTGAGAAGTCTAAGTATAGAGAGGAGCCAGCGGAAGCCTCCACATGTCTCATTGGTGCAACCTGTAAAGGTAGGACCCATAGGTAGATCCTCAAATGAGTGCAAGCACTCCACGTATATATGGTCTCGACAAAGCTATAGCACTTGCTTGAAGAAAATCTAAGTATGGGCAGGGCCAGCCGAAACCTCCACATGTCTCCTTAGGACAACTCTAAAGGTCAAACTGAGAGGCAAATCCTCATATGAGTGCAAGCCCTCCATGTGTAAAATATTTGAGTTCAAGTGGGCCAAAAAAATTTGAAATGATCTAGCGACCCACCTCTCTACTTCCAACTTTTGACGTGGGCCCCATCGAATTCGAAACTCACTTTTATACCTTTACATCATTAGAAAATCCAAAGTTCTCCACTTCCCCACTTCCCTACTTTGAGTTTTCAAATGCTGACTCAAACATGTGACATCACTCTTCCCTACGGGTTGCGATCAATTAATAACTTTGCTCCTTTTCACAAAAAGTCAAAAATTTCAAAATGTTCCTACGATCCGCATCTCCACCTTTGTCTTGAAAAATGGCCACGTGTCCATCTTTGGGGTCAAAGTAAGATTTTTTCCCTACCACTTCATGTTTGTTGAATAACCAATTAGATACTATCGGGGCCACACGGCCAATTTGGTTTTTTTTTACAAATGTGAAAAAAGTGAAAAGTTTCACCAAAAAGACCTGTGGGCCGCATCTAATCAAAAAGGACCATGTTTCCATAGATGTTGGGACAAAAATTGATAGGGAAAACATGACTATGGAAAAATAGAAGGAAGGGGAAACCCAATTCACGCCCAAATCACAAATTATTTCTCATGGACAGAGAAACATAAAATAATAAATGGACTCAATTCGATCCTCGAATGAAGGAAAGGATTGACCATGGCAACCAAAATGAAGGAAAAATATTTCATACATCAATACAGGAGACATAGAAAACTTCAAACCATGCGGACCGAGATGTTTTGAACAAACAGGAAAAATTAAATTGAGCACCAACATATCGTAGAATCGAAATACCACAAGCATTGGAGGAACTGGGTGAATCATCTCAGGTATATTTGGGAACTTCTCTGGTTGAATCTTAGTTGGATGTTGATCCATTTTTTTCCACTTTTATTATTAAGGATAGGTTGGTACATAACTACATGTTTGATTCAGGAGCCTCATGTAATGTGATGCCTCTTGAGGTAATGAATGAGTTAAACTTCAAGGTACAAACATCTTTTGGGAAATGTACTGCCACGGATTCAAGATAAGTACCGGTAATTGGATATGTCAATGGAATGGTAGTGTAACTAACAGCTTATCCAATAAAATGCTTAACCATGAATGTGGTTATTGTGGATTGTCCTTCCAAGTGGGGAATGCTATTGTCAGAAAATGGGCAGCTAGAGTGGGTGGAAGTGTGAAATGGACATGTCTTATGCAACCATACCAATTGATGTCATCCTTGTGAAGTTATATGGTGAGAAGAAAATGTTACATCTCATTGAGGACCCTAACAACGATTCTTATGAATTATTGTACATAGATATTGATATTGATAACTTTGAGGGATATGATGATTGTAAGGATCATAAAATTGATGAGTGCAAGTATCTTGAGTAGGTTGGTTCTCCTTGAACCTTGATGTTTGATGGGGATTGTTCCGATCGTAATGGCGCTGTATTGTCTTGATAAATCGAAGCCAAGAGGAGTTTAAATTTTCTTTTAAACTCAATTTTGAGTGCACAAACAATATTGTTGAGTATGAAGCACTACTCTTGGGTCTAAGGATTACATGGAAATATGGTGTTAGAGACATTTTTGTTAAAGGAGATTCAGAGTTGATAGTCAAACAAGTCAAAAAGTTGTATGCTACAAAGAATCAAAGAATGAAACAGTATAAGCATGCAATTTGGGACTTCATTGAAATGTTTGACTCTTTCAATATAATACATCATGATAGGAGGTATAATACTATAGTAGAAAAATTGTTAGTATTGGGATCAAAGTTTGAAAATTGTACAATGTCTCCCTATTGTGAATATGATGTTGAAATATTGACCAGGCCATCTATCCCTGAAAATATCAAGCACTGGTAGGTGTTTGAATATGATGCTTAGGTCCAATGATTTTTGTAAAATAAAGCATAATTTTCCAATCAAAATATAATCTAGGAACCAATGGTTTGTGCAACTGAAGGAAAGGAGACCTTATTTGGTAAGGAAATTATTTAATTGAAGACTAATACTATTCCTAGAGGGTTGGTTACACTTGAATCAAATTTTGATAATGTTAACTGCATTGTTAATAGACACATGTCAACCTCGAGAGATGTTGAAGAATATGACCTAGGCACAAAGGATAAACCTAGAAGAATATGGCTAGGAAGTAACTTGAACAAAGAAGAAAAGCAGTCATATGTCCAATTGCTAAAAATTACCAGGACTGCTTGGTTTGGTCATATTCATAATTGAAAGCATATAGGGAAGAACTTTTTCAACATGAAATACCCTTAGAAGATAATTCCAAGCCATTCAGGAAAATACAAAGACCAATTAATCAACTCCTTTCATAAAAAATGCAAGAAGAATTTAAAAAGTTAAAGGATGGAGGAATTATATAGCTTACAAGGTACTCGTCATGGGTATCAAACCAGGTACCTGTTAGAAAGAAGAATGGGGACATAAGGTTGTGTGTGTACTTTAAACAATTAAATAAGGAATCAATCAAGGATAACTATCCCTCGCTAAATATGGATAACATGTTGTAATAAGGCTCTGAAGCTACTTTTCAAAGAGCAATGGATGTAGCATTCAAAGCATATATAAATGACTTAATTGTTGTGTATTAGGATGATATGAAAATTTTCTCCAGAAGAGAAGTGATCACTTGCAACATTTAGGAAAGATGTTGTTAAGATGTAGGGAGTATGGTATTTCACCGAATCCTAAGAAATGTCATTTTGGGGTTGAAAATGCTAAGGTGCTTGGACATATTGTATCAAAAGAAGTCATGATTGATCATGAGAGAGTGGAAGCCATTAGAAAAGTTCTTATTCCAAGAACTAAAATGGGAATTCAATCCTTTTTTGGGAAGATAATTTTTATTAGAAGGTTTTTTTCCAACTTTTCTGATTTGACTATCCCAATCACTAATATGATGAAGAAAGATCGATGGGAAGAGGCGGATATTCAAGATTTTACTTTGGGATTAAAAAAGAATTGAAGAATGCCCCTGTTTAGCATCTCCTAGTTATAAGAAGGTGTTCCAAATGTTTTCTCTTTCTTCATAAAATACTATTGCATCAATATTGTTACAAAGGATGATGAAGGAGTTGAAAGACCAATTTCCTTTTTCAGTAAAGCATTACAAGGAGCTGAATTAAAATACACTATCATGGAAAAATATGCTTTTACTTTGGTCAAAGCCATAAAAATATTTAGGCCCTATATTTTGAGCTCTAAATTCATTGCTTATGTTCCTCACACCATGGTTAAGGATATCCTATCAGAGATGGAAATTTCAAGAAAAATATGCCAATGGGAAAATAAGTTGCAAGAGTATGACATGGATATCCAAACTACAAAATTGGTTAGAGGTCTGGGCCTAGCAAAGCTTATGGCAGAGAGCAACCTGCAAATAGTTGAGGTAAATGAAGTTGAAGAAGAAAGGTTGAATATCCTTGAAAATTTGATAAATTTTGAATGGTATAAGGATATTATTTTTTATCTCAAACATCTCGAATTCTGGAATATTTAAGTAAGTATAAAACAAGAGAACTTAAGTTAACTTCCCAAAATATGTCATCATTGAATATGGGTTAGCCTGGAAGAACCCTGAGGGAGATCTTTTAAGATGTATCATGTAGGATGAAGCCCCAAGAATAATTGATGATTTCCATGGAAGAGTTTTTCGGGAATTTTGTAGGAGAGTAATAGTCTATAACATCTTAAGGGCTCGTTATTGGTGGCCAACTCTTTTTAAAGACACAACTCTGCTAGTAAGAAAGTGTGAGAGTTGTCAACATTTTTAGGAAGATTGAAAGCTTTAGGCTCCCTCCCTTTGCAACCTGTATCAATTGAAGCCCCATTTAAGTAGTGGGGAATGGACTTCATTGGTGAGATTTCAGATTCTTCAAGTGTAGGCCACAAGTGGATATTAGTGGCCACTAATTACTTCACCAAGTGGGTGGAGGAAATCCCCACCAAGAAAGCAACTCACCAAATTGTCATGGAATTCATTTTAAATCATATAATCTACAGTTTAGAGTTCCTTTTTAGATAGTTCTTTGACAATGCTATGATCTTTCGAGCTAAACCTTTGGTATCCATGTGTCATGAATATGGGATCAACTTATCATATGCTTCTAATTACAATCCCCAAGGCAATGGAAAATCAGAATCAAGCAACAAGAATTTTTTGAAGATAATAAGAACCTTGCGAGTTAAAGAAATGGAAGTGGGGTGAGTAGTTGCAATTTTCTATTTGGGCTGATAGAATCATTGTTAAAAGAGCTACTAGAAAAATTCTATTTGAGTTGGTGTATGGAACTCAATCTCTACTTCCCTTACATGTGAAATTATCTTCTTATCAATTTATTCAATAATTGGAGGACCAAGAGGTCAGTCTCTATGATGCTCTTATTAATCAAATTGTTGAATTAGATGAAGAGAGAAGAGAATCCCACCAAAGAGATGTGAATTTCATGGAAAAATTGAAGAAATTGTTTGATAAAAAGGTAACTCCAAGAGATTTTAGAGCGGCGAGATCTTGTGCTATTGTTGAGTAGCGGCACGAGGATAAGGGAAAGCATGGAAATTTTGATGCATTATGGATGGGACCTTATTCTATTGACATTTGGATTGGTGAGCATACCTTTTTGTAAAATAATTAGATGGGGAATTGCTTGAGTTGCCTATTAATGGAAAGCACTTGAAACATTTCCTTGATTTATTTCTCAAAATCAAGGTATGCATCATTGTACAATGTATATTTGTTTGGTTTGTTCTATTTTTGTGTTTTTCTATCTCGGTTTGTCCTAGTCCTTGGTGACTAGTTTTTGTTGGTTTCTAAGTTTATTCTTGGGAGATTTGGTTATTGTTTCTTTGTTTTGGAGGTTAGTTCTTGACTCCATTTCCCAATGGATTTTTGGCACATGGTCTACTATGTTGTTCTTATGGCACTCGTTGGGAGTTCCCATCCCCGAGTTAGAGCTGATGTTGGTGAAAATTTTAATCTCACCCTCTTTGTTCAAAAAATTTCTTAGTCACACTTGCACGGTTTGAAGTATTTTCTATCTACCTATGTGGATGCGTAAAGACTTTCTCCTTCATTTGTATGTTGTTGTTAATCCATCTCTATGGTCACATTTAGCCATGTATTATTTACAATTTCTCTGATCATGAGGAATAATTTAAATTCTAGGTGCAAATGGGGAAGTTTCCCCTACATTTTATTTTTCCACAGTCGTGTTTTACATGCCGATTTTATGTCAACATTTAGAGATATGTGTTCATCTCTAATTGGGAAAGGCATGGTGGGTTTATTTGGTGAACTTGTTACTTTTGTCACTTATGCAAAAAATGACCAATTGGTCCTGTGGCTCCATTGATTTTTAATTGGATAGTCAAAATTATGAAGTGGTGGAGCAAATTTCTTATTTTTTCCCTGAAGGTGTACACATGTCATAAGTGGAAGCAAGTAGGAAGCGGGCCTTTTTTGTTTTTTAAGGCATTATGGCAAAAAGAGTAAAAAGGTAAAAGAAATGCCTAAGGCCCGTAAGTGAATACATGGCCTCTTTTAAATCAAAAGGGAAAGTAGGCTATCGAGAGCAATTTGAAGTGTTTTGGTTTTGTTTTGTGAAAAGGAGTAAATTTTTAAAATGATCCGTGACTCTCAGGGACCAATTAATGTCACATGTTTGAGTCAGCATTGAAAAGTCAAAGTAGGGAGGTGGGTTGCTAGAGGTTTTTGTAAATTTTAACTTTGTTATGAAAAAGGAATAAAGTACAAAAGTGAAGCGTGACTCCATTAGGGCCCACATCAAAATTTAAAAGTAGAAAGGTGGGTCATCGGGGAATTTTGAGATTCTCATCTTTTTTTAGAAAAAGAATAAAATTGATAAAGTAAGTCGCAGCCCGTTGACACCCGGGAAAGTAAAATTATTAGAAGCGGGTGGGTAGGCCAAATTGTCCAAAAGTACTCATTTTCTTTAAATGATACAAAATGTGAAAAGCACCCCGGACCCACTTCAACTCAAATATTTTCCACATGGATGACTCAGATTTGAAGTTGTGAAAGACAGAGAGTAGGACTTTGATATAATACATCTGGTTTTCCACCATTATTGCTCCTATGCAAACCAAGGAACTTAAGGGATTCGATTGATTTCATCCTTTTTGGTTAAATTCATGGTTTCTCATCATTTTTTTAGTGAAGTACAATCGAATTGATTTGGAGCAAGATTTGTAAATCTTAGAAGTGTGAAAGTTGAAACAAAGTTGCTTAGGCACATGCGAAGAAGAATTATCGGTAGAGTAAGATGTAGAGTAAAAAATTGTAGAGAAGGAAGCTATAGGCCTGAAAGAGGATGGACAAGCTGCAGATTAGATGACTAGATGCTCCAGATTAAAATAACTAGTGGAGATAATTAAAAATCTTATCTTTTGTACACCTAGCAACTTTTCGGTTTAAATTTGTTAAAAATCACTTTTTGGAACAAACCTGTAACAAAAAAAGGATTCCTCGAATATTCTTCTTTTGGGGGAAAATTTGGGATGAGTGAGTGAGTAAAATTGTATAACTGCAATGAGAATACTCTTTCAAATGGTCAAGAGGTTAAATTTTGTTGAGAAGGTTTGAGAAAACAATTTTCTGAGAGACCATCTGAGAAACCAATTTATTTTCACGTGTTTTTGGATTTAATCATGTCAAGATGGTTGCAAGTGTAGAACCATTTACAAGCTCTGATATTGTTGAAGAAACTCTCCCATCCAGATGAATATAGTGAACCTTGAATGAACTTATGTAGATCATGAGCATCATTGTGATTGATTTTATTTTAAAATGTTTTCAAATAGTTTTCCATGTTCTGTTGCATTCTTATGTTAAAATTCCTCTGAATCACACAATATCTTACCCATGTGTTAGTATTGTGGCATTTACAATTTCATTATGATAAGATCTTTCATCTTGTGATGAAAATAAACAAATTAAACTCACTTTACTTTCATTTTGTTGATAAAGATTTTTGTAAGCTTGTGAGTGTATCTTAGGCGTGACTAATCGAGGATTTTCAACATCTATTTGAGTCTTTAAAACGAGCCTTTGTGTTGGATTTTCAACATCTCTTGATATCCTTCATCAATATAAGTTCTGAAAGGGTCCTCTCACCACTGGCTGAAGGCATAGCCTAAAGTAGGAGGGTAGATGAAACCCTTGGTGAGGTCTATTCAATTCTTTAATGCCTGAGTGACAAAGAGTCAGCTGAATCCCCTCCCCGGCTACAAAATGACTTATACCATGGATTTTGTGTCTCTAAGTATCTTGTTAAATCTGTGATGTTTCTTAGCTTCCAGGAGAATCAATTTGGGTTTCATGTTCCTTGTCATCACTTATATAGACATGATACTCCTTCTTAATCACTCACTTCTCATATGCACTTCAACCCCATCCAAAGCCAATTGTGATTATGTATTAAATACATGAACCATGATGGTAAACTTATTATTATGATCATATTATGTTTGAATATATTTATAATGAGAAAATGAGAAATTTTCAGCAAAATTAACTACGTGAATATGGAACAAAGAGGGAATGTTTCTCGATTGGAATTAAATTGGTTAGATTTCCACTTTGCATAGTGAGAATATTTGATATAAGGACTAATTGAAATTCAAAAACTATGCATGAATGTCACCACAGGGATATTTTCTTCTACAAAGTCCAACCTTGTTGTAGTTTTTCCAAATCTTATTGAATATTTTATGTATTTGAAACTACATAATAAATACATAATGGACAACTTGTTATATTCATTTACAGTAAACATAAATAAAAATAAAATATGTACATCCAAAGTTAAAATTAATTAATTTTTCTTTTAAATAATCACCTCTTAAGTCACCTTTTGAATTATGTCCAATTTTTCATTTATTTATAGAAATATTTTGAAGTCCCCAAACTTATGGAAAATAGATTTGATGCAATCCATCGGACCATCCACATTATCATGAGATATTTTGTAAAGAATATCAACTATTATTTCACTCACACTTCTATGGGGAATCTTCTTAACCATTTGATGCTTCTCATAAATTTACGTATACCTAAAAAAACATAGCTTTTTATTACATAAATTAAATCACATATCATATATCAATATAATCATTTATGATAAACCCATAAATTAAATCACACCTAAATATATGTATTCTTTTTGTACCTGATAGTGCTGATAAAACTAGAGGTTATACCAAAAACAATAGTTTTTAAACACTTTTTCTTCTCACACATACCAAGGTTTCAAAATATAAAAAATTCCTTGTCTAATCTTAACATGTCGATGTTCTTCTTTAAACCTAATGTATATCACATTTTGAGTTATTTCTATCCTATTTTTTTATTGATCTACATAGTCACCATGACCTATCCCAAATTTCAAAACATCCATCACATTTAGAGAATCACAATTCCTCTCACTCAAAAAATCAAAAATTACCTTCACAATATTGTTCTCAATTTTATCAAAACATGTATTTCTACACATTAGCAAAGGATTTTTTTCCATAGTAGAATCATCAAATGTCTTCCTCCTCTTTGTATACCTATTGATGGTATTTATAGAAACACTCAAGGCCTAAGCAAGGTAGTTATAATATGATGATTCATTATTGCATCTTTACTTACAACTGAAGTTAATATTTCTCTATGAGAAATAATCTTATCCGTAGATCTAGTTGTTTCACCCACTAAAATTTTCCTTTTGTCACATTCACAAAAATTCTTGTTTCAAATGTTGTGACTTTCCTTATCAAAAATCGACACCCAATAATTGTAATGTTTCCTTCATATCAACATAATTCAAGAATGAAACCAAAAATGCACTCTAGCAACTCTAGCCAAATTAGTAAATTCATTACAAAATCTCTCAAATGATTTTGTTGTTTTCTTTCTTGATAGTGATTCTTATCAGAAAAATTCTTATAATATGTTGAAATCCATCTTCACCAACATTTCACATTTTCTTGGGAATTAAGTTCATAACTTTTATTATCAAATCAAAATATGATTTTATAGAGGGGATCCTTCGTATTCCACATCATCTGTGTCCATGAAACATTACAAAAAAATTAACATACATCATTATACCACTCACAAATGATTTAATATATATATAGAGCTTGTTTTTCAAGATTGATTAATTTGATCTTTATTAGATTCTTTTTCCCATGTATATATCCTTAAGATATATACTTGGAATGTAGATCATATAATAGATGTATCTTTTATTAAAATTTAGCTCTATTGGATGTCGATATTTTCTCACCATATGTATTATCATATTAGATTATTCACATAGATTTTGACCATTTGGTGCATAGCTCTTACACGAATATGAAGTTATAAAATATGACCTTTTCTAAAATGTAACAAAAAAATTCAACCTTATCACTTCTTGTAAATGTTACGATTTAACCAAACCATATTTTATCATAGAAACTAAAGATTCAAATTAAGTGTGAATGTTATTTTAACATTAGGCCAAATAGAACTAAAATTAAATAAGGAATACAATAGATTTTGTAAATGTACCGGATAGAGATAGGAAAATTAAAAAAATACAAAAAAAAAAATGAAAGAAACATGCGAAAAAAGAAAGCGTACACAAAAAATAATCTACCATATTATCAATCCTATCTATACAAAGTGAAACCTATAGAGAATATAAATTCTTCAGTAATAATTTATAAACTAACACTAAAATATCATCAATTAAATTACCAATAATGCATATGTAAGAAGTCAAAATGGTTTAGTCTGAAAATTTAGGAGCAATGTAATATGCACTCTAATTTTTAATGATGAAAATATTTATGATTCAAAACTTTCATGTTCAAGAAATAAATTAATAATTCAGTCATAAAGTGTGTAAATATAATCATTAAAATCATCTAAGAAAGAAAGAAAATATAAAGGAAGATAGTATACACATACAATTACACTATAAAAAAGGAATTCCTTGAGACAAATATGACAAATTTATATAATAATTGAGACAAGATGTCATATATGCCAATGCAGTAAGTATTTATCAATTGGTAGAGAAGTAAGAATTTAATGTAAGGCCTAGAAATACAAGTACATTAATGTTGTGGGATAAAAAAGAAACGAATACTTAAAATAACTTAAAGTAACATAGTCTATATATGAAGTGAAAAATGCATAAATATGATTTTCTAGATTAGTTTTGCCATCACATAAGGGAGATTAGGGTATAAATAAACCATGCCATAAATATTTGAAGAAATCTTTGATGCCCCCATAGTGATAACATTACATGTATGAAATGATTGTGCAAATATACATTAAGGGTGAAAAATGAAACCCTAGGTTGTGAAGTTCAAAGAATAAAAAGGGATTCACAAAAATGAAATAATAAATTTAGATTTAAGGGCCTAAATATGATTACTAGTTGTATAATATAATTTAGAAAAACATGATGATAATCTAAATAATTATAAATATGTATTTCTAGATCATGTCACAAGATATGTGATAGATTTATCAATTAAATTATAGTTAAAAATCTAGGGTTAGAAATATATTACCATGCACTAGCCTCAGACTTTGTGATGGTGGATTGAAATTAGAGGTAGAAGATGGGTATTACTTGATACTTTTAAGAGGGATTAAGCCACATGTAGGTCTCCCAATTCTCTAATTTGAGATGGAGAGTGATACAAAAACTAAAAAATAACAATTGGAATTTAACACATGTGCTAACAAAGCTAAACTATGAATTTTAAAATAATATTTATTAAAAGTACAAGGGATGGGTTCATATCATGTTGATAGGTTCATTAGTTGATCTTGTCTTGGGTCCACAAACTTTTCTGAGGTAAAGTTGGAATTATCTTTGAGATAGGGGATAGTTTGTATATTTATTATATAAAGTGTGTAGTGATTCCTAAAGTGCTAAGATGGAGAATAGTAGTGACCTAGTACATATGAAAAATATTTTGGTACTACACAAAGGTGTAGGGTTTTAAATCATATGTCTAAGAAATGGTGTGAGGTCTTACTAGAATCCTAAGCGTGTAAGACTAAACTTTAATCCAATGAGTAAAGGTAATAGTAGATTCCTAAGGCTGAAAAAAATAGATAAAAACATTACACAATCCTTGAGGAGATACAATGAGAACATTCTAGAGTTGATTTTATTAGGTCAACCTACAAAAATAGATAGTTTATAACTACTCCAATTTTAATGAATTCCCAAAAGCACCACCAAACTGATTATGAATTACCTCACTCAATTTTAAAACGTGTTCCTATAGATCTAATCACAACCTACTTATAATATTATCTCTCAACTAGATATGCTACTAGGAGACATACTTTGAATCCTCCTGTATTGATGTGTAATAATATACTAGATAGAAGATCATAACAAAATGGATCACAAGAAACTATTGTAATATATCAATACAATAACATAGTATGTTTTTGGTGTATAGAGGTTGGACATATAGATTTTGAGTCTCCATATGGACATAAGGATGATGGAAATAATGAGGATACACTTGTGCACATGTTTCATGTATGTAAAAGATGAAGTTAAAGCTCTAGATCATTACGATAATATGAACATGAGCTAGGTGAATTAGTACTCATAATGAAGAAAATAATAAGGTTTATTAGATGAAGATAAGAGATACAAGGAGATAGGAGACCCATTATTCACACAAGATACACAACAAGAGGAATGTGTTGCATGGTGGTGATAAAAAATGATAGCATAAAAAAATTGGTATTTGTGAAGATGATATGGAAGTTAGGATTGGAATGGAGACTGTATCGAAAACCTTATCTAGAAGGTGACATGGTTTATGAAAGGAATAACAATCATTGTGAAAAAATAATGTGAATTAGAGAAGAATATTGGTCAGCTTAAGGATAAAGTTATATGGGATATCTTACTAATGGATGCATACCAAGATGTTTTTGAGAGAACTTTGAAGTTTGAATAGAAAAATATATAGGATTAATTAGCAACTCAAGATTAAAGAAGCATCTAGGAGATAGCTCTTGATCATTCAAAATGTGGCTTCTAATAATTTTTTAGGGAAGACAACCTAACTTAACATATATTTTATATTTTACATAGGTGTGAATGCCAATAATTTAGAAGCATGGAATGTGATGGATGATATGTTATAAATAACCATATATTTTAACCCTTTAATGATAAAAGTGATAATCCTAGTTTAGATGAGGAGTGATCTCTAAACTATGCAAATATATGATAATATGAGTCTAACACACATGCTATAATTTGAGGTATGACAACATGTCTTGAAACTATGCAAATCTATGATAATATGAGGATTTAAAATTATGTGCAAGATAGATTTTTTGGTAGGAGGATATGTTTATAGCAAAACTTGTCTAAGGGATACCAAGATCATATTTAAACGCACAATATTATAATAACATATTTTATTCTAAAAAACACAATACTAATAATTGTATTGTACTTATAATCTTATATTTTTCTATCTGGAAGGTGTGTTGAAACTAAAAATTCATATTTACCTTAGAAAGAAAAATAGAAATAAAATATCAATGGTTTCAAGTATGAAGCACAATACAAAAGCACAATATTAACCATTCTATAGTATTTATAATCTAATATCCTTCTATTTAGAAGGCGTCTGAAGCTTAAACTTCATATTTAACTAGACAAAAAAATAACATTATGATCTCCAAGTTTTCAAGTATATATGTTCCAATCTTTTCATGTTGAGTAGCCTCTTCTCCAACCTTCTTTCTCTCTTTTGTTCCCCCTATGAATTGAACATCCAACATTCTGGTCTACTCTCTCTTTTTACTATATTTTCTCTTATTATTCTTTTGATTTCTCATGATTCCTCAACTTCTTTAATTTTCACTTACACACAAATCAAGGTAGATCCTGGTCTAAAAACAAATTCAATGAAAAACTATACACATGCAAATCTTATTATATAGAAATCTTAGCATAAAGTATATTGTTTTTAATTAGTTTCTTTTCTAACTTTAAAACAACTTTTTCTAATTTAAAAACAATCTAAATCATATATATAATTATTACAAATTGTAATGTCTTTTTATATACTTTACTATAATTTAAAGTTAATTTAATTATATATAAATAATATACTTGATTTTTTATTTATAATTTTTTAAATAAATTTAAAAATAATATATACTTTTGATTAAAAAAAAAATATAATATGAAAAACTATATTTTAAAATTATAACCATTAAAATTTTGAATCTAAAAATAAAATAAAAATAATATTAGAAAAAACTATGCTTTCAAACTATAGTTATTAAAAATTACTTAAAAATTAAATTTTAACTTTAAAACAAAGTCTAAAATTGAATATTTAGTTCGCGGCACTCGGAGCTATGGATTTTCTTTTTATGGGTCATGTGAATGGGTTTTCATCCGAGGGGTTTGTATGAAACCCCCTCGAATGAACACCCTTACTCGTAACCTATGTGTCATATTTTTTTCCCTTAATTCATTTGAGGATAATTATAGGCCAAAATATGCCACTTAGATAGCACATATTTAGGTTAAATTGATTGGTTAAATTACAAAAACACAATTTTTAATTACCTTTCTAAACATATAATTTTCATTTTTAACAAATATGTTTTACTATTTTTAATTTATTTCCCAATGTATGGATTTTTACGACAATTAGTAGTACTATTTCAACACAATTTGGAAAATACTAAAATATATCAATTTTTTTGAGAAAAGTAATCGTACTATTTTTTGAAGTTTTTTAATACTTATGAAAAAAATTCAATTTTGATTTAAATATCTAAATATTGACATAAACATATGTATTCCCTTAATTTAAAATATCTTCAATAAACAATTAAATTAAAACTATAAATTAAAAAATACAAAAATTATTAGGGGACTCATATTCGAATCTAGAACATATATCTGAAATTTCATTGTGAAAAAATAGGTTCTCATTAAAAAAAGATGCCAGAAAATTGTTGGTCTACTATAAAATAAGAAACAACGTATGAAGAAATTTAAGAAAAAGACCAGATTTTTTTCTTAAAAGAAAAAAATGACATGTATTATGCACTCTAAACACAACAATTTTTTAGTTTGTGGAATTTCATGAATGTGTACGATTTTTCTACTATTGCCTTTGGAATTTCAATGACACTGAAAATCAATGTTTATAAAGGTAGAAAAAATGAAAATAGTGGGACACACTTATAGGCTTTCGATTGATGGTGAATCGAGAGAAAAGATGATTAATCGAGGTTAATTTATAACAACAACATAATAAGGAGTGAATAATAACATAAACTAATAGTTATTACATTGTAATTAGTAAGGAGCTTATTAAACATGTCATACGATTATTCACAGAGCCTTCTCCTCTTGTTTATATACACCATTGCACATTGTATAAAATATTCAAACATTTCTACATTTTTCTCTCTCCCAACATTACGCATCCATTTAATTCTAGTATTGATGTTAGATTCAAAAATTAGTGGTTTTGTGATATATGTGTTTCTTCATTACCACCTATCCTTGTGTCTTATGCAAACTTATGGTATATCCCCAATCCCTATATTCACCACCTTATACTTGGGTGATTTTTATTATTACATTGACATGGGCAATAAACATCTCTATCTCCTCAACATGCTACGTACATGCAAAACATATGGTTTTACACTGTGGTCCATATTATTCCATCTTGAGAAGCGATGACCATTTAATTTTAAAAAAACATCTTGTATAAACTAGTCCTTTACTTTTTAGTTTAATAACTCGATCCCTAGGTATTCCTATTTATTATAGAACACACTAGCATATTTTATGAAAAAAGTAATATTTTAAAAGCGGAATTCATAATACACTTAATTTGTCCACTTAATCTTACTTTTGAATATGCATCATCTAACATATTTTCATAATTCTTACATGCATGTTTATGGTAAAAATAAAGCTGTAACACACCAAAAATACCAACACAATGACAACACGGTGAAATACAGGATAATTTCTTTTGAGTGAACTTGCTGACACATAACATGGCGCAACAAGTCATCACGAGGATCTGACTAACAATGTGAACAACCTGATACTGAGGATGACCATAAAGGCGACGACGGAAACGTTCACACCTATCAAGGAAAATCTACTTTCTTTTCTTGTGAGAACAACATTGAGTCCAACCACAAAACACTCTTACAGTTAGGGCATCCCATGAGAATTTCTTGTTAAATTTTCTTGTTTACTAAAGTGTCTCTTAATTCTTAACTTACGTTCTTATAAAATTTCATGTAACGATTCACACATTCTTTTCACAAGGAAGAACTTCTTTCTTTTCAACTGTTTGACTAAATAACTTCAGGCCAAGCTTTCTAAACTAGGATCATCAATTTGATGTCCAAATATTTCCTATTCATTTTATTTTAGAACATTTTCCATTTCTTACAAGGTTAATTAATCTTACTCAAGCCACTAACACATGTTCCACAACTCTATTGCACGGGTGAAGGCATAAGCCCCATTGAGTGTAAAGTACCACTTAGGGTTTATAACAATAGCCTTCTTGTTTAAGGGTTAAATATTGACCTTGCTTAAGAAATATCACCATGAATCAAGGCAGGGTTAGCGAGCGGGACAACGAGAATTTAGCTTGAGGTGGTCACATTGTTTCTTATCGAGTCTTTTATTGAGGTTAAGAGTTTATCAAGATTGGTTAAATGTTCCATCTAGACTTTACTTCATTAAGTTTGACAAAGGAGAACATTTCAAGCGATAGAGAGATTTAAGGTTTAAATAATCAATTTTCCTCCTACTTATTAAATCCTATCATCTTCTAAAATCTAACCATTGATTTCACCATGAGATCATTTAAGGTTTCACCATAAAAGGATATTGTTTATTAGTTTAATTTTAATAAGGACTATCCAGCTCACTTCATAGTGCTTACAAAATCATTGATACTAAGCCTTAGGAGGATTTACAACTCAACATTTTAACTCAAGAGCATAGTTTAACAGTACTCGTTTGCGGAAACAAAACAAGGTTATATCAATTCATTCCAACATGATGCACAAATCAAAGGGACATACTATCTCTATTGAACCATGACTAGGGAGCAAGAGAGTAATAACATGGGACAAGCCCTGCTACTATACTAAGGGTTAAAATTCACTAGAATATCCCATAACCAAGCGGTAATCAAATTTCATCTTTCACATGATAACCAAACAAACCAAAGTTTCAACAGTTACAACAACAATACTCTACAATACATTTACTAGGCACTTGACCCTTCTTCTAAAATGTCCAAAGGCCCTTTCCACATTTTATAACATAATACACATTCGTACAAAGGAACATCGTAACCAAGATTGATGAAATAATCTACAAGTCTTTCCATCATCTAACCACGTAATCCATCTGCAACAATTAATAACTTTGAGTCGGTTCGCGAAGCCGAGCAAGATAAGACTATACATAGCAACAATAAGCTACTAGCTAACAATACCATGAAAGGAAACAATCTAATTCAGGAAATGGATCAAAGTTCTAACCTCTAACAACCTTTTTGAAACAAGATGTAATTTTCAACATATTAACTAAGAAGAAAACCATAAGTTTTAGTTATGAAAATACCTCTAAAACTACAAAAGTTTGACAACAAAATACGCAAGACTATGAAAGTTAAATGATTAGACACGAGAGTTGAGAGTATTAGGATTTCAATCATATAATCCTCGTAGATTACGTGATTGAACTCTAAAGTGTAACCCAACAATCCACATTCTCAAGGTGAAGACAAAAGATAAAAACTATACCCGATCTTAGCTTCCAAAAAGAATATAGTTTTGGAATCATTCCATAGGGCCATAGGCCTAATAGGCTAGAAACGAACAACGAGGGTAAAAACAAAGTTCCATCATGTAATAAAAAAGGTTTAAAGGATGAAAATCTTATATTCAAACCCACAACCATTATATCTTAGGTAATAAGTGACTTCATAGCTAATAAGGATGAGTGGAAAGGACGGTAAGAATGTCCGGAATAGGTATTGCCTAACAACTTACCTCTTTGAACATAACCAAGGCCGAATAGCGACAAGCCTCATTAATACCCAAGTTGAGTAGGAAATCTAGCATTCTAAACACATCCTTGCAATTTTCATAATACCTTAGATTTATAATCCTCCGTCTTGAGAGAACATAGCCATGAATCTAGACATGGTTGAAATTTTCTAACATCAACTCACTTCCTAATATCATAAGCGATGTATACAAAGGAAAAGGTCTCTCAACTCTCCTTAATTTACATCTCATCACTAAGTTTATGGTAACCTATGCGAGATTAAACACATAATATACCATTGAAGATAGATATCCTCCAATAAGAACTTCTATAACGATGTAATCACAATTATTACGTTCGACACATAAACAAACTATTCCATAACTTCTTTTCCTTTTTGACAACAAAATATATTCACGACCTTCCATCACAATCATTCTAAATTTGGAATGAAAGGTCACTCATCAAGAAGGAAGTACAAAACAAGTTTGACTAAATTAAGGAACTTAATGTTACCTTAAGCGATTGATGAAAACCTTAACTTTTACGAACCATGAAAGATATTACCTTACTCCATCAAGGAATTATGTCTATACATGATTAAATCGATCACACAAGGAATCATCAACATACCGTATCTTAACACCATAAAGGTCATTAATTTTATTAAATTTTACTCATAGAAAGAGTAGAATCAAAATGGGGTTCTATCAATCATTTATGCCCTTCTATCAACCTGGACATATTTTCGGCCCAAAACTTCCTTCTTAACAAGCATATATATTGAACTTCTAATTTCCAAAAGCCCTAATAATTTGCACAATACACGAAGTGCATAATCACGCTTACCATAAAAAATAATAATAATAATTTAAGTGTATGTTTCCCTCTAGGGCAACAAGACATAACAGAAACCAATACTAGTCTGCAGCTGCAGCGTTAGGGGTGATTACATACCCGGGTTGACAAAAGAAATAGTGACATTTTTGCGGAAGGAAGTACCTTTAAAATTATATATATATATATATATATATATATATATATATATATATATATATATTTTCATATGATCAATCAAAGCATACAAAAAACCTTTGTTTGTTTTATAAATAAAAGGGTGATCATGTCAACAAGAACAACCAACGAGGCAAATCGAGAAGTAACAAAATGTTTACCATGCGCTGAACTCAAATCCAAAAATCACGATTTAAACCAATTTCTAGAAAGAAAAAGTTTCATTTCAAGAGGTTATTAGATCTTAGCATATTATGTATATGGTTAGTCTATCTTTCTGTTTTAACGCATCCAAAGGCGAGGCTGCTTTCTGACCACACGTCCTTCACTTTATCCTCTGGTTCACTAGTCTTTTCTTGCATATACCACACCAGGATTCCCTTTTGAAGGCATGACTAGAAGGATGCAATAGGTGGCTGTCCAAACACTAGATTGCTTCATGCGGCTGCTTTGGGCGGTCGAGGTAATGAAGCAGTCACTGACGGCTATAGCATCAGCTGAGCCGGATTTGCCTCTTGTAATGCCTTTGAATCATGTACGGTAACCAAATACCCGTCATAAGGGCAGGCCTAGTAGTACTCAAGCCACATAAGCTAGGCAAGGCTTGCGGTAAAGATGTGTGCATCGGGTTTACACACGACCTCATTAGGGTAAACAAGTTTGCCTACAAATTGAATGAAAAACCGATTTATGAGAAGACGAGAGGTGTAGTCGGTGGAGCAGCTGAAGTGGAATAACTAAACGGAGGTAAAAATTGTGTGAAGGTGACGAAACGGAAAATATCTCCATTTCCACAGAACAACGGCAACCTTGCCGGCCAATCATCACATCGGTGGCTCTCATCGGACTATCTAGAAAGAGTGCTGCATCCGTCAAGCTATCGAACTTACTCTTGGTAATGAGAATCATTGTCATTAATAGCGAGGAAGAGCAAACGATCCAATAGCTTGCATCCAGTACAGCTGTGAACACCGAGTAGTTGTTTCCTCGAATCAACAACCAATATTTCCTTCCTCTTGTGATATATGTGGACAACATCAAACTCTCGGTGCAAACAAGATGCAATTTGTAGCTTGTAAGGTGTGATATTTCCAACGGCACCCTTTATGCTTGCCAACATAGTGACTCGTTGTAGATGCTCATATAATTGCAAAGCAAAATGTGCTTCATGAACATTACGATATGATACTGAGATCCACGCCTAAGAGATTCTCTTCCATGAGTTCTGAACGCAAAAAAAGTAAAGTCTCATAAAAGAATCCTTGCAATAATTTTCATCAGGTCTCCTGGTAACTCTCTCACTGTCACAAGGTCGATTCAGCAGGAATGTCTTGAAGGAGAGTCCCGACTCAGAGGATACATTGGTATTGCACAGAAAACAACATAGTTAGACAACTTTCTCATTGTAAATGCTCACATAAGCTTCCACCAACTTGTATGAAGCCCGTTCCTGGCTATTTTCTTGCTGCGCAGGCGATTCTTTATGGATCCCAACAAGAACACACCTTACGGCTCCCAAGGAAAGTGGAAGTAACACGCCTACTTCCTAGCTTGTAGATTCATCTATAGCCACCACAACAAACCCATGGGCTAGGCGGTGGAAAACTTCAGTCGAACTAGAAATAGCAGTGAACGCACTCTCAGCCTCATTGCAAAACTTTCCTCAAGGTTTGATCGAGCTTCTTCCATGTTAAATTCACCAGTTGGATAGAAGCGACTTTCCAAAATTAAAAGGAAAGACAACTCAACTAAAACTTTATCTCATTTTTCTCTTTCATACGAATGCAAGATCTTGCAACAACTGATCATGGCTGGTCGTGTGCAACTAGAATATCAGGATCAACACCAACGGTTCCTTGAGCTCGCCCTGTAGTCGCTGTCACACTCAGCTCTCTCTGGAGGCCGCCAGTTTTCTGAGATAAGTTTACCTCCAACCACAGTAGGCTGCTGCGCATACGGCTAAATCTTCCTCACGACACTTTCCTAGGAGGATTTCAGTTCAACGCTCCTCGGATACTGCCTACACTGCATGATTTTGAGGATCCAAACCCTCTCACGCAACACCAGGGTGATAGACCTTCATTTCACCATCAATGAATCCACTGTCCAGAACACGCTGAAGCAATTTATCTTTTTCAGCATTTGATGGAGTGCAAAACAAGCATACGCGGTTTAGGACAGACAGAACAGGTAGACCACGTGACAGCAGGTTGCAAGTCAATAATTTAATAAATGGGCAGGTGTGGCCACCAACCAGGAGAAAAACTAAACACGCCAAGAAAAGGGTGCAGGGCTCTTTAATGCCATGGCAGGTAAAAGACAACCACATGGAAAATCAAATTAAAAATCTGATTTGAAAGATATGCAGCACGAGGAAGGAAGAAGACATACGGTGGGTGGATAAAAATAAATAAATTTGTTTCATTACTTCTCACCAACTATACGCCAAACAAGGCACTACATTCTCCTCCCCTTAACAAATCATCGTCCTCGATGCAACATAACCCAAAGGAAAGGAAATGGTACAGTGCAAGGGATAGATAAAGAAGAAAACACACCCTATGGTTTAAAATTTTAGTTGGTTAAAGCACGGTCACAAGGTAGCCTTAGAAATATTTGGTAGGATTTTTAACTTTCAATGTTCTGTGAAGATTGGCAGTTCTTTCTTGTTCATCATTTCATTAGTCTCTTTCCATTAGCATTATTCTTAGTTTAATTGCTTTTAAAATTTCATCTTTGAAGAGTTTTGGTTTATTCCTTATTGTGGGTGCCCAAAATGAACTGCTAACACAACACCCTATCAGGTTCACAAGACCCTACAGATTCACAAGCACACAAGTATATACTTCATGATTGTATTACACCACAAAAGGTTACTCAAATACGGAATGGATTAGGCACAGTCCACATAGTACACGTCACACATCAATGACTGACATACCAAATACTCAAACAAAAGAGTACTACAATCCACCAGACATTTCCTCAATTTGCATCAATGAAAAACTCACATAACACCAAACAAATGCCACAGGTACATAGTGTCCACAAGGCGATCAATGACATGTCCACAACATCACAACACATATCCATCTGACATGAGTAACACATACATCAAAAGACCACTACCAAACATCACAATAACTCAACATATATCCTAAAATATCAATCATACGAGACAAATATCATAAGCCTCCCTCAAACTCTTATGCCTCCCTCAAGTCTCTTATGCCTCCCTCAAACTCTTATGCCTCCCTCAAGTCACTTATGCCTCCCTCAAACTCTTATGCCTCCCTCGGGAGGCCGGTTGTCCTTATGGTCCAAGACACATAGAGTTCGAACACTCCTAACCCAAGTGACATAATAACGCGTGGTTCAACAACCCACTAGTTATATGTACCCCTTGGGGGCATACCCCATCTGACAAACGAAGCGGGTCCATAGGTCTAACCAATCCATGGTGCATCCTATGACCCTATTCCACACATCACGACAATAGAACAAGCACAACAATCCAATCAAAGTGCCAGTGGCAAAGTATAAGCCTTGGGCAAGGCGGTAAAATTCCAAATTTAAAAGAAGACCCCAAATCAAGCTAAAATAAATGGCCAAATAGCCAAAGTTAGTATCAAAATCCCCATGTTAGTGCCACAAACCAAGGAAATGCCCAAATTGTAAAGCATTGCAATCAAGAAAAGATGTTGGTCCTTGAAATAAAGTAGAAGCTCAATTTACTGAATAAAATCAACTTATAATAATGTCACATTACGATAACTAGGTGGCCTTATCTAGCCACCAAAGGGGTACTCAATGAGTTCTTGGAACTCGGAACATCGAGCCTCATTCGTAAAATACATATCAATAATACAACTGTCATCACCTCCATCTAAATCATCCCGCCACCCTTCGACAAGGCTAAACATAGTCATAGATACACTAAGGTTGCATACATACAACCACATAGGGAGAGAGGAAAGAATCACATGTTATCTACTAAACCGAGTTTTAGCTCAAGTTATTGACCCATGGTACACCATTCCTCACTCTCAACATACACTTCTACCGATTTCCCTTAGGATCGGTTAGCGTAAGGTTCACAACATAACATACAACAACATCACTAACATAACGGTGGCACACACATAACTACCATAACGTCTCACATATGGTACATATACGGGCAGATCACGATCATACATTCGCTGAGTGTAACACATCACTTTACCACATTCTGCACCCAAAGTGCAATCACCATACGATAGGGTTCATACACTCACCATATGACCCCAAATCACAGCATGAAGCATTACATATTTGCACAGTCATACATACGATGAACATAATACATCACAACATAACATCCATTGCTACATAACAAGGTGGTACACACATTTCTTCAGAAGTATGGTAACAACATCATGATACAACTCCTTTCTTTTAACATCAATCTAGTCACACAACACATTGATACACCCACATATCACAATATGCCACAATGCTCCAACACTACGTCATCCACATTAGAATTCTTTTCACACATCACAAACAATAATTCACACGTGAAATCTTCCTAGAATCCACAAGAAGGAGAGAGAATACTCCCATCCCCAAACATATCAACATGATCACAAACATGCACAAGGTGACATACCCATAATGTGCGTTCACAATATCACAATTACGACAATAATCACATCACGTTTAAAGCACATTACTCTTCCAATATCTACCACCATCATGCAACATCATCATCATCATGCAGTATCATCATGTAACACCACCACCACCATGTAACATCATCATATAACACCAATCCGGCCCATAGGTTCGAGAGCATGAACCTACGCTCTGATACCAAATGTAACACACCAAAAATACCAACACAATGACAACACAGTGAAATACAGGATAATTTTTTTTTTTTTGACTGAACTTTCCTGACACATAACATGATGCAACAAGTCGTCACCAAGGATACAACTAACACTGTGAACAACCTGATACAAGGATGACCATAAAGGCAGCACGGAAACGTTCACACCTATCAAGGACAATCTACTTTTCTCTTCTTGACAGAACAACATTGGAGTCCAACCACAAAACACACTTACAGTTAGGGCATCCCATGAGGAATTTCTTGTTAAATTTTCTTGTTTACTAAAGTGTCTCTTAATTCTTAACTTACGTTCTTATAAAATTTCATGTAACGATTCACACAATTCTTTTCACAAGGAAGAACTTCTTTCTTTTCAACTGTTTGACTAAATAACTTAAGGCCAAGCTTTCTAAACTAGGATCATCAATTTGATGTCCAAATCTTTCTTATTCATTTGATTTTAGAACATTTTCCATTTCTTACAAGGTTAATTAATCTTACTCAAGCCACTAACACATGTTCCACAACTCTATTGCACAGGTGAAGGCATAAGCTCCGATTGAGTGTAAAGTACCGCTTAGGGTTCATAACAATAGCCTTCTTGTTTAAGGATTAAATATTGACCTTGCTTAAGAAATATCACCATGAATCAAGGCAAGGGTTAACAGAATAGGACAACAAAATTTAGCTTCAGGGTCACATTGTTTACTATCAGTCTTTTATTGAGGTTAAGATTTTATCAAGATTGGTTAAATGTTCCATCTAGACTTTACTTCATTAAGTTTGACAAAGGAGAACATTTCAAACGATAGAGAGAGATTTAAGGTTTAAATAATCAATTTCCCTCCTACTTATTAAATCCTATCATCTTCTAAAATCTAACCATTGATTTCACCATGAGATCATTTAAGGTTTCACCATAAAAGGATAATGTTTATTAGTTTAATTTTAATAAGGACTATCCAGCTCACTTCATAGTGCTTACAAACTCATTGCTACTAAGCCTTAGGAGGATTTACAACTCAACATTTTAACTCAAGAGCATAGTTTAACAGTACTCATTTGCGGAAACAAAACAAGGTTATATCAATTCATTCCAACATGATGCACAAATCAAAGGGACATACTATCTCTATTGAACCATGACTAGGGAGCAAGAGAGTAATAACATGGGACAAGCCACACTACTATACTAAGGGTTAAAATTCACTAGAATATCCCATAACCAAGCGGTAATCAAATTTCATCTTTCACATGATAACCAAACAAACCAAAGTTTCAACAGCGATTCTGACAACAATACTCTCTGACAATACATTTACTAAGCACTTTGACCCTTGTTAAAATGTCCAAAGGCCCTTTCCAAATTTTATAACATAATACACATTTGTACAAAGGAACATCATAACCAAGATTGATGGAATAATCTACAAGTCTTTCCATCATCTAACCACGTAAGCCATCTCGCAACAATTAATAACTTTGAGTCGGTTCACAAGAACTCGAGCAAGATAAAACTATACATAGCAACAATAAGCTACTAGCTAACAATACCATGAAAGGAAACAATCTAATTCAGGAAATGGATCAAAGTTCTAACCTCTAACAACCTTTTTGAAACAAGATGTAATTTTCAACATATCAACTAAGAAGAAAACCATAAGTTTTAGTTATGAAAATTCCTCTAAAACTACAAAAGTTTGACAACCAAATACGCAAGAGTATGAAAGTTAAATGATTAGACACAAGAGTTGAGAGTATTAGGATTTCAATCATATAATCCCGTAGATTACGTGATGGAAATCTAAAGTGTGACCCATCAATCCACATTCTCAAGGTGAAGACAAAGATAAAAACCGGACCCGATCTTAGGCCAGAAGAATATAGTTTTGGAATCGTTCGTAGGGCCATAGGCCTAATAGGCTATAAACAAACAACGAGGTAAAAACAAAGTTCCATCATTAATCAAAAAGGTTTAAAGGATGAAAATCTTATATTTAAACCCACAACCATTATATCTTAGGTAATAAGTGACTTCATAGCTAATAAGGATGAGTGGAAAGGACGGTAAGAATGTCCGGAATAGGTATTGCCTAACAACTTACCTACTGAACATAACCAAGGCCAGAATAGCGACAAGCCTCATTAATACCCAAGTTGAGTAGGAAATCTAGCATTCTAAACACATCCTTGCAATTTTCATAATACCTTAGACTTATAATCCTCCCGTCTTAGAGGAACATAGCCATGAATCTAGACATGGTTGAAATTTTCCGACATCAACTCACTTCCTAATATCATAAACGATGTATACAAAGGAAAAGGTCTCTCAACTCTCCTTAATTTACATCTCATCACTAAGTTTATGGTAACCTATGCAGAGATTAAACACATAATATACCATTGAAGATAGATATCCTCCAATAACGAACTTCTATAACGATGTAATCACAATTATTACGTTTGACACATAAACAAACTATTCCATAACTTCTTTTCCCTTTTTGACAACAAAATATATTCACGACCTTCCATCACAATCATTCTAAATTTGCAATGAAAGGTCACTCATCAAGAAGGAAGTACAAAACAAGTTTGACTAAATTAAGGAACTTCATGTTACCTTAAGCAGTTGATGAAAACCTTAACTTTTACGAACCGTGAAAGATATTACCTTACTCCATCAAGGCATTATGTCTATACATGATTAAATCGATCACACAAGGAATCATCAACATACCGTATCTTAACACCATAAAGGTCATTAATTTTATCAAATTTTACTCATAGAAAGAGTAGAATCAAAATGTTGTTCTATCAATAATTTATACCCTTCTATCAACCCGGACTTATTTTCAGCCCAAAACTTCCTTCTTAACAAGCATATATATTAAACTTCTAATTTCCAAAAGCCCTAATAATTTGCACAATACACGAAGTGCATAATCACGCGTATCATAAAAATAATAATAATAATTTAACCGTGTATGTTTCCCTCTAGGGCAACAACATAATAGTAAACCAATACTAGTCTACGCTGCAACGTTCTAGGGGCGATTACATACCCAGGTTCACAAAAGAAACAACGACATTTTTGCAGAAGGAAGTAACTTTAAAATTATATATATATATATATTTCATATGATCAATCAAAGCATACACTTTGAGAACCTTTGTTTGTTTTATAAATAAAAGGGTTGATCACGTCAACAAGAACAACCAACAGAGGCAAATCCAGAAGTAACAAAATGTTAACCATGTACTGAACGCAAATCCACAAAATCACAGATTTAAACCAATTTCTAGAAAGAAAAAGTTTCATTTCAAGAGGTTATTAGATACTAGCATATTATGTATATGGTTAGTCTATCTTGCCTATTTTAACGCATCCAGCAGGGACTGCTACAGCCACACGCCCTTCGCTTTATCCTCTGCTTCACTGGTCTTTTCTTGCAATATACCACACCAGGATTCCCTTTTGAAGGCACGACTAGAAGGATGCAATAGGTGGCTGTCCAAACACTAGATTGCTTCAATGCAGCTGCTTTGGGGGGTACAGGAAATGAACTGTCACACAGCCTATAGCATCAGCCAGTACCGGATTTGCCTCTTGCAATGCCTTCAAATCTGTATCAGTAACCAAATACCCGTCATAAGGGCAGGCCCTAGTAGTACTCAACACATAAGCTAGGCAAGGCTTGCAGTAAAGATGTGTGCATCGGGTTTGCACAGCCTCATTAGGGTAAACAAGCTACCTACAAACTGACAGAAAACCAATTTATGAGAAGACAGAGGCCGTAGTCGGTGGAGCAGCTGAAGTGGAATAACTCAACGGAGGTAAAAATTGTGTGAAGGTGACGAAACAGAAGAAATATCTCCATTTCCACAGACAACAGCAACCTTGCCAGCAATCATCACATCAGTGGCTCTCATCAGACCATCTAGTAGAGAGTGCCTGCATCCATACAAGCTATCGAACTTGCTCTTGGTAAATGTAATCGTTGTCATTAATAGCGAGGAAGAGCAATGATCCAATAGCTTACATCCATGCAGTACGCACTGTGAGAACACCGGTAGTTGTTTCCTCAGATACAACAACCAATCTTTCCTTCCTCTTGTGATATATGAGGACAACATCAAACTCTCGGTGCAAACATTGCAGCTGTAGCTTGTAAGGTGTGATAATTCCAACAGCACCCTTTATGCCTGCCAACATAGTGACTCATTGAAGATGCTCATATAATTGCAAAGCAAATTGTGCTTCATGAATATTCTGACATGATACAGATCCACGCCTAAGAGATTCTCTTCCATGCGTTACAGTAAAAAACAAGTAAAGTTTCAAAAGAGAATCCTTGCAATAATTTTCATCAGGTCTCCTGGTAACTCTCTCACTGTCACAAGGTCGATTCTCGACAAAGAATGTCTTGAAGGAGAGTCCCGACTCAGAGGATACATTGGTATTGCACAGAAAACAACATAGTTGGCAACTTGCTCACTGGAAATGCTCACATAAGCTTCCACCAACCGTAATAAGCCCGTTGCCTGGCTATTTACTACTGCGGGGCAGATTGTTGTGGATCTCCAACAAGAACACAACTTACAGCTCCCAAGGAAAGTGGAGGAACACGCCTACTTCCCTAGCTTGTAGCTTCATCTATAACCACCATATCAAACCCATGGGCTAGGCGCTGGAAAAACTTCTGTTCGGAACTAGAAACAGCAGTGAACGCACTCTCAGCCTCATTGCAAAACTTGCCTCAAGGTTTGATCGAGCTTCTTCCATGTTAGATTCACCACCGAATGACGGCGACTTTCCAAATGAAAAGGAAAGACACTTTCAACTAAAACTTTATCTCATTTTTCTGCTACTGACAGTGCTGCAAGATCTTCAGCAACAATCGATCATGACCGGTTGCGTGCAACTGAACATCGAGATCAACACCAACGAGCCTTGAGCTCACCTGGTAATAATTGCGCCGCACTCGGCTCTCTCTGGAGGCCACTGGTTTTCTGAGATAAGTTTACCTCCGACCCTGTAGCTGCTGCATACAGCTAAATCTTCCTCACGGCACTTTCCTAGGAGGATTTCAGTTCAACGCTCCTCGGATACTGCCTGCACTGCACGATTTTGAGGATCCAAACCCTCTCACGCAACACCAGGGCGACAGACCTTCATTTCACCATCGGCGAATCCACCGTCTGTCAACACGCCAAAGCAATTCATCTATTTCAGCATTTGATGGAGTGCAAAACAAGCATATGTGGTTTAGACAGACATGCAATGTGTAGACCACGTGACACGGTTGCAAAGTCAATAATTTAATAAATGGGCGAGGTGCGGCCACCAACCAGGAAGAAAAACTGAACACGCCAAGAAAAGGGTGCAGGGCTCTTTAATGCCATGGCAGGTAAAAGACAACCACATGGAAAATCAAATTAAAAATCTGATTTGAAAGATATGCAGCCAGCAAGGAAGAAGACATACGGTGGGTGGATAAAAATAAATAAATTTGTTTCATTACTTCTCACCAACTATACGCCAAACAAGGCACTACATAAACATAGTTTTCCTTTGTCCTCATCAATGATATGATATTTGAATATCATTCCACATCATCTAGTGTTGTTAAAGCTAAAAAAATAATAATTTAAGTTTATATACTTTGTTTTGTCCGCCCATCATGTAATGGATACATAAGAGGAATAGTGTGAAGGACATTGTCTCTTGACGCAATGGGAATTTCCATTGGTAGAAGCATCCACCGATGTATCTGAATTTTGATAATCTATTTTGTATTGATCAACACTTACAATATTTGAATGATTAAGACAAAGTTTCATATAAATCTAGACTATATATATCATAAATTAACAAAGTTACATTGTCTATTGGAGGTGAATTATATTACGATAAGTGAAATAGAAGAAAACGAAAAAGGTTTATGCAATGAAAATAATTTAAAATGGAATAAGATCTAACATTTTTTAACCTTGCGATGGCCCTGACCCATTGCGAAAACCCTAAACCTAAACACGCGCAGGTGAAACATGGAGGCAGAGGCTCTCTCAAACACGAAAATGATGGATCTGTAGTGATCCGGCTGGTTTTTGGGAGTCAGGGCGCGTGTAATGGTGGCTTTGGCTCAGCAAACAAGATCCTTAAGTCTTCAAAGAGCGACGGAGGCCGCGGATTGGGGTAGGGAAAACTAAGTTTGAGCCCTGGTAAGGAAAATTGTTTCCCTAACAAAGGCGTATCTTAAGCCAGAGGGGATGGTGGTGCCAACGTTTCTGCTCTGGAACTGGTGCTCGCCAAAGTGATCGAAGGGGAGGTGAAGACTAACCCCAAAACCGGTTATTCTAATGGTAATGATTTCAAAATAGGGTATACCTTGTACACATCTTCTGAGCATGTTGTGTAGGTTGTGGCTGGTGGCATTCACGGGAGGCAGGAGCTTTCTTTTACTGCAGCCACTGCAAATTCGTCAAAAAAATAAACCCTTCTCTGGCTGAATACATCCTAGCTTTGAATCTGGATGATGATGTACTCAATAATGTCTGGGATCTTGAAGAGGTCTACAACAGGCATGAACTCATATGAAGATTGCACAATTTTTCGGTCAAGCTTTCCTAGTTATATGAATGGAGGAATCAATAATGGGGCTCCAAAATCAAGGGTAAGATCGAACTCTACCCATGTTCTAATGCATATTTTAGTGTAGTATTTGATTCTAATGAAGAACATGAGATAATGTACACAACCGGTACTGGGTTTGGGAGGACCAGTATGGTCTCATTAATAAACCGTGGTACCCCTTTTTTGACCCATTAAAAGACTCTTTTGACAATATCTCCATCTAGGTTAGACTCCCGGCCTACCCCTTTCATTTTGGGATTTTTCTTGGATTCAAGCCATCAGAAATCTGCTCGGGGCTTTGAAAAAACTTATAATGCTACTTCACAACAACTTCTTAATACTTATACAAGGATAAGTGTGGACTTAGAAATCTCTCAAGATCATCCAAATGGTATTAGAATTCTTATTGGTTACAAGACCTAGACCCAAAGATTACACAATGAAAGATTTCCTTTACGTTGTCGGTGGTGTTTTGAAACAGGTCATGTTGTTGAGGATGACAATCATTCTAAGAAAAAAAGTCAGAAAATCGTGCCTAGTGGGTGGATTCTTTACCCACTCACTCTATCATTAATCTCTCTCTTGATCTTGTACTGCCTCGTCCCCGATCCTCGCTGTTTGACCCCCTCTCGAGAGATTTCCACCTTTTGTAAACTCCTCTCAACTACCTCATAGTGATTCAAAGAATAATTTTCCTCAAGCCAATTTGAACTTGTATTGGAGAATTTCTCTCACTCTTCTTGTTGTAGGTCCTCTCTTTGACTTTTTTTTCTTTAAATGTTCTTCTCTTGTGTGATTATAGATCGATCTTAACAAGGAGAAGTGGACGTTCGTTGAGAAAAGGGAAAAACTGAAGTGAAAAAAAGGTGTGGTGGAAGGACTCTATTCTTGAACATCTCACACTCAATCCCCTTTCGATCTGGTTGAGGATAGGCCATAAAGGATAGACACTCCCCTTATCAAAGAAGAATTCCGAAGCCATCTAGAGAAGGATTTACAAAACATACTTTATAATCCTCTCAACTCTATTGCTATAGCACAGGTTTCCACTAACCACGAGGTCATTACTGAATCCACTATGGATTGCACCTCATCTCTCATTTACGGTCCTATCAAAACTCTTGATGTTGTTCTTCTTGTATTCTGGAAGAAGATGTTGAGGATTGGACGGTAATGGAAAAAAGAAAAATAGGGCACACCAAACTAAAATCCACCAATGGTTCGGAAAACAAATGCTCTTTATAGATCTCTCGTAGGGTTAAATTCAAGACCCCCTGCCAAAAAAAAATATTATAGAATGGGTGGCGAGTCCGATGAAAAATCCATTCGCACTATAGGTGAAAGTGTGAGAACGGATTTCATGATGGTGGCAAAATGAAACCATTTTCCAAAAAAAAGGTGGACACGGTTTTTTTATTTTAGTGAAAGCATGAAAAATAATAGTTAAAAAAATGTTTGTGTTATTGATATGCAATCCTTTTAGTGTTTTCCACCGGTAACACTTTTGGTGCTACCAGCCGATAACACTTTTTAGTGTTACTAGCCGACAACACTTTTCAATTTTATCGGTCATCAACACTTTTCTACAACACTTTTCGGTCTTTGACGGCTTGTAACACTGGTTGGTGTTACCATTGGGTAACACTTTTAAGTGTTCTTGGTCAGTAACATTGTCAACAACGTCTAATTGGTATTATTGGTGGTAAAACATGTCGGTTCCGAACACTAGTAATGATGAGAAAATGTTGGTCGGTGACATTTTTTTGGAATCCAAAGATGGTAACACTGAAGTACATCCGTCATTTAATATGACACATGCCTTCCTCATTTAATGCACTTTCCTCTCCTATATATATAGCCATCCCCATTCATTTTGTCCCATTTTCACCTACAAGTTTCTCCAAGATAGAGTTTTTCAGAGAGTTCTAGCCTTCTCGTCCGCTTTCATCTGCACTATTCCATCGATCATCAAGATTCAAGGTGAAGGAACATTTTTCATCATATATAGGTATCTTAATATGCAATTTGCAAACCTCTTCTTTTATCAAGCAATCAACGTTCAAGAATAATGGCCCCAAGGAAAAAAACCATTAAACCGACTTCCTATGTTTACCAAAACATTTTATATCCCCAGTTGCTACAACTGCTCCAAGACCCTCAAATATTTAGCCAATCCAGTGGATTGGTAGCTCAGGGTTCCATGGTCTTATTTACATGCCCTAGTATCAGACAGAGCACACATTACTAAATAATTTAATGCAAATGTATAATCATTCTGATGGCACATTCATAGTTCAATTACCCTCCTATTGACAATTTTTGCACTTGTGCAAAAATGGGCAACTCGAAACTTTGTTATGATGGATAGCATTTGTGAAGTATACCTAAGCTATGGGGTTTCTTTTAGACAATATTGTTACTATTGAATTAATTAGTGATTACATGAAATCTATAGCTATGTGTGCTGTTACAAAACATAATAGATCACATAGCTTGCAATTTCATGTTATCTTCAGCAAAAGAACACAAGGCCCCAAAGGACAGCTATGTTGTCTTAACGAAGACACCGAATTTCAGAATAGATGATGTGTTCAGTTTGGAAGAAACAATAAAGAATGCAGATTATAGAAATCAAAGTTCATTACTGGATGTTACAAGTATTCTTTAATATTCTTTCCTTCATGACTAAGACATGCAATTATATTATTGGGTTGTTTAGTTCATCATACAATCCATATCAGAAACTAGAAATGCAGAAAGAAATACACAACTCAATTTCACAATTCAATGCTTTATTCATAAGGAATTTCAAATGTTCCCACACAAGTCTGTGGGATATAACTAGAAAGTAAAGTACAACTACTGAAATAAGAGGTACATATGCATGAAAGAGAAGAAAAAGGAGTATGAGTGAACCCATCATTGCCTTGAGGTTTGTCCTTCAGTTGATGCATCCTTATCTTCAGCTTTGTTCCCTCTTCATCTTCATTGTTGAAAGCATTGTACCTAAAAACAAAAAGATAAAACTATTAGTTTATGAGCTCAGGGTACAATCCATATTCCTATATTGTCCTATTTCATGTACATGGATCTCTAATAACATGAGATATAGATTAATTGAAGATCAAATTAGTACACATGATTTTGTCACTCAGAGAGAAATAAAGAGAAAAAAAAACATGGACATAAGAGAGACCAAAAAGCCTAAATATTTTCTAACTATTTTCTTGAGTGTGCAAATACAGGTTATAGCCAAGAATAAATAAATCATGTCTTATAGTCCTCACTATGGATAAAGATTGCAAAGTTAAATAACTTCTATCCTATGGTACATGAAGCAAATGAGTCATAAGTACATGATGGAATGAAGGAAGAATGCAACTCAAAGTTCAATAGCTATTCTAGAAATAGAAGAAGTTGTAGTATACAAAACAGAGAAGAGAATTGTAGACAAGTACATGTTTCAGATTGCAACTGAAGAAGAAGAATCATAATTTAAAGGTTGAAGTTAACTAGAAAGATAAGATTACAGCTGAAACAAAATGAGAAAGAAATCTAAGAAAATTTTGACAAGGCTTCGCCATGTAAAATGGACATTTACATCTTTCCATCATGTTGTTTTAAATTAATACATGCTTTTAAAAGTTGTATGTAAATCAAATAAGTGAAAAGAAAATCCCAGAAGTAACATATCTTGCCCAAGTTCTCAAATAAGAAGTAAATGATTAACTTCTATAGCTTTTAGTTTTCAGAATCAAAATTTCAAAACCATTTTACAACTGAAAATGAGGAAGGATGTCCAGTACAAAGTTACAATTCAACAAGAACAATCCTACAGAAAGGAATTTAATACAACTTTCAGAAAGATATATTTTTTTATTATCTCAGCAAGAACATATTATACAAACTGCTACAGTGAAAGACCTCATTCATAGTAGAAGAAACAAGCCTAAGACTATCCCTCCAATAGTGAAGGACACATTAGAGATTAATACACTCTGTGTGCTTCACGGGCTATTTGAGACCTTTGTTTGATAGATGGGGAGATTTATGATCTAGATGCTCATGGAGGTACATAGATTATTTCCTTAGGGAATACTAGCATGAGCTGACGTATTTTCTCGTCATGTGGTAGCATATGTATGGGGCCCAAGGGGGAAAATACTTTCATGCATACTGATTTTGGTGGAGTTGGCGATGGGGGTTCACATGATAATGTCACTATATTAGATGCCTTTTTGAGTAAGACATTTCGATTATAGTCATCGACACACTTTCAAAGGTATTTTTAATGTTTTATTATGTGTGCTATAAAAATATTGGAGTAATGTATTTACTTAGATATGTTGAATGTTTAAATCATTGTTTTTTATTAGATTAGGTAAAAACAGGGATTATGGCTCCTAGAGGCCGTACAAAGGAGGATACATCATGAAAGATCTAGAAAAGGGACAAGAAGAAGAAAAAGACCTCAAAGAGAGTTAAAACGACTTAACTCAAAAAAACCAAGGTCCAAAAGAGACACCACAAAAAATGAACAGCGGTCCAACCCGGAAAACCGCAAAAAGTCAACAACACCACAAAAAAACCAACAAGTCCATTTTTATTTGGTATGACCTTTCTTTTTCCTTTCCACCACTGTCCATTCTTTTGTTCCAACATCCACTGAAATTGGAAGAACAACAACAATGGACTCGATAGGAATGTGACCCACTGGAGGGGGGATCGAGACATCCATGAACACAGAATCAGCACCCTGAAGATCAGAAACTGGAGGTAGCTTATTTTGCACGTCCATCCCATCAGGAGAATCGGGACACTGTGACCTGACAACCAGTTTTGAATCAATAGTAAGATGTTCTGGTTGGGAATCCTTCCACCATGCAGGTTTGGTTTTACGTTTCGAAAGTACACAATTCTCTGAAACATGACCAGTTTGAAAGCAACGCCGGCATCTGAAAGTGAGTCCCTCATAGTCAAGCCTCTGCACCCAGATCCTATCACCTATTTGCAAATTAATATCTTCTGGTAAGGATTTGGAGGTATCAAGATCCAAAAGGACTCGAGCATAAGTTGTATGGGTTTGATTGGTGGTCTTTTCATCCACTGCCTCACAAGAACCTAGGGTATCTCCTATGGCAATGAGACAAGATCTGTTCCAAAGCTGAAGTGGAAGACCAGGTAAATGAACCCAAATCGGATAGGTATCAAAAGAATCATTTAAGGGATTAAAATATGGATACCATGGTTTGTACATAAGCCCATGATCCCCCCAGACCCAATGTTGGCTTAAAATTAAATCCCTATCTTCAGGGGTTTCAAAGACAACAATGAAATAAGCTTTAGCACAGGGATAAAGCTCAATCTTACCATGTATCTTTTCTCTCCATCTTTGAGTTATCTAGTCATGAAGCTGAGATAGAGTAGGCCACAGTTTGTGAAATCTAGAAATGAGGCTAAGTTGAGAAAGATTTTCCTCCTCTTTAAGAACCGTCAGAAGAAAATCCTCATCAATTTTCAGGGTTGGAGAAACCTGGGAAGGAGTCAGGAACTCATTTCTAATATTTTTCTCGTTGACTAGAAACCACTGCTGTAAAATATCTGGATCGACTATCCTATTTTGGAGACAGGTTATCCCCTATTTCACTGTCCAAAGCCACAAATTTGTGCAGATCAGTCCCAGAGGATATGGGAATCATGTTTTCCTTACCCTCAGGACCTCTGTTTTCCCTCAGGAGTTTCTTTTTACGAAGCAAATGTTCCCTAGAACACCCGAAGTTTTACCCTATACCACCTGATCCACAATATTTCTAGACACTCCACCAAAGTTGATGATAAGGATGCAAACCACCGTAAATGTGTTGAGTAGCATCCGAGGAAGAGGGATCTCGGACAGGGAGCCACCGTAGAGGGCAAAATAAGGTAGAAAGTTTGCCTCATAGCTAGGGTTAGAGATAAAGCTCATGGTTTAGGCTTATGTTTAAATAATTGTATTCATACATGTATGCATTGATATTATAGGACATGAGAGGGGTGTCATCATCCCGACCACGGTGCGAGCACCATGTGTACACATACATTCACAAAGGTAATTTAGAATGTTAATTGTGTATACTTTTCATGTAATATATACCTATATATAACTTTTGAAGTCAAATATATGTATTTTATTATATGTTCATGTAGCTTTATGTGATACATGTTTGAAAAGATGCTTGACTTCACTAGACACCCCGCCATCTCTATGATGAGTAGAGAAAGGTGTTTCCACCGCAATTTCATCTCGCGCAACAATTCACTCAAGTATTCAAACAACATGTTTTTTTCTTAAATTTCTCGTGTAATTCATATTATCTTAAATTACATGTTAATAATGTCATTCATTATAGACTTATTAACTTATGTTAATAATGGCATTCATTATGTATACGCGAGAGTTACCTGTGATAGGTAACAACCCTGTTCATTTGATTCACAGGCGTGGCAGGGTAAAAAAATAGTTCTATATTGATAAAATTAGTTAAAATATTGTCATCACACATACATGTACTTATTTCTATTTTTACTAATTATGATGTTCTATTTTGTTATCTTATGTGTATGTAGGAACTTCAACCCCTCCATTTTAACGTCCAGGGCACGGATTACTCGATCTCATCATTTTGATAGCCCTATTTGTGCTCTATGAGCTCCCAAGTGACTCATCTAAGCGTGAGATGTAGATTCGGCATGACCGAGATCTTGCAATAAGTTTGTATTTATATAAATACATTCATTAGCATGGTCTTAAATACATGTTGAAAACATATATAAATCAAGTTTTTATTTTTTTATTTTGCATTTACGAGGTTCAACTACAAGTGAATCTTCATCGAAGTGAACTTTTAGCATGGACACCGATGATCCAAATTCATCTCATAGATCTCCATCTTCGTCTAAGGGAGGGCCTTCTTTTACCAAGGCCAAGAGAGGGATAGATTTTGACGATTAGAATATATATATATATATATATATATATATATATATATATATATATATATATATATATATATATATATATATATATATATGTCTTGCATGACATTTTTTTGTATGCCTATGTGTATGGAGTTGTATGTACGCCTATATTGCATTTGAACTTGATAGTATATGATCTATTCAATAATTTTTATATTTATTGTTCACGTTAATACTATTTAGAAATCGAATTTTTTTATGAGACCTTATATTTCGAGATTATTTTTGTATGAAACTAATATGGTGTGCACTTGACTATATTTAAGACATTATGGATTATTTTTTCATTTATTGGTGATGTACATGTACTACCATTTTCAATTTATAATATGCATCAAAATTTGGAAATCAATATTTATATATAATATATGTACATATAAAGAGTTACCTAATCTGAGTAATTATTATTTCAATTTATCAATGTGTATTTTCCTTACCTATGCTTCTTTTTGCCCATGGCCTCTTTGTCTTGGTTCCTATATTATCATGCACCTACTGCATTCTTTAATGCTTCTTGGAATATCTTTATTTTTGGGGTTAAGATCACAATGTTTTTAACTTCCTCTTACTCACTTACACCGAATCGATGCTCGAGAATCATGTTTATAACACCTTTGTCTATGAATTAACACCTTTGTAAAATCTATTCAAACCTCATCAACTGGTATGTCATCTTATAGGTAACCTCCTTCTCTAAATGTGATGTCATTATGAAACAATACGAGAAAACTAGCCTTGTTTTTGCATCTTGATAAAAACAATTTCCAAGGAGCCGGGGAACTTTTAAAATTTTCACACAAGCATGGGTAGTTCTCTCCGATAATATAAGAATGGATACCTATGATTACATGAGAATATATCAAGGGCACGACCCCAAATTAATCCAAATGTATTCTACATGAACAACCTCGTCTTCCTCTAGATGTAATGACATTCTAATTCACACACTTAATGATTCTTCAATGTCCAATCCTACTACAAACCGCATTCATCCTCGATCCTTGGATATAGGGATACATCGTTACTTTTCTTCCATTTATAACAATAGATATATTTGTCTATTCATGTTATAACCTCTAAATATTTATGCATTTCGATTTGTTTGGAAACACACAAGGGAACTTTGATTCATCTATCTTATTAGTATTGACAGAGAATATTCAACTGAAAAGGGTTCATCTTCTTTATAGGCAAAACATTCAAAGAGAGTCATCACAATTTGATGCCTTTCATTTGTTGATATTTTGAAGGAGGGAAATTACATATATCCAAGAACAATTCTATACAAAGACATGTTACCCAATATAACTATCTTCGTTTTCCGATTGCATGGGAACTATTTCACTCATTGTAATGTTTTATGTCTTACCCATTCTTATTAGCATTGAAAGAGAGAATTGATCATTTTTTCACCCAAAATGAGTAATTCTTTCAATTTCAAGTTTTAAAGAATGAAGGTTTCATTCAAAGAACAGAGCTTGATATGTCTAGTGTTTGTGTAAGCTAGCAATTTTAGAGGATTTATGATGAATTCCAATATGTATTACTCAAATATTTTAGAATGTTTCTCTAGATGCAGTGAAATTATATCGAATTCATGTTATGACCTCTAAATGTGTATGTATTTCAATTTATTTTAAAATCACATCACACCCTTCAATAGGAGAAATTATCAATGAATGCTAGATCACTAAGCTATAGGATAGATGACTCCCATTCAAAACTAAATGAGAAATATTTACTAGGTGATTGATAACTCTTATGTGTTTTTAGCCAATCCCTTGTCGCTATGATTATAATTTCCATGTCACTTGAGGCCTTGGAATTATATTTCTTGGGTAATTAGTACTATCATCAACACTAATATGGCTTCCCACATCCTTGTCAATGTAATCATTCTACCTTGAAAAATTTAAAATTTTGTAGTGCTACATAGTAACAAATAGAACAAACATGTTGAGATTAATACATTATGGAGTTCGAGATAATATGTCAAAATGTTTCAAACATGTGGTTTTCTTTCCAACTTCCAATGGATCATCCTTGCTTGTATGATACTAGACATGGAAATATGAGAAATGTGAAATTTGTTTGAGAAAGGAAAAGACAATGAGAGAGAGATTGAGAACACAAAAGGTATCTCTTAGAACCAAAAACACTACACCAACATGTTCGGGTGGCCTTCTAAATTATTTTGGAGGATCTATTTCGGTGCGGGCGATGTCGTTGCTTTCGGGATACTTCATCTAGGCATAGTCCCTTAAGATCTTTGAGACCAAAAAATTATATAACTTATAAGGATGATTACTCAATCTCCGTGGTACCTCAATATTTCCTGTAAGATCCTACACTTGCACATAAGAACCATCTACGAAAGCCTTTCTCGGTTGATTCCATATCCTTTTGGTGCTCTCATTTTCCTATTGTTTGTAAACATGCATAATAGTGCAAATTTGAGTCGAGTGTAAGACAAAAGTCGATACTATATTTTAGAAAGGGAAGCCTATGTGATAAAACCATCTATACCAAAATGTATGGATGCTCTGATGAACACTAGTGAAGGCTTAGTTTTGATTCCCTATGCTCCTATGCTTCCAGGGATACCTTGTCAGGGTGTAGTCTCTTAAGAGCCCCGAGACCAAACAAGCTGTATAACTTTGATGGGGTATTTATCATACTCCGTGGCATGTAGAAATATCATGTCAGATCCTACACCTCCATGTAGAGAACTTATAAGACATGCTATCTCAGTTTTTTCCATCTCATTTCTTTTGTTTTTCTCTCTTATTGTTTGCAAAGACGTGAAATACTTTGGTTATAAATAGCATTGAGAACAAGCAATGTTCTAGCATGAAAATGAGATGGGATAGAAAATGTAGACTTATTATTTTCAAAATAATTTTTGAGATGATATAGGATAGTTTCCTAATGCTTCATGAAAAAATTTCAGGTCAAAGTTAGGTCATTTGTTCAAGTTATGTCAAAGTCGGGCGCAATTCCTTAAGAGTTCTAAGACAAAAAAATTATATACCTTTGAAAGGTTATTACTCGAGTCTTTGTGGCACCTCGAGACATCCCTTTAGATTATACACTTCTCCATAGGGACCCTCTATGAAATTATATCTTGATTATGTTGATCTCCTTTTGCTGCCCTCGTTGTGCTATTGTTTGCAAATGTGTGAAATAGTGTAGTTTTAGTCATTGTAAGGCTATTAGATGCAATATTTTCGAATGGAAGCTCTTCAAACCAAACCATCTATGCTTGCATTTTTGGGTGGCATGGTGAACACTAGTGGAGTATTATTTTCAATTCCCTATGCTCCTCATGTTTTCGTGCTATCTTGTTTAGGAGTAGTCCCTTAAGAGCCCTGAGCCAAAAAAACCATATAACTTCAACGGGTGATTACTAAGACTCCATGGTAGATAGAGACATCACATTAGATCATAAATGTCCATAAAGGGACTCTCTAAGAAATTCTATTTCAGTTTGTTCCATCTATATTTTTGCTCTCGTTGTCCTATTATTTGCAAACATTCAAAATATTGTAGTTTCGTAGCTCGTGGGATAAAATATTCTATGCCAACATATATGGATGGCCTTATGAACACTATAGGAGGCTTTGATTTGGTTCCCTATGCTCCTCATCCTTTCAAGATATCTCTTCTTGGCGTAGTCCCTTAAAATTCTTGAGACAAAATATATATATATAACTTCCATGCATGATTACCTGCACTCATGAAGCTAGAGATGTCTCATTAGATCCTACACCTCCATGTAAGGACCTTCTACAAAATCCTATCTCATTTTTTTCCATCTTATTTATTTTCTTTCAATGTTCTATTGTTTGTAAACACATGCAATAGTGGGGAGAAACAATATTAAAAACAAACACTATTCTAGTGTTCAAATGAGATGGGCTAGCTAAATTCAAACATACACTTTTCACACTAATATGGAAGATAATAGAGGAAAGTCTCCTTATACTTCATGCAATCTTTTAGGTCAAATTTAGGTCATCTGTTTAAGTTATGTCAAATTCGGTGTGCGGTCCCTTAAGAGACCCGAGACAAAAAAACTATATAACTTAGACGAGTGATTTCTTGGACTCCATGGCACCTAAAAATATCTCGTTAGATCCTATACATCTTTCTAGGGACATTCTACAAAATCATATATCGGTTTATTCCATCTCCATTTGGTGCTCTCATTGTTTTATTGTTTTGAAACGTGCTGAATAGTATAGTTTGAGTCAATGTAAGGTTATTAGATGTTATAATTTGCAAACAAAATCTTGTGGGAGAAAACCATATACACCAAATTATTTGGATGGTTAGGTGAATGCTATTTAAGGCTTCGTTTTAGTTCCCTAAACTCCCCATGCTTTCATCCTACCTCGAATGGGTACAATCCCTTAAGAGTCCCGAGACCAAAAATTGTATAACTTCAATGGATGATTTCTCGAGACTCCATGACACCTAGATACATCCCTTCGATCTTACATCTCCACCTAGGGACCCTATACAAAATCCTATCTTAGTTTTTTCCACATTATTTTGGTGCTCTCGTTGTCCAATTGTTTGTAAACATGTGAAATAGATTAGTTTGAGTTAGTATAAGGCTTCCGGATGCAATATTTTACAAATGGTACCTCGTGGCACCAAATTGTGTGAACCAACATGTCCAGATGGCTCAGTGAATACTAGTGGAGGATTCGTGTTAGTTCCATATGCTCCCCGTGATTCTCGGGATACCTTGTCTAGACACGAGTCCCTTAAGAGCGGTGAGACCAAAATTGTATAATTTTGACCGGTGATTTCTCGGACACCATGAAACCTAGACACATCCCATAAGATCCTACACCTAAAGCTAGGGACCATCTACAAAATCATATGTCATTTTTATCCATATGATTTAGGTTCTCTCATTGTCCTATTATTTTCGATCACGTAAAATTATGTAGTTTGATTCATTAAAAGGTTGTCACACGCAATATTTTGCAAATATTAGCTCATGGGACCGAATCATCTCGCACCCACACTTCCGGATGGCTTTGGCTAATTCCTGCTAAAATAAGCCTTGCTATTGCATCTAGATAACAAAAAGTTCCCAAAAACCGAGGGAGATTTTAATCTTATCACTCAAGCATGGGAATTTCTCCCCGATAATACCGAAAGGCTACCTATGATGCCATGAGAAGAAACAAACAAGGGAAAATACCCCACCTTCCATGAACTGAATTACACTAGCACTACCATAACCATTGACATTTTCAAGAATCTAAAAGAGAATAATTCTTGAATTATGGATTCCTTTCTTGAAACTTCCATATTCGATTACCACAACAAGAACCGGAACCGAAACATGACCAGAACACGACCTAGACCAGGACCTAGACTAGAAATTTGAGAGTATTTCTTATGTTAAATTTTATTTTCCAAGATGCATTACTCCTATGTTTGAGAATGTTTCTACAGATGCAAAAACATTGTGATTCAAACACTCGATGATCTCTAAATCTATATGCATTTAAATTTGTTTTGAAATCACATCACACCCTTCTCTAGCCTTGATGAATACCCCTATATTTTTAAAGGAAATTTAGAAATCATCCATGGGTTTACTATAGAAGGAATTATCAATGAATGGAAGGTCACTGAGTCATAGGCTAGCTGACCCCCATTAGGAACTAAACAAGAAAGAACAAAAGCTCATGGGACCAGACCGATTACACCAACATGTTGAAATAGTCTAGTGAATGCTACTAGAGGTATTGTTTTGGTGCTAGATGGTGTGATTTCCTCTAGGATACTTCATTCATGGGTATTCCCTTAAGATCCCTAAGACCAATAAATGATATAACTTCACCGGGTAATATATCGAACTCCGTGGAACTTGGAGAGGTATGGTAAGATTATACACCTCCATGTTGGTACCCTCTACGAAATCCCATCTCTATTTTCCCTATCTCCTTTCTCTCCTCTTACCTTAAAATTTTATGCAAAAGAATCAAATAGTCTTGTCTCGAGTCAATGTAGGGTTGTCCATTTCCAATCATGTGAATAATATAGGTGGTGAAATGAGAATTTCTATTTGTTTTTCATTTCTAATATTTAATTTCTCTTAGCTTCCCTTGGCTTCAAGAATAATAAATTCTCTCTTGACGATAGTGCAAACCATGTGAAAGTGGAATCATTTTTGGCATCACTAACCTAAATAAATATGTTAGTAGTAAATTAAATAGAATTTTAAATTAGACATAATTTAAATACAATCATTAAAGTAAATATTCAAATTAAATTCATGAAGAATATACCTTTGCAAATTCAATCGAGTGAGCCACAAGGATCAACTTTACTCTTGATAGTAGCAAGAATTGCTTCATGATCTGAATCATGAACCTTCCATAGATTTTTTTTAATGGCCTACCTCGATATTTGATCAATTTGATATTTGTTGTAAGAATCAAATGTTAATAGTGAAGTATCTTTTGATGTACTTCTTAGTATTCAAAAAACAAGTGTTTTATTTTTTGATAGGATGTCATCAAAGCCAAGTTCTAGTGACTAACACTGACCAAAGGGATACTTAGGTTCTTCCCCATCAATGACTATGGGAAGTCAATGTCATTTCCATTTTACACAATGCAACAAGAAGTAGTTTTTTCCCTCTTTATTAAATTTCATCACAATAACTGAAAAAACATGCCATACATTAAAAATTAAAAATCAAGTCAAATTTTAAAAACATTAAGAGTTGACCATTTAGTAATTTATTAATCGAAACATGACATGTACATATATTTATCTTGTTACACTAAATCAAGACTTGGTCAAAGTAAGGTGATGTTGTCATTTGATCCAAGTCACCGCAATTTTTAATGGTCATGGAACTTGATGTGTGTTAAGTGGAATTATAGGTTTATAAGTCCATTCATCTACCCAATGTTGTGAATCGTATTCATTCTTTGCAAAATCTATGCATGATATACGAAAACATGTCATGCACCTAGTATAAATAGTCTAAGAATTTGCATCTAAACTATAGAATGAGTACATATCACTTTATCCTCGTAACTATCATACAATCTTCAAAGCTTGCAGGATGTTGTTCACCTATGAGGTAGAAATATCTAAGAACTTTTGATATCTCTTGAGATTCGTGGTACATGTTCTTGACACACCAATCAACAATTCTTTTTACATCTATAAATTTAGCACCATCCTTGAACTTTAACTCTTCTCTTGTAAGTTCTCTTTTCACACATGCTCCTACACCATCATGCACTCCTTTTCCATGCCCTCCCTAAATAGAAAAATAGATATGTTGTACATTTGTTTCTTTTTGCATCATGCTTAGCCAATAAAACATCAATGCATTCTTGAATTGTGATGTGTAATTGTCTGAAAAAAATTACTTGTTGATTGAAAGTAATGTTAATCACATTTAGGTTCACATAAAACACCTAGAAACAACATTGCACATATTTTGTAGAATGTGTCTGATCATCACTGATGTAGAAATGATACTCTCTGAATATTTTTCTATCTTGCTCTATGATTTCGGAGAGTGAATGAATGTTATATGCATGAAAATAGCAACTTGCACTCGAATTATACTATTGAGACTCGAACCTCCATTTGTGTTTGCAATGTGTAATTCTATGTGAATTAAAACACGAAACAATAGTACCAAGTGGGAATGTATCCTTTCTTGACTTGAATTTTTCATCAAACCATCGATCTCTATGTGTGTTCCTTTCATACTCATAAACAATTTGCTCTCTAAATTTGACCATATATTCTAATACAATTAATTGTTTTGTAGCAAGCTTACGCCTCTCGACTCATTTCAATATTTTAATTGATATGCCACCAATTTATATTTGATGAAAGCAACCAATTCTTTTCCTATTGAATCTGTACTCTTGTCATGGATACAAATTTTTAGATTTGGCAAGACACCACATACATTGCACGTTCCATCCAAACATGCTTTATAATAACAAAATTGTCTAGTTCATTTTTCACAAAATATTGTCAAAATAAATTCCCTTGAATATTTTGGTGGGACATTTAATCCACACTCTTGAAACATGATGTCAGAATGTAAAACACGACGTATTTGACAAAAAAATCATAATGCATTAAAAATTCAATATGATTTGCACAACAACAAGTGGTGGGTGAGTGTTTGATTTTCACATAAAAAGGTTTTCTCATTTCATAGAATCTTTGGGTAATGTTAATTTGTTGATTTTCACTCTTAAACTTAAGAGAAAAATTATGTTTGAGTCATATCTAAGAAATTTGTTACACATGATTCACGATTACGAGAACCTATTATTCTTTTTACTTTATCTCTTCTATTCAAAGACACCCTTGTGTTCAAATTCAAAATTTTTATGATTAATTCTTTTAGAATATCACATGTATTCAAGTCTTTTTGTTGGAGTTTGCTAGAGAAATTCAAAATTTAGTGTTATCGACTAAGTCAATAATTTGATGTCTCTCTATTTCTTTCATTACTATTTTTCTATTTATATTCAAAGCACTTCTATATTTGTTGCATGTCATGTAGCATTACTATATTTGTTTTTCTTCTTTTTCCACCTACGCTTTGGTATAATTTATATATTTTTTCAACAATTGATGCATTTGATCTAAAACATTAGATGTTCTTGACCCCATAGTCTTCATTATAGGTCTCATCTTGATTAATTTCATCGATGTAACAAATAATTGAAATCGTTTGTGTGTCATTTAAATTCTCAAATTAATTATCACAAATTCCACTAGCTTTTCTTCTCGCATTTCTTTTAGACATTTTGTTAAGAATTGGTGTTATAATTTTTCATCAATTTCAATTAAGTGAATTGGTTGTCTTCACAAAATGGAAGGAGGTGTTCTTAGAGGTGAAGATTCGTTAACAAGGTTAGTTTATTCATTCAAAGTGTTTCTATATAAATTTTGGGGTTAACATTTGGATTCTCAAGTAAAGGTTCAACATTTAGATTCATATCAATTTATTAATGCATGCCAACATTATCATTCAATTCAATATCGTTATTCATTTGAAAATAATTATTCTATACATTTTCACTACGTATTTCATCCTCATTTTCTAAAATATTAGTTACATTGGATATAGAAGATTAACCTTGCTCCACACGAATTTTTCTCATTCTCTTCAATTTATTTTTTCTCACCTCTTCCAATTTATTTGGTGTCTCGTTCTTGACTTTCCTCATTTCCTTAGCTTGAATTTTATTTCCCATAATTACAAAAATTCAACTAGTGGGGTAGGGGACAAAATGAAATACTAAAAACTCCCGTAAGAATGTATAGAAGCAAGCGTGAGACCAAACTTAATGGAGGCATAAATCCTGGCAATGAGATGAAAGGGACGTTGGGGGACCACAATATATAAACAAAGAATAATATGTATTCCTCACAATGTGTTTGTGTTATAACACATATGGGTTATGGTTTTTCTATTTTCCAATCCATGCCTTAAGGGTTGGGATCCAGTTTGGATCCCCAAGCCTAGGCATGGACTCGTACAAACACAAAAACCACTTGTTTTTGCAGGAAATGAAAAAATCCAACTCCCACCATGATACATCAAAAACAAATGATCCATTCATTTAAAAAAATTATACCATGGAATAGAGCCAAGTTTCTTCTTTGCATAAATATAATTTTTCAATTTTTCTAAAAATATAAGGTTTCCATACTATTTATTTTCTAATTTTATTTTAAGTTTAAACATGTCTATCTATTATCCTCTATATTTTCTCGACTCACCGAAATTGATTTTTTTTAGGAACAAAATAGGACTAATTATATACATATTAAAAAAATGAATTTGTGATAATTTTGAGGTAGTTAGGGTGGCATGGTAGGAGTTTTGTTATTTTTCAAACCTTAAAAATACTCGCTAAGAAAATCTATAAAAATTCTAGCACAAACTAGATGCTCTTAGCTATCTTTCTACCAAAAGGGTTTAAAAAATACTAAATGGTGCTAAAAAGTGGTGGGGGTGAAAGTCAATCTATTATGTTTTTAACAAAAATAGAAGTACCTTTTGGTATTTTAGTTATTTTACCCACTTAAACTCATCTATTTTCAAAACCAATTAGTATCTTATAAACTAGACTCAAAATGCTATGATTCATGTCGATACAACATCTTCCAATTTTGAGTATAACTATTTCAAAAATGCTTACAAGTTGAAGTTTTTATTTTTTAGAAAATTGTGTCCACTTAAGACTCCCTTTTGCCCCCCAACTTGGTGCACTTACCCCATGAGAGAGTTATCATTCAAAAAATACGGAGGAATCTCATTTAAGATTTTGAGTAGCGAGTATACTTTCATACTCTTCATTGATGATGGAATTTTGTACCACGGTAGTGATATTATCATCATTAAACCAAGTGGTGAACTTTTTTTAACCCCATGATTAGCTATCCGTAACTCTATTACCTTCCCTATAGGTATGAACAATTTTGTAATTAGTGAAGGTTTTGAAAATACTAATAGATTCATGTATTAAATCTTGTATTGTCCAGCTAGGGGGTGAGTTTGATTTAGATGGTTGATGACATAAATTGAATCCCCATCAATAATAATGTTCAAAATATTGCATTCCTTAGCAAGTATTATACCCAAAATTTCTAATAAATCTTTGGCATAATGATTTGTTTGATGACACATTCTACCATGAAAATAAACAATTAAACAACATCTACGATATCTTATTATTCCTCCTCTTGCAACTACTCTGGGTTGCCCTTGAGGCTACATCAAAGTTAAGTTTCTACCATGAATTAGGAGGAGCAATCCAATGAACTAATGTCATGTCAATACTTGGTTTTCTTGTCTCTAAGGACTTCCAATGTCAATTTTCCATGAAGAAAGAATAGCTTCTTCATTTTTAGGATAATGTTTGTTTTTAGGAGGTCTAAATCTCTTAATATTATTTATGGAAGCAAAGTGATAATATCTTGAAAAACATTTAAAAAAACCTATCTCATTATCCCTGAATATGATCCCATTTGAGGTTTTCTAAAGTCTCCATATGGCATGAAGAAGGATCATCTTCCAAAGTCTTCGAACTATGCATTGATTAAAAGGGGGATCCTATTGTTCTCAAGTCTGTAGGAAACTATTTGGTAGATTTCAACATATATTTAACCTTGAGAAGATGAGACTCAAAATATTTGAAGTAAAATCACAATGTAACATCAATTGTTTAACATCCTTAGCCTCCTTTTTACACATGTAACACATATTTGGCATGATAACCCCATTTTAAAAAAATTATCATTAGTAAGAATCCTTTATTTAACGAAAGAAAAACAAAGAATTTAACTCAAGGGAGTTATCTAGGGCATCAAAAATTTGTTCCACTTAAAGTAACTTTGAACATTTTCAAAAAAGGAACTATACCCTAACTTAACAAAGATATTCACCATAAAAATAGTTGACCGATGGGGGATTCTATGTGGGGACTCTACCATTGCAATAAGTGCATATTGTGCACTTGGTGGACCTTGTGCATATCTCGTTTAGGATAAACTCACAATAGAGTTTCCTCAAAAAGTATAGTGGCACCTCGTTGTTATTTCAAGGTGGATAATCAAACACCATCCACCATTAGTCACGAAAATTATTTTTAATCAAATTATTATTGCACCAATGGATGGGAAAACATTTGCATGATAACGGAACATGCAAATTAGCTTGGGGGCCAGTGAATAAGGTGCATATGAGGTCATTTGTAATTTGTTTTTTTTTTAATCCACAAATGAAATTTATTTAGAATAATAAACCCTATAACCCTCTATGTTAGATATGGAATGATCAATTTTCCCTATTGACGCTATAACTTGAGCCACTAATTCCTCCAATGTGTTTGTCATATAGGAGTGGTGGGGGTTTATGGATTGTGAATCCCTCATTATTTCGATTAAATCCTCAATTTAAAATTTGTTTTCAACTATTTGGGCTGCTAAATCTTCTTGACTGCCCGAGGGATGTTGAGTAACTATGGGAGGGATGGGAGGGATGATAGGAATAACAGGGTTTTGGTTGTGGTTGATTCCCTCTTCCTCGAATCGTAACAATAAAAAAATGTATTCAATTCAAATTCTACTCATTAATTACCAAATTTAAATACAATATTGAGAAAAGAATTGGGCCTACCTCTTCTCCATGGCACCATCATTGATTAAGATCTTCCTCGAGATTCGAGATGATCATTTGAGCTTGAGATCCAACTCAATGAAAAAATGTGAGGGAACGATTAAGCTCTAAAAATCACATTTGGGGGAATCAAAAATCACATCTGGCATGGACTTATTTTTGTTTGTATAATGTATATAACGTGTACATGTTATAGGCTTGGTAACTCTGGAACCTAGAAAAATATAACACAATTGTATTATAGTGAAACACATTTGTGTTTTGTCCATTTTCTCGGGTTTTTTCAACTTTTTGGCCTCGCAAATTGGTGCACTTACACCATGCAGGAACAATACAACCATTTATTACCATATATTCTCACAAACTTTATGGGTTTGTAAAGGGGTGGTTAAGAAGTGGCTTGGGGATGCGAAGATTATCATTTTCAATCATTACAAGAAATGTAGTTAGACTAGTGATACGATTGGTGGAGCTCATTACCAAATCAAACCGACTGCAACCCTTCATGGAAGGATGATATAGTGTTATTGAATTTGCTATAGCTTAAAGGGGTTTCTAACATGATTGAGAGGATTCAAGGACACGATCAAAATATTTTACTAAATTTTTCGACTGATTGGAAGAACAGGATGGTGAAATATGGAGGAAATGACATTAAAATCACATAGGAACTTGTTGCAGAGGTAACCGGTTTTAGCTTACAAGGTAGTAGATTCTTCAACAAAAGAATAGAAAAGATTACAGAGGCCAAAAATTCTTGATGCGGGTGAAGAGATCAAGTTTGTTATTGTGGGCATTAAGGTAAATCCCATCCCAAAACCCTTTGATGAGCATTACAAGATGATGGTTCAGTTTATCACACTCAAGGAAGGTTTATTACGGTTCCCATTAAGCATTTGGTTTTTTTGAATCATTTCTGTAGGAACTTACAAGTCTATTTTCTTCACTAGATCCTCAATTCTTTACAACGATACATTTTAGAGTTTCAAAACCTTGTCCAAGCCAATCCTCTCGATCGGGGCATCATTTTCCTCCTTCACCGCAATTTTCTCGTGCATCACCATGTCATTCCTTCAACCCTTTCCATTCCATCCACCCCTCTTAATCCTTACCCTGCCATTAGCCCCACCACCATTCCTTCTGAGTGGAGAAAATTTAGGTCCGAGAACCCATCATACCACGGTAATCACCCTTTTCCCTCCAACAAAGTTCTTCATGGTAGTAAGGAAGTTGAAACTTCCCAAAATCTCCTTCACATTAGCAACACATGTCTTAGTGGTTTTACTTAGGAAAAGAAGGAGGACCTTAAACAAATAATTGACAACATGCAAAAGGAGTAGGAAATTTTAAAAAGAGACATTAAATGGTTGTCAAAGAAAAAGGGTAAAAGGCATTTGGATGAGGATTCTAAACTTGGTGAAGGTCAAGTCAATGAAATATACAAAAAGCTGAACTCTTTGGATAATAGATTGGGAATTCAAAGGATAGGCATGATTGCAACATTTATACCCTCAAGGCTATCTATGATTTCATGGAGAAACATGTTAAAAGTGTCTGCATGCTTATTGATATCCCTGCTATCATTTGGGAGGAGGACTCAAAGCATGACAAGGTTTTTTCTTAGCTAGATAAAATTGATCCCTCTAAAATCACTTCCTTTGCTCTATTCAATTGACTACATTCAGAAGGCCCAAGATTGATAGAGCATCAAAGAAGTAATATTTTTGATTGCCTTGTTGATGTGTAGTTGCTGATTTTTCATTGCAATTTTGTAGTTTTTCTCTGTTTGTCTCCTTTGTGTAGTCTCCTTTTGACTACAGTTGGAATTTATTGTATTATCTAGATGTCGATATGCTTTATCTTGTTTATCTTGCTTTTGAGCCTTTTCTAATAGGGTATAGTCCCTTCAAAACTATTTTCCAATAATAATAAAATAAATTAGAATCAATATAAATAAAAAACGTGTACATAGGGGAGTATTTTCATCTAACTCAAGTAATGTAGGTACATTATCCTTGTTTAAATTTCTTACAAAAATTTTTTGCACTTTTTCTGAAATCTTTCTTAGATTTGGTTTATGGAACTAAACCCCATTCTAAATCAATGTAGTCACTATTTTTTAACGAATATAATGTTACACACCATTGTAAATAAGACTAAAACCTTAGGATATAATTTTTGTTTGAGAATACGAGATAGAAAATCATTTGACGTTCATAAACACTAAATAACTTAAAGGGGTCCTCTTTTACAATAATTCTACTAAGGTTTTGTCTTCTCGTGAATTAAAACATTTTGTAAATAATTTGTTTCATAGACAATGTACATACCAAGCAGTGTGCCACGGTGTAGTGAGATGTTTGATTGGCTCATACTCCTCATTGTAGTCCGCACTTAAAATTTAAATGGTATAACATTGTGGATAATATCAATTAAAAGGTATTTTCAGCATGCATGAAAGAAAATAAGTAATTCATTTATGTGGAGCATTTTGCATACAATACTCATTGGGAGGTAGTACTTTAGTCTACTTTAAAACATTTTTATACATAGTCCAAAGTCCAACTTGAGACATGTGTTAGGATTGATTCTTATGGGAAATGTCCACTAGTTAATCCTATCTCCTGGTACTAAATAAAAACATGAAACTAATACAATAAAGTTGGAAAAATGGTAGAAATGATCCCAAAAATAAGAATCTAAAATGTATAAACACATATGAGAATAAAACTATCAAACAATCATAGTTATAATAAAGTTCCCATATTATCCCCTAAAAATTAATTAAATGCATACAAATAATTTGTTTTTGTGGGCATCTTAACATAACCAACATATATATAACAAATGATCATAGTGTCCATAACTATAAACTTAAAGTGCTACAATTACTATATTACAAAAATATGGATTCTTGGAGAGAACAAATAATAAAATTTGAGATGAAGTTATTATTAAAATTTTATTTTAGACTCCTTCTTTATTACATAATAATAATAGATAAATAATAAAACCATATATTAAAATATTACTTTTCTATTTTAATCCTTTTTATATAGTGATTTTCAATCATAACATTATCTATCATAATAATTTGACTTTGAATATATTACTAATAGAAATACAAAAATGTCATAATTTGACTTTGAAGATTGGAGCATTTCAGCAGCCGGACTGCTGCCGAGTTATAAATTTTCTGGCAATATCACATTATCCATTAATAGATTGCAGGAGGAGAATGAAATTCAAACAGTGAAGATATTTTAGTTTTAAATGGAATGTCAGACAAGTACATCCTTTTATACAAAATTCAGGTAGTAAACCTAAAAAATTCAGATGCTAGCTGCTACCCTTCACTCATTTTGCACTTATGCATGTGGGTAAAAAGATCATGCCTCATGTGTTGCCATAGCACATCACCCCCACCGGAAAGGATGGCTCTCACCGGAAACCATGATGTGACGCACAAATATTGTTTGACGTGGGAGACATGACATTTGGACTTGACATGGCCAGACATAACATTTGGGATTGAATTTAAATTATGATAATTCCCGCCCAAGCATTTCAAATTACAATAAACATGGCCCGCCCAGGCATTTCAAATTACATTGTATCCATCCACAGTGAGATACAAGCTGCCAGTGCAGGGATGGACAAGATTTCGGTATTTTGGTGTAAACGATGGGCGATGAGAGAGATCTCGCTTTTGTGTGCATGATTCTAGATGCAACTAGGACTATGTCTCGATGTTGGTTGATCCAGTATACCACTGATTCAAATACTGAGATGCTTTTTTGAGGAAAGAGAATAGATTTCATATACTAGAAAACACTGAAGTCCTTTTCCAGACCTTTTAACGCTGTCAAAGCTTCATCCAAATAATTACAGTGATACAAGAAATATACTTTATTCAGAGATCCGTCAACAGATTTTATACAACAAGACTTCAGAGTATCTAAATCGTTCTGCACCAATGGTGATGACCTGTCCATCAAGAAGCTCATAAGTCTTCTCAAGGGAGAATTTGTTTTGCTTGTCCAGCTCCTGCTCAAATTTCAGCGCTGCACTTCCTTTCCGGGTAATCTCACCATCTCGCATTACCACAATGATGTCAGCTGCAAATAAAAGCTCCTCTTGGTGAGTAATATAGACTACAGTCTTTGAGCCTAGAATACGTTAGATAAATTACGAACATGACGAGTTTCTGATGCAGAGAAACTAATCAAGATGCCATTTTTTCCTCGTTTATGATGCAGAGAAACAAGGATATATGGCATACTAAAGTTAACCTCAACAAACCGTCAGAAAAGCATGTATTTAGGCTGTTTTTGTTATGAGGAGAAATGTTGAAGGAGCTGAAGATGAAGGCCAAAAATGGATGGATTGAGTAGTGCACAAGTTTTATTGCAGCGGTGGCACACCTGTGGCGGGCGAGGACTGCTGCAATGGCAAATATGAAGGAAGATGACATTTCTACTGTTCATTATGCAGTCGAAATAAGGTATAGTAATGAGAAATTAGGAGGAATGTAAATCATTTACTAACGTTCTTAATCTAAATATTTAAAAAGTCGGTATGTAATATTTATGTGGTAAATCCGTCTGTTAATGACAACGGTAGGGAAAACTCCATTATGGTGATTAAAACTGCACGTTATTAGGTATATACAAATGTTTGATACTTTTATTGTTCTTCTCTGTCTCTATTTCAATAAGATCATGTATAGATTTGTGTGAATATATGGAGATCTTTCTTAATATTGACGTTGGGTGTCGGTGGAATTTGATAAATCGATTTGACAAATTCGTGACAGAAAAAGTTAAGAATTGGCAAGCATTAACATCTAGACTGTTAAAACTGTGATTGCCATCAATCAACATTCAGTTGGCTAAGGTATACAGAGCCGCTAAAATATGGGCTTGATAATACATATGGTAGTAAGATTGTGATGATAGTTCTTGTCCTTATTTATATCTTAGTATAGAAAAGCACATTGAGTAGATATCCTGGTATTATTCACTCATTAGTGCTATTTGCATATTGATATGTTTATAATTATATTGGTGATATAAAATATTTGTTTTTATTTCAGTATACATATGATCTTGCATCATTTAAAAATAATTTATTGATAAATTTACAATTTGAAATGTGTTGTATTGAATTTAGTTTTAGTACACTAGCAATTGCATATATACAATGCAATGTGAACGCATGAAAGATAAATCAAATAACATATATCGTTTGGCATTCACATTGCATTGTATACATGTGATTGCTAGTTTTAATTTATTCATATTATAATTGATTGTGGATCTAAAATTGTTGATTAAAAGTAAAATCTAAAATTGTTGTTAATTAAAAACAAAAGCTAAAATTGTTAATTATTAAAAACAAAATTATTAAAAATAGTAGAGGAAAGCTAAAATAAAGAGGAAAAACACAACAAAAATTATTAAAATCTAAAATTGTAAATTAAAAATAAAAGCTAAAATTGTTGTTAATTAAAAACAAAATCTAAAATTGTTAATTAAAAAACAAAATTATTAAAAATCGTAGAGAAAAAACTTAAATAGGGAGGAAAAACACAAATGTCAAGATGGTCATCGAACCATCAAATTTAACACAGTTGTAAAACGTCCACATGGGCCTTTCCCATAGGGGAATGCCTTCCCCTTAATGAGAGTAAGCTTGTTTGTGATCCACAATATCTCTCTAATTTGGAAACATTTTTCAACAATATCCAATAATGTGCATCTAAACTAACCATATGATTAAATCAACCTTCCATTACTTTTCAACTTCTATATTAGCAACTAATCCCTTAAAGAAGAAAACCTCTTTCAAGTATAAACATGTATTTATAAAAGCACATGATTCACCTACTTACAATATTGTTCTCATCTACATCCCAATTGTATAACATCAAACAAATCATTTGACCCATGCCCCATTAACAAATGTGTTATGATTAATAAATTAATGTTAATGACCGAATGTTTCATAATGAATCACAAGCATAGCACAACTCAAAGAAACATAATTCCACTCAATAACCACAATATTGAGTTGGGTAAACCCTCTATGTGGGATCTCTATCATTATATTCCCTATACTTTTGAGTAAGTTGTTAAGACTCTTGCACTCTCTGAGGTCATGTTCGCACAACACACATTTATGCAAAGTAGTTCACTAGAAAATTTTCAAGTTGTTTCCTATGCGTAAGTTCTAATGATATTTTGTGATAAGTAAATATATGCATAACAAGAATACCAAGTCAGGTATTTACTATCTTTATTATCTCCCTTTGGTTACACTCCTATATTTCTTAATAAGTGATTCCAAACTCTTGCACTCCTTGATGTCACGTGTGTATCATGTGTGTACATCACACATCCACACAAAGAAGTTCATGGTAAAAGTTTAAAGTTGTTTCCTTGTTCCAAAATTCAAATCATGTTTAGATATTGGTAGGTATATGCACACCACCAAGATGAGGTTATAGACAAAATGTTATACTTTAACAATGAATATGTTTATTATGTGCAGAATTGATCATTCTTAGGATTGTATAGTGTTTCCAAGAATTTATTGAACATTCCTATCCCACGTCAAGCATAGAAGTATTAAGATAGCGCAAAAAATGGTTTCATCCTCACTTAAGACTCTAAAATACATGTATGTACAATGAAGAGGTGCCACAATGTATTGTCAATGATCTTTGACTACATAATAGTTTAAGATGCCATATCTCCATTTGTACATTACAATATTTAATATATGGTTGCATTGACTACTACGAAGTGTTTTTTAATGAAGAATCTACTACAAACCTTATGGATCATTATTTAAATGATATAAAAAACAAATATGAAAACACAAAATACTACTTATTCCTACTCGTGGCCTACTCTAAGTATTTTTGAAATGATTAGATGGCCATCAATTTGATTCCTTATAAAATAATTCCATCCAAATTAGGTTGAAATTTTATAATGAATCATGGAAATTTTGGCATACATTTATAAAAATTACACTAAATAATAATGTTTCATTATATTTTAATCATATCCAAATTTGTTTGTTTGTGGCATATTTAGATTTTGATTGGTTTTTTCATGGAATATTTCTTATCAAAATTATATGCCATAAAATTAATAAAGTATTCAATCGGTGCATATTATGTCAATTGTTTCCAATGCACAATATGATTTATTTTTTCAACCAAAATATGTTTCTTTTGATTGTATATGTGTTTATAAATTTGTCTCATATTAATATGTTTACATGTTAAATTATTCTCTTAAGGGTTATGTCTATCTGTGTTCTTCATTAATATATGGTGGAGGGATTTGAGTTTTTGGGGATTTCTATTGGGCTTACCATCTCCCTTGAATTAATTTATTAGATACAATCATATTATGTGCACCTCAATCCATGTTTGATAGGCTTCATTAGAAACATAACGTATGTCACGAATGAGAAAATATTTCATCATCAAATTTGTTGTTATCCCTAAATCAATTTTTCTTCTTTCTTCGTCAAATTCATCTACTTTATGTGAGTCCAAAGATGCATTTCAGGTATCTTATCTAAAAGACAATAGGTCTCATGAATGGCAAAAACCCTCATGAAAATTGCATACAATTCATAATATTAGATTAAACATAGATATATATGGTTTATTCACAAATTTTAATCAAAATCCTAGAATGAACATTTAAGAAAATGTTGCATCGATATGAATTGCCTCAAAGTTTTGTGATGTATGATTTGATTGAATTTTAATCATTGGTTTTTTGAAAAACATATATATTTATTATCAATATACTTATTTTAACTTGATGTGTACATGACTTTATCTCCTACAAATATACATGTACATGTTATAATATTCTCTTAATGGTTATGTTTGTATGTCGTATTCAATATATGGTGGAGTTGTTAGAGTTGTCGAGGGATTTCAACTTTGTTTACCATCTCCACTGACTTCATTTTGAATCCTTGTCATTCCACAACAAAGATAAGGAATAATTAATTATAACTATCTATATATATAATAATTACTATTATGAATATCTTAAACACATATATCAAGAATAAGGGTAAAGATATAAATCTCAAAGTTATTTTTCTGATTTTTCTAAAAATTACACTAATCATTAACTCCATTATGTTTTCCTTACTTGCAGTCATTGATATTAACATCAATTTGGAGCACCAAAAAGATGATTGAAAGGCCTAATTGAGAATGAGTGGGTTCGATAAAACACCAACAATTTTGATTTATCAACCCTCTCTTGAAAGGTTTAAGTTCACCTTTACTAAAAAGGTTATTTTCAATTGAGATAATATAGAACTCAGGAAAATTAATATGTAAATATAAATCCATGCCAAAACACCAAATTTATAGTGATTTGGGGTAGGGTACTAAAGAATATGTGGAGGTATATTGGTCTGTGTAGTTATAGAAAAGTTCACATCTTTGTTTTAGGATTGGTCAACTTATCTTATTTTTTTCACCTTCATGTGTTTCTTGTTGCGAAACTTCTTCTTCCACCGGCTTATTATATGGGAGGAAATTCACCAAGATTGCAACATGTTTTAATCAACTTGAAGATCGAAGGAATAAGAGGCCATAGAGATAAATGAATGTGCAATACATATAAAATTTTAAAGGGATAGATACAAAGTGAGCCATGATTTATAAAAATATCAAATCAAGCACTAAATCTCTCTCTTCCTCAAGGATGGGCACCCCAGGAGGGTGCCACAAGGACCACATAAACACTCATGGATGAAGTAGGAAAATGCATAATCCATTATGTAAGGAGACACATAAAAATACACTGGTTATTTACATTCAAAACACCATGAGTCCAAGACCAAAAATACTGATCACATCATATCAAAAGGAAACATAAAACAAAGAAATGAAAGGATAATAGAAAAAAATTGTACATTGTACAAAAAAATAAAATATGACACATAATAAATCCCAAAATTTCTTTAGATGTCTTCCATTAACACGTAGATCAAGTAAATATCCTAAATCCCTTAAGAAGATGGTATTTTCTCTAATCTTGATGTCAATGGAATAAGGACTAATCCAAAACACATAAAAATTCTTATACTTTCCTTTATGTTCATGTCTGTTATCCTATAGCATGACTAAATCACCAAAATAAGGTAGCAATTTTCATTTATGTTATTAAAATCCACTAATCTCAAAAGCAAGTATGGAAGAAGATGTACACGTACGCAAAGGCTTCAACTGAGGAAAATTTACTAGTCACTCCCACCGAAGACTTAAATAACAAATGGATATACAAATTTGTAATAAAATGACATTATTTATGCAACCTTTGACATCAAAAGATACTTGTTAAACATATATTAACGTTACTTAGATAGTTTACATCAATATGTTATTGTTGAAAAGATGCATAGTATATTTTAGTTTTTGAAATAGTAAATAATATTACTAATCGCTTATGGTGACATATATTGTGAGTATTGTAAGAAAATATTAACTGCTTGTTAAAATACTTGGACAGATGTTAGTATTTTACTATTGAACAAATTATTATTCAACAATATTAGTAATTGTTTATAATTGTATAAAAAGGTTAAATTTGTCTTGAAATTGTTATATGATTTTGACTTGTCTTAGAATTTTTGAATTTTGGGTATTTGAGTCTATTTATGAGGATGTACGACCTACAAAAATATGATATTGTTTTTGTTATGTTATATCCTTGGAAGTAGAAACTATTGTATTGAATTGGTTGGGTGTTATGGTAGAGTGATGAGGGTAGAGATTATGTATAAGCATGTTCGAGAAGGGCATGGATCTTAGTGTCTTGTCATAAGTGAAGTGCCAAGAAATATATGTATATATATTGATTTTGTGGTGTACAAATATTTCTTTTATGTATTGATTATAGCATTTGTAGCATAGTAGATGAGATGGATAGATGTATGTGGTTATATTATGATTATCGATGTATGTGATTTTATTGTAATGTGGTTGTGTTTTGTTAATGTCATGATGTGCACATTAAGTACTATTTATATTATTTATATGTATTGATACATCTAGTATGCGATGTGTGATGTATAAGGAAGATTAATAAAAGTGTGATTAGAAGACAAGTGTATTTACTCAATGTATAATCTAAATATTGATGAGCACACAAAGTGACGAGGAAATGTAATGGGTGATTTTGCATAACCTCTACATAATATCTCATGAGTATATAGGGAGAGGAAACCTATTCTTAAGGAATAAGGAAGCGTGATCTTAATATATGTCATGAGGTACTTAGTGAAATGAAAATGGTTAGAAGAGACATAGATAATGAGTATAATATATGGGTATGTACAACATTATGATGGAGAAATAAACTGGGACTATGTGTGAGAATTTAATATAGATGTACTAAAGGTGCATGTATCACAAATCATATGTGAAGCTTGATCTTAATTGAAAATGTTTTTAATGGTGCTAAAGAAGTTAGATGAGTCCTATGTGCAAATTTTCTTATAAACTTATTCTTTTGGGAAAAGAATTTATATGTTGGTTGTTGTGGCTCCTTCCGAGAAATAAATTCATCCTAATAATCACCCAATGTGATTACATAGTTACATTAGGGTGGAAAAACATCTTGTTTTCCACCTTGTGAAAAACTGCACTGCATTTTTCAAAGTGCTAAAAAATATGGTGTGTTTTTCAACGTGCTGAAGAACACACTTTGATTTTCTAAATTTTAGGAAATACAATTATTCTCCACGTGAAACTACTCAATGTGGATTACAATGTTACATTAAGGTGTAAAAACATCTTGTTTTCCACCTTCAAAACCACACTCATGCGGTTTTCAAAGTGTTGAAAAACATAGTGTCTTTCTCGATGCACCAAAAAATCCACTTTTATTTTCTACATAATAGGAAATGTAATGCTTATCTAAGTGATACATACTCAATTTTTATTGCATCATTACATTAATGTGTAAAAACAACGTGGTTTCAACCTTGTGGAAAACCGCACTGTGTTTTTCAATGCGCCAAAAAACAAAAATTATTTTTCTACACTTTGGGAAACAAAATTCTTCTCCATGTGATACATACTCAATTTGGATTACATTGTTACATTAATGTAGAAAAACATCGTGGTTTCCACCTTGTGGAAAACTGCATTACATTTTTCAAAGTGCTGAAAAACACGGTGTGTTTTTCAACGCACCAAAAAACGTAATTTTTTTCCACTTTTTGGGTGACACAATTCTTCTCTACATGATACATAATCAATTTGGATTGCGTCGTTACTATTAGTAAAAATCACAAGCACTCATAAATTTCTTCAACCGATGGTTTGAGACTCTCAGTGTGATAGCGTAACATGGAGCATCTCTCAAAGTGTGGGACTTTGAAATTGAGAGAGCTCTCTTGATGAAGGTTGGTTCATATTCCACTATTCAGCTGCACACAAATAAATTGCAGAGGATCTACTCTAAACCTTCTCTATCTTGCCAATGGGATAGGGTTGAGAAAATGCAAAATAAATAAACCTAAGATAACAAGGTGATGTACCAAAGTAATCTTAAACACCTGTTTTGCAATTTAACAAAGACCATAAAAATGCAATACAACCACCATACACAAATAACCAAAATACAATGAGAGATTAGAAGATAACAATGAACACATGAGAGGGTTGAGAATAATCCACAAACATATATTATTGCTCCATAGTTGATACAAGATACATTACGCTTATTCAAGAGGCATAAAATTTGTATTACAACTTGAATGGGAGGTTCGAGACTCCATGAAATCATCTACGTACTGCAGGATAAGGGAGGGTGCAAAATAAAAATGTCTAACCCTTTACAATGAGCCCAACTCCTTCTTTTATAGATGCAATAAAGAGGGAATAAGAAAAGAGGCGGGAAACTTGACTTGAAGATCGGCTATCGGCTCTCAATGGCTTTCTGCTGTTAGACCAGAGAAATGTAAATGTCTGAATGAGTTTATTCACAATGAAGTGTGTATTAATACAGGAGAGAATTCGAGTTAGCGAGGTAACCACCAGAATCGATAGGTTCTATTATATATATAACAATGTATTAATTATGCTAACATTCCCCCCCTTAATACATTGTTTTTACAAATCTACCCTAGATTCATCATCTTGTTACGTCATAACATGTCCTATTTTCTTCTTGCAACAAGGACTTTGCCTGGATTTTCTTGAATCTCTATGATAGATGTGCTCTTGTTTGTAGAAGAAATAGATGAAGAAGTGAGCTCGAAAGCTCGTGTGGTGCGCCACAGATGTGCCTGAGGGCATTTAATCTCACATTTGTCATCTGGATCGACACAACTCTTCTCCGTCTATATGTCGAACAAGACTCAGTCCATTATGTCCTCGGATTGCAAGTTTTGGAGACTGGCTAAGAGTAGATACCGATGCTCTTTGGTTCTCTCAAATGCGGCACGTCTCTATGGTTGCTTGCAATGCTGCTAACATCTCTGGGGCATGACTTTCATGCTCTCAGACTGTTGCATGGGATCATAGGCTGGTTGTTCGCGTCCATCTTTGATAGCAAATTTGATGAATGAATGAAGGGGCTTAATCTCGTTTTGTTCCGATTTGATTCAAACAAATTCCACATGTCTCCTGATCTTTTGTACGATGTGCTTGCTAATGTATTGCATGGTCTGCGAACAACAATTGAGAAGATGTTGGGGGAAGGAGTCTACCAACGCACACCTGGGTTTTCGGTGGTCGATGCCACTCATGTCAAACTCCACACAGTGCTTATAAATTGGTCAGTGGTCATTGCCACATGCTCTCTTCTCCCTCTTTGGCTCAATGAGACTACTTCTTCCTCCACGGTTGTGCTGTGACTCTTCAAAGTTACGTAGACCTCTTTCTACATCAATAGAAATGAGTTGAAAGGTAAATCATAACCGTCCATAACTGCCTGCTCCTTCCTTGTGTGACTTCTCCTTATCCCCGCATCTCGAAACACGGCAAGAAGCAAATTGCAGCAGCGGCTGCTAGAAACCCTAAGCGGCGAAGAAGGTTGAGCGAAAGCAGCAGCAGCAGGCAAGCATGGCGGAAGCACTGGTTTTGCGCGGGACAATGGACGGCCACACCGACGTGGTGACGGCCATCGCCACTCCGATCGACAACTCGACATGATTGTCTCGGCCTCCCGCGACAAATCCATCCTGCTGTGGCACCTCACAAAGGATACAAAAATACAAAGATCCCCAGTGCGCCGCCTCACCACCATTCCCACTTTATCCAGGATGTGGTCATCTCCTCCGGCGGCCGCCACACTTTCGGCTCATGGGACGGCGAGCTCCGCCTCGGGATCTCAACACCGGCTTACCACCCACCGCCGTCGGGCCATGTGAAGGATGTCCTCGGTGTTGCCTTCTCCATCGACAACCTCCGGATCGTCTCGGCATCGCGCGACCCTACCTCTTCTCGCTCCCAACGCCGAGGCATTCCTCTGCTTTGGGAGGGGATTTTCAAAGTGGAAAAGAAGATGTGGCTAACAACTTTTCCCGTGGCCATTATACCATCGGCAAAGAGATTGTGGACATCTTCCTGGATCGTATCAGGAAGCTTACAGATAACTGCACGGGCCTCCAAGGGTTCCTTATCTTCAATGCAGGAAGTTTAAAAACGGTTTCAAAATGAACGCTTTTGTTGCTGGGTCTGTAGATTTCCACGCAGGAGGGAGCACCAGCAAAGAACTCCAAACGAATCCTCGATAATGTCGCACGCAGGGCATTCAATGGATTTACAGGAAGGGGCCTGGGACGAGCTCCATGTGACCGTCACACGTGCAGGGAGCAGCAACACCAGATCCAAAATAGATCTTCACGCAGAGATTGGTGGGAAGTTAGAACAAGTCGTGTTTTATTCCTCCACGCTCTTGCACCAAACAAAATTTATCCTCCACGCTACTCTGGTGTGCTACTCCCACTTCCACGCTCTGATACCACTGTTAGCTCAGGAGAAATGTAAAAATGTCTGAATGATTTTATTCACAATGAGGAGTGTATAAATACAGGAGAGAATTCAGTTAGCAGGTAACCACCTGTAACTGATAGGTCGGTTATATATATAACAATGTATTAATTATGCCAACAAATCCAAATCCACCCATAATCTATCGAGTCTGTCACTCTATGTCCTGCTCATCATGTTGAAGAAGGAGAATGGCAGATCGAATCAAATCTGATCTAGTTGTTGGGGACAATCGATTGTATATTAATGGCATAAAGACATTTCCTATTTTTAACCAACCAAACCTCCTCGAAATTAAAGTTTCAAATTTTCGTGGCAAAAATGAGGTCGAGACCTTTCCAATGGGGCCAAATTTGTTGGATTTTTGACAATAGATCAAAAGATACGTCCATTTGAATGTTTGAGTCAGGTCCATACAAAAATGGAAAAAATCAAGCTTAGCATAACGGATCCATGGGCCCAAAATTTACTTTGTACCCTTTAGCACAAAAAATACAAAATGCAAAATAGCCCCATAACCCCGCAATTCATTTTGTCAAACAACCATCTTTGGGCCCATTGGTCCACATTTTCCATTCGGAAAAAGTCCTCCCTAGGCCTACCTTCCCACACACAATTGAGGTTTGACATGTGGCTCCTTGGGAATTAGTGAAAGCGCATCTCATTTCCATACATTATGTCGCTTGAGCCGAAAAAGTTCTAATTGCCTCTACGACAATCTGCCTTCCCACTTTTTCTTTTCAACATGGCCACGTGGCAAGCCAACGCTAGTTTGGGGACCGCGTTTGAATTTATCTTTTGAATTTACACCAAAGAGACACGTGGTTCCTTCTGCAACTTTATTCTATTTCCTTATGTTTTGGCTAAGTTCTTTCTTTTGGCGGGGCCATATGTCTGACCCAGGGCACATGGATACTTAACACTTTTTTAAAACTCGCTCCAAATTTTACTTTTGAAGTAGTGTCGCGCTATCACTTGGCACCTTCTACGAGTCTAAAATACTTAGCCAATTTGGGCCAATGCCTTTTCGAACCCTAGACACGTGGAATCCTCATGCTCATTTGAGTCTCCGCTCAAGGTCCCACTTTTGAATGTGCACTGTTGAGACACTTGGCACCCTCCACTGACTCTTAGAATTTTCAATGGCTAGTGCAACTTTTGGGGCTCTAGACATGTGGAGGCTTCACAGCTTGTTTGAGTTTCCACTTCAAATTTTACTTTTGAAGATGCGTCGTTGAGACATTTGTCATCTTACACTAATTATTCCATACTTAGACAATTTTTTTCTCGCTCGAATCATTTTGTGAATCCTGAAACCTTAGATTTTTCTCCATTTCTCTCCTTTGAGCATCTGATTTTCTTTGACACTGCTTCCTCCTTCCCCACCCTTCTTTGCCATTTTAGAGCCTATCTCAGTAACTTGTTGGTTGGATTTAAAATGCGGGCTCATACGATAGACCATCCCTTGCATTTCTTCCTACACAGGGTTGTGTTTGATCAATTTTACCAGGGAAAATTGAGATAACAATTTGGTGACTTGTGGGGATGTCTTCCTACTAGATGAAGAGATCAGATGCCTTGAAGTATCCATTGGGCATGGAGTTATAATTGATAGCCTTATCTGATCTGAACTTGAAGCTTGAATCTGATGTTTACACTAGGTGACCTAGAACCTGCCCCGTTGTTCTAGAAATGGACCCTTCAAGACCCAATTTTAGTTGCTTTGTATCCTTTTGTTTTATTTTAAAATAAGCAACTCTTATGGAAACTATGGGTCTCCTATTGCAAATATTGAAAGGTCTAGCACATTGACCAGAGGCACATCGAACTATATAACGATGCAAACTTGGAGCAACAAAAACCTATGCCACAACACTTAGGGAAATAAAACCTATGCTACAATAAAACAATGTGCATACACACTTAGGGAAATTAAAAACCTAGGCTAATATTTTACAAGAGAGAGGAATTTTTTTCCTTTTAGTAGTAGTGTTTTAGGTAGATCCCATTAATTGGGATATGTAATTATTTTCCATCCAACTTAGCTAGCCGGATGGCATTGCTACTCGTACATCTTGTGACCATGTAGGGGCCACTCCAAATGGAATCAAACTTGGAATGATTTCCTAGTTCTTCCCGATCTTCATCCCACTTTAGAACTAAGTCCCCCTCTTGAAAGGTCCTTGTTCTTTCTTTCTTATTAAAGGTCTTCTTGATCGATGTTTGATCTTTTTCCATGACTTGCATTACATGCTCTCTTTCCTCTCTTACTTCCATCATCTCTACATTCCCGATTTCCATAGCTTCAAACTCATCTAGCTCTAATCTGTTTCATGAGCTCCAAATCGTGAAACTCTAATGATATGGGAGATATTGCCTCTTTTCCACATACAAGCTTATATGGGGAGCTTCTTGTGGATCTTTTTGATGTGATCCTATAAGTCCATAGGGCTGATTTGAGCTTTGTATGCCAAGTTCTCTAATTTTAATGAAGGGTCCTTATTATAATCCTTACTAGGTTCTTATTTGTGGACTCTGCTTGGCCATTACCTTAGGGGCTAATAGTTTGATTAAGTGCTAAGGCATACATAATTTTTACATCCCATTCGGTGATCCTTGTACCAAGGAATGGTAATGCATTATATTATATAATAGCGGTAGGAACTCCAAACCCGGTGGTTATTCCTTTGTAGAAATCCAAGATGTTGGATTCATTTTCATCTTTAAGTGCCACCGCTTTAGTCCACTTGGTGAAATAATTTGTTCTCGTAAGTATCCACTTGTGGCCTTGGCTTGAATTTTGGTTAATCAGTCTAATAACATCTAGTCCCCATTGCATGAATGGCCGATCCATAGAGATTGGACAAAGGGATAGGGCTGCTAGATTTTCCTTTCCTATGAAGAATGCACACTTCTGGCACTTCTTGACCCATGAGTAGCAATCCCTAAACATTTTAGGCTAATAATAACCAGCTTTCATGATTTTGAGAGTTTTTACTTGAGGAGCAAAGTGGCCTCCTACTTCTCCATCATAGAACTCATGCGATACCCTTTCAATTTGGCTGATCCCAATGGACCTCAATAGGACAATATTGGTATCCTTCTTGAACCAAACACCATCGATAAGTACATATGGGATGGCTTGTAGCCTAAAGTATCTCCTTTTTGATTTGTTCCATTCTAGAGGGCACAAACCTATTTGGAGATAGTGCACCAAGGCTTGGGTCCAACATGGAATAGGTGCATCATTAGCTAATTGCTCTTGATCATTCTGTAGTAATAGGAAAACCTCTTCTTCATCCACTGACTCACCTTGTTGCTTGAAGCAAGCTACTCACATAGACCCTTGCCATGAATTAGTTTGGTCACTTTGATCTCAATTTCATATTCCATTACTCGAGTGATCCAACCTGATCTCTTCTCATTTAAATCCTTGTTCTAGAGAAAATCCTTGACACAAACATGGGATACTAGTAGTTGAATATTATGTTTCGAGACTAAGTGTTTGAACTTCTTCAAACTCCTAATGATAGCAAGGACCTGATTCTCAATGAAAGAGTACTTTACCTCGTAATCCTCCAAGATTTGGATGAATAAGGCTACGGGTTGTTCTAAACCTTATTTTTTGGGATGAACCAAGACATGCAAGACTATATCGAATCCTCCAAAATCATACAACATGAATTGTTTTGAGAAATACGAGTTAAGAAGAGTGGGGGCTGTGATATTGCGAGCTTGATGGCCTCAAAAATCTCTTTTCTTTCTCGCTATCCATTTGAATGCAAGACTCTTCATCAACATCATTATTAGAGGCTTTACAAGAGTGACAAAAACAAGCACAAAACTGTGAACAAATTTTATTCTCCCCAAGAAGCTTTGGAGAGAATTTTTGTGTTGTGGCAATGGAAGTGTTTAGATGGCTTCAACCCTTTCAGGATCAATTGTTAACCCTTCTCTTGAGACAATGTGGCCTAAAAATTTTCCCTCATGTGCCAAGAATACACACTTCTTTGGGTTTAATGACACTCCAAACCTTCTACACCTCTAAAATACTTGTCTGAGGTGGAAGAGATGGTCTCATTGCATTCTTTGAGAAGACAGTGATGTCATCTAGATACACTAAAACCATATTGTTGATCAAGCCTTTGAATGCCATGTCCATAGCTCACTAAAATGTTGCTCTAGCATTTGAAAGTCCAAATGGCATCTTCTTATAAGCATATGTACCCCATTTGGTGGTGAAGTTTGTCTTGAATTGATCCTCCTCTTTCACCATTATCTAATTATATCCTAAGTATCCATCTAGCAATGAAAACCTCTTAGAGCCAGCTACAACCTGTAATATTTTCTCCATCGATGGAAGTGGGTAGTGATCCTTGAGTGATGCTTTGTTTAGATCATGAAAGTCTACAAACAATCTGATTTCTCCACTTCTTTTCCTCACAGGCACCAAGTTTGCAACCCAACTTGAATGCTTGATAGGGAAGATGATGCTAGCCTCAATTATCTTGTTTAACTCTTTTTTGATGAGAGGCTCAATGTGAGGGTTTACTAGCATTTTATTCTATCTAAAAGGCTTAGATCATGGATCCAGCTCAATAGTGTGATGTTCCAACCTTGGTTTGAAACCTATAAAATCCTTGTAAGTTCAAGAAAAGACATATGAATTTTTACAAAGTTAAACGAACTCATATTTTTCTTGTTGGCTACTTACATTGCCAATTCATAATGTTTTGCCTTCATTACGTAAATGGGCTCAATCTTAACCCTTTACCTGAATATTTTCTTTCTCCTTCTAGAATTGATCATTTGGGTTGAATATTGACTCCAAGGTTATAAGACCCTTTGGTAATTTGTTGGTTCTTAGCTCCACCACTTTGTCACCATACCGTTGTTCCAAATTGTCTTGGTTTCTAGCATAGAACTCAACTTCTTCTTGTAGAAAGTTGACAATTTGTTGATCATTGTCGAAGAATTTCCAACTTGTGTTATTATCAGGGACATCTGGTCTTACAACCACTTTGATATGGGGCTGATATTTTTCACTCTTTATACTCTCTACAACATCAAATGCTTTGCCTCAATCACTTTGCCAATTTGTCTATTGATTTAATCTTATTCCTTGGGATGGAATTGATGATGAATGCTTTGAAATCCTTGTTGAGGCCCCATACCCAGCTTCTTTTATTTCTTTACCATTTCATTTTTGACAGCATTTTGTCCTCGGATTTGATTCATAACTAGCTCACTATCACCAAACACTTGCAAGTTTCTGATCCCTCTTTTCCTTACCCAATGTAGTCCATGGATGAAGGCCTCGTACTCTACTATGTTATTTGAGAAAGAAAATTTAAAACAAAAGGTTGAGTAATATTTTGTACCTTGAGGTGAAACTAGCATAGCTCCTCCTCCGAGCTCCTCCTTGTGTACTTCTCGAGCCATCAAAGTATAACTGCCATACCTCATTATCATCCTTGTGGTCCGGCTTAGTTAGGTAAGGAAGAGGATGATTCTCTTCATGACAATAATAGTCTCATAGCTCATATTCTTCCATTTCCTTATAAGGTTCAAAATCATGCCTCTTGTTCTCCCATTCATCGAGAGTCAAGTCTGGAATACACCAAACCTTGATATCTATCTCACAAGTGCTTGAGATGTCTTCCTGATCAAAAGATGAATAGTTCACATTGATTGGGCTGGGTACATGAGGCTCAATATGGTAATCCACAATGGGTTCAAATCTAATCCTATCCTTGGCCCCATACCTTGTTCTAAAAAGCATGTGAGACCAATCAGAAGACAAATAGCCTCCAATTTTAGCAGTGAAGTCTCTCGACAAACACAATGCAAAATGTGGTGGCAAGTCTATGACTGATACATTTTTAATATAGTCACATTGGGGCATGCATGCAGTGTGAGGCTCAAATCCTTTATGACTCCAACTATTGTTACCATTGTCCCATCCAATTGCACTATGCCCTTGAGATGACTTTGTATTGAAGACCCAACTAATCGGCTATTTTCTTTGGCATTACAGAGCTACTTGCCCCTGAATCAATCATGTAATTATGTACCAATTTTTCCCCAATGATCAATGAAACATAGAATGGAGGGGGCTTCAGATTCTTACCTTGTTGTCCTCCATGGTTTCCTTCAGACCGAGTAGCATTGGTAAGCACTTTCTCTTGTTGGTTGGGGGCTAATTTGAGGTTGACCAATTGGCCATAGTAGCCTACAACAGGTCCCTCTATCCTGGGATAGCTAATGACTCCCACATTGAAATATTCACATTTTTTTTCTTCATTTGTTCAATGATGTTAAATGGGGATGAGCTATCTTTTTGCTGCCCCTTCCTTGGTACATTATTTTCTTGCACATGGGTCATTACAACTAGTGTCTGAGTGGGTCTAGAAGGTGGCTTGGGCTAATTCTACACATTGGGAGTTGCACTTTGAGTGCCAATACCTTGTGGAATAATAGAGGGTTGAGGATTACCTGATTTTGATAATCATCCCTCTCCAATATTCCTTTTCTTGGACCATGTATTGGCAGCTACACTTTGAGAAGGTGTTTTATTCATCCCACGAAATCTTCAACCTACCAATTGACAAGCATGGTCTCACTTGGAGGTACCTCTTTCTGGGTTTCTTTCTATTTATTTTCTTATTTAGTGGGCTCTTAGGACACACCAATGTTTTGTACCATCAAGGCCTAGTTTAGTGTGTCATTTAAACACATTGACTTGTTATGGGATGACCGTATGGGAAACACCAATCATATTCTTGTGCCATGTTGTTTAATGTAGTAACCAAGGCCCTTGATGTTGAAGCTGTATTTGGATCATATGGTTGGCAAGGCCTAGCAGCTTAAGGTTGTCCTTGGTTTTTATTTTTATTTGCATCCTAAGCTGATGGTCTATTTTGTTGGAATGGGGACCTAGCTTGATACTGAGTTTGAGGCTGATATGGCCTATAACTCTAATCTTGTTGCCTCTTGATGCTCACTAGCTCATTCCCTAGGTTCTATAGTTGTGTTATAACCTCTTGTAGTTGCTTTTAAGTGCTATAAGATGAGGTGGAATCTTCAGTTGAACTTTGATTCCTTATAGTGGGTATGGGAGCTAATGTAGGTATTTGACTAGTGTTTGGAGCTCCTAGTTCTAGATACAGAGGCATAGGTGGCCTAGGAGCAATTTTACCATCCTGAATTAAACAATTTTCAGCTCTAATGGAAATGTTATAGGCTGCAGGTAAGGTTGTGTCTCCCATTGATTGAATCATTAAGGAAATATCAGAATTTAAAGCTCTAAGAAAGTATAAGAAAGCACCTTCATCTATGGGCCTCACGACCAATGGAATCCTATCCCATGTCCTTTGAAATATGAGGTTGAAATCTGTCAACTACTCATTAGGGGCCCTCTTGATTGTTGTCAGTTGCTCCAACAAGGATAGATTATCTCCCTTCTCTCCAAATTGATTATGAAGAGCTCTATACATATGGTCCCAAGTTTGAATATCACCTGCTTTGTGAGACTCTTGAACCACAGTGAAGCTTTACCCTTGAGTGAAGAGGCTAACAATTTGACTGTAATTTCCATCTTAGTGATCTCATGAATTGTGCAGACATTTGTAATGTCTTGAATGTGATCACTAGGAGAAGTCTAGTTCTCTCCAGTGAAATATGGGATGTTTTTAATGCTCCAACCGGGATTCAAGTTTGTGCATTGAGGGTGATCGGGATGCTTTGCCAGTGAAGTTGACATAGGGATTGGGTGGTTGTGCCATTATGATTGGCCTGAGAACCCTTGTTGATTGAATGAATGGCCTACTAGGAGGAGGTGTTGACAAGGTTCTATTTGGTGGAGATGGATACCTCTGAGATATTCTCCTCTTCTCCTTATGTCTAGGGATAAGTGTAGATAGACAAATAATCATTCTTCTCTACTCCTTGATCTGATCTAGAGTCTTGTCATGAATTTTCCAAGCCCGGGATATCTTTTTGAAACAAGTGCACTTTGATCTCTTGGAGTCACCAGATGTGTAATTTTAGATATTCTTAAAAGATAAAAAAATACAACAAGTGCACATCAATCTTGCTACAATAAAGATGGAGACTTCTTCGTCCCACCAAGAATGCCAAAACTATTAGTGCAAAATCACAGCACCCCTAAATGTCTACAACCAGATGGGTTGAGACTCTTAGTTTGATAGCATAAAATATAGCATATCTCAAAGTGTGGGACTTTGAAATTGAGAGATCTCTCTCGGATGAAGGCCGGTTCCTATTCCTTTGTTCAAGTGCACACAAATAAATTACAGAGGATATACTCTAAACCTACTCTATCTTACCAAGGGGATAGGGTTGAGAAGATGTGAAATAAATAAACCTAAGATAACAAGGTGATGCACCAAAGGAATGTTAAACACCTATTTTACAATTTAACACAGACCATAAAAATGTAATACAACCACCATGCATAGATAACCAAACTGTAATGAGAGATTAGAAGATAACAATGAACACATGAGAGGGTTGAGAATAATCCACAGACATATATTATTACTCCATAGTTGATACAATACATTTAGTTAGCCAAGAGGAAAAAAAAACTGTATTCCAACTTGAATGGGAGGTTTGGACTCCACGAACGCATCTGCAGACCAGAGGAGAAGGGAGGGTGTAAAAAAGAAATGTCCAACCCTTTACAATGAGCCCAACTCTTTCTTTTATAGATGTAGTGAAGAGGGAAGAAGAAAAGAGGTGGGAAACTTGATTTGAATCTCAACTACTAGCCATCAATGTCACTAAAAATCCACCCACAATCTCATCGAGTCCACCGCTCTATGTCTATTCGGCGTGTTGAAGAAGGGAGAATGGTAGATCGAATCAAATCTGATCTAGTTGTTGGGGACAATCAGATTGCATATTAATGGCATGAAGAATTTTCCCTATTTTTCACCCACCAAACCTCCTCAAAATTAAAGTTTCAGGTTTCCATGGTGTAGATGAGGTTGAGACCTTTCTAATGGTGCAAAATTTGTTGGATTTTGGGCACTAGATCAAAAGTTATATCCATTTGAATGTTTGAGTTGAGTTCATACAAAACTTGTGAAAACCACTTAGTAGAACTGGTCTGTGGGCCTGAAATTTACTTTGCACCCTTTGGCACTAAAAATAAAAATGCCCCCCCCGTAGCCCCACAATTCATTTTGTCAAAAAACCATCTTCGGCTCTGCCGGTCCGTATTTTCCATTTGGGTAAAAAGTCCTCCCTAGGCCTGTCTTCCTACATGCAATTAAGGTTTGACACATGGCTCCTTGGGCATTAACCAAATCGCAAATCATTTCCATAATTTATGTCTCTTTAGACAAAAAAGTTCTAATTGCCTCCGATGACACACCTTCCCACTTTGACTTTTCAACATGGCCATGTGGCGAGCCGGCACTTGTTTGGGGACCACTTTTTGATTTACCTTTTGAAGTTGCACCAAAGAGACACATGGCACCTTCTCATGGATTTTCTCTATTTCCTTATGTTTTGGCTAAGTCCTTTTGTTTGGCAAGGCCATATGTCTTACCTAGGACACGTGGAGACTTGGTGTTTGGAAACCCACTCCAAATTTTACTTTTGAAGTAGTGTTGCTGACACTTGGCACCTTCTGCGAGTCTGTGATACTTAGCCAATTTGGACCGATGCCTTTTTGAACCCTACACATGTGGAATCCTGCGCTCATTTGAGTCTACACTCAAGGTCCCGCTTTTGAATGTGTGTTGTTGAGACACTTGGCACCCTCTACTGACTCTTAGAATTTTCAACAGCGAGTGTAACTTTTGGGTTTCTTGACACATGGAGGCTTGGCGCTTGTTTGAGTCTCTACTTCAAATTTTACTTTTGAAGATACGTCATTAAGACACTTGGCAGCTTCCACTAATTCTTCCATACTTAGCCAATTTTGGCTCACTCTGAATCATTTGTGAAGCCTGAAACCTTTGAGTCTTTCTCCATTTCTCTCCTTTGAGCCTCTAGTTTTCTTTGACACTATTTTCTCCTTCCCCAACCCTGCTCCTCCATTTTAGATCTCATCTCAGTAACATGTTTTTGGAATTGAAATGCGGGCTCGTATGACGGACCATCCCTTGAATTTCTTCCTGTATAGGGTCATGTTTGATTAATTTTTCTAGGGGAAAAATTAATATAACAATTACCTTAAGGTGTAAAACATCATGGTTTCAACCTTGTGGAAAACTACACTACATTTTTAAAAGTGATGAAAAACACATTGTGTTTTTCAACGTGTTGAAAAACAAACTTTATTTTTAGTAATTTGAAAAAATAAACTCTTCTCCACATGATAATCACTTGATGTGGATCAAGTCATTCAAAACAGGAGGAAAATCTTCATGGTTTGCACCTTGACGAAATGGGTATGGCATTTTTAATATTGCTTAAAAACACATTCTACTTTTCTAACTTTGAGAGGAAAACAACTCTTCTCAAATTGATAATTACTTGATGTGGATCACATCATTACAATAAATAGGAAAGCATTGTGGTTTGTACATTTATAAAAATCACATTGCTTTTTTCAAAGTGTAGAAAAACACATATTGTTTTTCAACGTGGTGAAAAATAGACTTTATTTTTCAACACTTTGAAAAAAGGAAACTATTTTCCACCTAATAATTACTTGATTTTAATTACATAATTACAAAAAGTAAGAAATGCATCATGGTATGTACCTTGTTATAACAAACATTGCATTTTTCATATTAATGAAAAACACAGTGTGTTTTTCAACGTGTCAAAAAAACACACTCTATTTTTCAGCACTTTGAAAAAAGTAACTTTTTCCAACTGATAGTTATATGATGTGTATTTCATTGTTACAAAAATTAAGAAATACATCATGGGTTGTAACTTGTTATAAACAACATTGAATTTTTCATATTGTTGAAAAACACACAGGTGTTTTTAAATGCGTTGAATTTTTTTCTATTTTTAGCACTTTTAAAAGAAGAAACTCTTCTTCACCTAATAATTACTTGATGTTGATTACATCATAACAAAAGGAAGAAATGCATCATGGTTTGCACCTTGTTACAAACAAAATTTCATTTTTCATATTGCTAAAAAATACAGTGTGTTTTTCAACGTGTCGAAAAACACACTCTACTTTTCAGCACTTTGAAAAAAATTAACTCTTTTCCAGCTGATAATTACTTGATGTGGATTACAACATTTCAAAAAGGAATAAATTTATCGTGGTTTGCACCTTGTTATAAACAACATTGCATTTTTCATATTGCTTAAAAACACAGTGTGTTGTTCAACGTGTCGAAAAATATAGCTTTTTTCCAGCACTTTGATAAAAAAGTGTTTCCCACATGATAATTACATGATGTGGATTGCATTGTTACAACAAGTAATAAATGCATCATGGTTTCAACCTTATTATAAACAATATTATATTTTTCGTATTGTTGAAAAACACACTCTATTTTTTAGCACATTGAAAAAAGGAAACACTTCCCCACCTGATAATTACTTGATGTGGATTACATCATTACAATAAGGAAGAAATGGATTATGGATTTCACGTTGTTATAAACAACATAGCATTTTTTATATTGCTAAAAACATAGTGTGTTTTTCAATGTGTCGAAGAAAACACTTTATTTTCTAGCACTTTGAGAAAAGCAACTATTTTCCACCGATAATTACTTAATGTGGATTGCATCATTACAACAAGGAAGAAATGAATCGTGGATAATACCTTGTTATAAACAACGTTGCATTTTGTATTTTGCTTGAAAAACACTTTTTGTTTTAAATGTTTCAAAAACATGCTCTATTTTTAAGCATGTGAAAAAGGAAACTCTTCTCCACCTGATAATTACTTGATGTGGATTGCATCATTACAACAAGGAAGAAAAGCATCGTGGTTTGCACCTTGTTATAAACCACATTGCATTTTTTCATATTGCTGAAAAACACATGGTGCTTTTCAACGTGTCGAAAAACACGCTCTATATTTCAGCACTTTGAAAAAAAAGTTCTTTTCCACCTGATAATAACTCTATGTGAATTTTATCATTACAAAAATGAATAAATTCATCATGGTTTGCACCATGTTATAAACAACATTTTGTTTTCATATTGTTGAAAAACAAAGAGTGTTTTTCAACGTGTCAAAAACACACTCTATTTTTCAGCACTTTGAAAAATATAAATCTTCTCCTCTCATAATTACCTGATTTTCATTTCATAATTACAAAAAGGAAGAAATTCATTGTGGTTTGAACCTTATTATAAACAATATTACGTTTTTCATATTGCTGAAAAACACACTTTGTTTTTCAGCAATATGAAAAAAAAAAATTATTTTCAACTTGATAATTACTTGATGTGGATAGCATCATTGCAACAAGGAAGAAATGGATCTTTGTTATCACCTTTTTATAAATATTTCTTAAAAACACAACGTGTTTTTCAATGTGTCGAAAAATACAGTTTATTTTTTAGCACTTAAAAAAAAAAAACTATTTTCCACCTAATAATTACATGATGTGGATTTCATTGTTGTACAAGGAATAAATGCATCATGTAAAACCATTGTGGTTTACACTTTGTTTAAAACCGTATTGCATTTTTCAACATGTTTAGAAACACATTGTGTTTTTCAAGAAGATGAAAAGCAAAAAAGTTTAGCACATTATAATTATTAAATATTAAATACATTAGTAAAAAAGGGTTTTAAAACATCGTTGTTTTCACCTTGTAGAAAACCGCATTGCATTTTTCAAAGTGTTGAGAAACATAGTGTTTTTTTCAAAGTGTTGAAAAACATAGTGTGTTTTTCAACATGCTAAAAACACACTATGTTTTTAACAAGATGAAAAGCACACAATTTATCCACATGATAATTACTTAATATTGAGTACATAAATCCAAAATGTGGAAAACCATCATGGTTTGCACTTTTTGAAAACCACATTGCATTTTTCAAAGTGTTGAAAAACACAGTTTGGTTTTCAACATGCTAAAAAACACATTGTGTTTTTCAAAAATATAAAAAGAAAAAAGGTTTAGCACATTATAATTACTAAATATTAATTACATTAGTAAAAAAGGTTAAAAACCATCATGGTTTGCACTTTGTTGAAAACTGCATTCCATTTTTCAAAGTGCATTTGATTGTGGATCTGATTTTCATACCTTCACTCATTTTGCACCTATGCATGTGGGTAAAAAGATCATGCGTCATGTGTTTCCATAGCACATCACCCCCATCGAAAATGATGGCCTCTCACTAGAAACCATGATGTGACACACAAATTTTGTTTGACGTGGGAGACATGACATTTGGGCTTGACGTGGTGAGACATATGCATAATTGAAATATTATTTTATGTGGTTTACGGTTAACTATATTGAATAATTTTTGATGTGTGCAGACGAAATTAGTCTCAAAACTTTATACGTAACCTTCTCCCTTTACAAATGCCTCTAGTCTTAGAAGCACAAATGTCTCAAAACACCTATATAAAAGAGGGTATTCAAATGCAATTAAACTAACAATTTACAATAGTGGTTTATTGACGAAGTGTTGTCAATTTACGGGAAAGAGGATTGTTATTAAAATTTAGATATTAAAATTTCTTGACTAAATTCTAGGTGTCTACAATCATACTAGTGTTAATTACCAAATTTTAATTACATATGTCAAAACATGTGGAAAAAGTCATTATGTTTTTCATCTTGTTGAAAAACACACTATGTTTTTGAACAAGATGAAAAACATAATGGTTGTCCACATGTTTTGACTTATGTAATTAATAATTATTTTATTAAATAAATAATTATACATAATAAATCAATATTTAAATTGTAGAAAAAATTGATAGCGATCTTTTATTGTCACAAAATTAAAAAAACAATTTATCATAATTTTTACCACACTACGTAAAAATTATTATCTAAATAAGTATAGATTATATAACTATACTTCACTTATATAAATTGTAATACTTCACTTATAGTTGGATTGAAATGAGGTGGTTATAATGTCCTTCCTCCTTTAAAGTGTGATCACACTACAAGGTTCAAATCAGTGTTTAAGAAAACTACCAAGTGAGTGACATCAAGTTAAACTCAGACGATTTCTCATTCTTACATACATGGTGCTCTCTATGAAGATTGTCCTCTTACCCCTCCTGGCTCTAGAATTCTCCTCGGATGAAATTAACTTCAGGATACACATACACCTCTTTTCTCATATGCATCTCATGGAGATAGATGATGCCTTGATCCTTTACACATGATGGTCCTAAATTCCTTGGTAGCTTGACTAGCTCATCTTGGCTTGTTCCTTGAAGAGGTTTTAACATGATGGTAGAGTCAAGATATGATGATCCTTAACTAACTCCATGAGCTTCCCATTTCACCTTTGAACATGATGACACCCTTTTTAACTTCATGGTGAAAGACACTCTTTGAATTTCAAGATGTGAGCACATTGCCAAGTATTGATTAAGTGTTTAGAAACATCTAAAGAGATATGCACCATTTTTGAGCTCGAGATGAATACCATCACCACTCATGGTGATCCTTTCTCATCATGCTCATGATGATCATTCCCTTAGTGACTTATACTTGCATATTGTGATCATTTATTTACATTTTTGTGTTCTTGGTATTCTATTTTTGTTAATATTCAAATCTATTAAGTAATTTTGTGTCAAATGTGCAGTGGTAATTCATAAAATATATCATTTAATTCCAACCTTGAATATGTTCTATTAACTCTCAAGTTTTTATCCTCTAAAGCTTAATGTTCTATTTTAGTTTTTATAAGAGTAAATAATATTAGGTGATGTATATTGTGAGTATTATAAAAACCTAGATTTAATGTTTGTTAAGAAAATCATAACACCCACAAAATCACGTGGTTGTCAAATGTTGAAAAACACAAAGTGTGTTTTTAAACATGCTGAAAATCACACCGGTTTAGCACACTCTAATTATTATTTAGGACATCTTTATAATGACTCTATTTGCATGTCATCTTCATCTTCCATTACTCAATTTGGTATTATCATCTTCCCAAAATATTCCATTTATTATATCAATCCCTAGCTATCATAACTACTCCTTTACTTGTTATCACTACAAATATACGTGAGGACATAACACATGGTAGCCAACTAAAATAAGAAATGTTTTTAGCACAAGTTCATTATAATATCCATAAAGGAGATAGTTTAAGGCCATATTTTATTTCATGGATGATTCTATTAGTCTCATGGTATCTTTCATTCATAATTTGGCTAGGAGTGCAAACTTCATTTACCATACCTTTTTCCAACCCATTCTTTATTATACCTCCTCTATTTTCATATATTGATATTACCAATAATTTTTTTATTCTCATACTAAGGATGTCCCTCTTACTACTATGGCCTTAACTATTTTGGATGTCGACAATACCTATCCCCATGAGATAAATCGCTAAGGTTATGATGTATACATTAGAAAATAGGCTCCCTCTACAAAATCTATAGATGTAGCCTACATGGATCATCGAGAATGTGTGAACAAATAATTATCTCAAACATGAAAGATAGTTTCTTCTCCCCAGGCTATGATATCCCTAATGTTTGAAAATAAATAAAGAACCTCAAAAATGGTTTCTAACAGTTGATTGGGATTAGGAGATAAATTCAATTCAAAAAAGAAGAAGGGAGACAAAGGAAGTTCACATTGATGATGCTACATTAAAGTTGACCTTGTCTTAATTGTGATATCAACTAATAGGTTACAAGAGGACATTGTTAGAAAGATGCATTCTAAGCTAACTCAAGCTCAAGCAATGCTTAGTATCCCTCTAGATACATTAGATAAATTCCAAGGCATTCTATGGGAGTTATTAGAATTTTTTTAAATGCACACATAGGATACATCATTGATCATGTGATTCTACAATATAAATATTATGTGATCTCCTATTCTCATGGAGTCTCAACAATAAATCCAACCCATATTACTTACGTACCCAAAATGGTTGAGTTGTTTCAGTAACTCAACTAACAAACTAATACCCCACATAATATTAATAATAATTTACTCACTAATATATTTTTCCCACAAATATATTTTCTCACTAATTTATGTGAGCACTAACATTTTCTTAACATTCTCCCCCCATTGTGAACATGGGGAAACAACACATCACAAGAACTAATAATAGAATCATATGCCAACACATACTTTAAGGTTTGTATACTATTACTCCAGATATCTACTGCACATGATCACGTACATATAAGAACTCAAAAGTTCCCATTTTCACTCTAGTGAATGCTCTTTCACTAGCCGACCACACTTCCACCATTGTTGTAGAAGTCTAAAAGATAGAGGATCTCTATAGCCAACTTCCCTCCTATACAATTGTTTACAATGTCTATTATTTGCACATTCTCCTCTTTTCAATCTTAGTAGGTGAATGATTACAATGTTTAATATTTGCACGCACCATAAAACACAAACAATTGAAAAAGAGATGCCACCGAAATAAAATGCAACATGTCATTAGTTGCTGACAAGAGGACTCTTATTGCCCTCTGACTTTTGTTGACTTCGTCCTCCAAAGAGCATGTTGCTTAATCAATGAATTTGACTTTAAGCTCAATAATTTCCACATTGTGTTTATTTTTATAACTTTCCCTCTTAATGTAAAACATACTTATTACACATCAGACATCAATTTAACGATATTACATCCATTTAAAATATTTATTTCAACACATTTAAGTATTGCATCTACTCACCTTTCTCTATCATTATTTCAATGCATTTAAGTATTTATTCATTTGTGTAGCACATGGGAAGGCCATGGGGGCATTCATCCTCTTTTCTACTATGTGTCCTAATTTACAAAATTGGGCCTAGATCTATCTGCAATGGTGTGATCCTAGGGTCATAGAAATTATCAAAGCAGATAATTTCTTTATAGGATAATTTTGTTTTCCTCTTGCAATCAAAGGGGAAGATATCATAGTTGTTGAATAACTTTGATACTTGGTCTTCTTCCTTAGTGGGGTATTTCGACATGTCATTCTTCTTCTTCTCTCTTTGGTATTTTGTGTTGGGTTATTTTTGACAAGTCATTCTTCTTCTTCTCTCTTAAGTAATTGGCCAATACAACTGGGGAGAAAGATAAATTTCCCTTCTTGATTGGCCTTCCTCCTTTAGAGATTTATAGGATAAAAATTCCTTGTGTTCTGTATTGTTTTAATTAGCATGCTCTATAGTTTTCTTTCTAAAAAATAAGAAAATTAGTCACTAAGCTCTAAAACTGTCATTTTCCAAAGTTGAAAGTAGAACGGTAAAATTTTTGATTTTGTAGATTTCAAATTAGAGATTTATGAAACATTTTGGTATCGAGTTGATAAATATCCATGACTATGGTATTTGATTTGTTTTATGTGATTTGTATGACAAAGTGAAAATGTCAAAAGGAAAATATTTTTAGCTTGCGAACTAGATATTTCTACAAAGAAGTCAAAATAAAGAATTCGAACTCAAATGGAAGAATAAAACTTGGTCCTCAGATTCGAGATGTTGAAGACCGTGATGGATATTTTTATAGACAATAAGATTTCTCGATTTACAAAACATGGCTTCTACTAAGCAATATTCCATGGAAAAATGGTTCAAGCACTCGGCTATAAAATTTGGTATTGGGAGGAGCCACAAAGAAAATGAATGGGGAAAATGTTAATAAGAGACACCAATTATAAGTGACAAGGTGAAATTTTCCCATAATCCTTTTAAAGTAGAAATGAAAGTTGAGATAAAGAAATTTGAAGGAAAAGTGGATGTAGAAATACTTGATAAATGGCTAAAATTGTTAGAAGTCTATTTTAGTGTACATAATTTAACTGAGGTACAAACGATCACCTTTGTACATCTCAAAATGGAGGGTCATGCTCTGGATTGGCGAGAAACCCATCTAGAAACTTTTGTAAAGAAGAAACATCCCATTTCAAGACTTGCGAGGGTTTTAAATAATTGATTAGAGCTAACTTTCATCCGATTGGCCATAATATTGAAATGATGATTAAGTGGTAGTACATTAGACAGGGCGGTGGTCAAAGTGTGTAGGACTATACTACGGTGTTTCAGAGACAAACCATGTTGCTTAATATGGAATTGGAGGATGAGGACATTCTAACCAAATATCTGGGAGGACTTCATACTCACCTTCAGAGGAAGGTAATATCCACAAAGCCCAAGGATATTAACAAAGCTTCGTATACAAGCATACTACATTTATGAAGAGAATAAGCAACAAGAAGTAGAGCCAAAGAAAGATTAATCAATAGATCAGTAGCAGAAAGAGATGGGGTTAATAAGTAGCAAAGGTAAATGGAAAGGTAAACATGCTGCCACCATTTTGCATACTTGTAAAGATCCTAAGAACTTATGTAAGAATTGTGATATACATGGACATACTAATGCCACATGTCGGAATTTTTATTTAAAATTACACCCAAATCATTAAACCAAGGATTCAAAGAAATCCATGGCCACTTTGTGAAGACATAAGTGGAGGTGGAGACTGAGGATCATTTAGATGTGGATGAGAGGATGGGATTCATGGCCAAAAACATGCACATGGGAGTAGAATAAGAAAATATGAGTGAGCTATTCTAGATCATAATCCAAATAAAGAAGACTATGGTAAAAGCTTTAGTAGATTCTGGTTCTTAGTCCATTTTGATTTCCGATGCGGTGTTAGAAAATCTTGGTTTGACACTTATGTGCATACACATCCATACCCATTAGGATGGGTGAAGAAGTGTGTATAAATTTGGGATAAATTCCCAATGCATATATGTATTAGAAGCTAATATAATCCCACTTGATGCATTTTATGTTGTCTTCAAGTCCTTACTTGTATGCCCAGGGGATGATGTGTTCACAAGGAGGGAGAGCTGGTACATATAGGTTAATCACGAGGTCATTTTCAAAATCCGAGAACACCATAGAAAATAGAAGAATTCTATGGTAAGTACTAACAAATTATAGACACTTATTCAGAAAATCATTAGTTTTGTTTACTTTCATTGGAAGAAAATAAAAATTCATTAGAGATCAAAAATGTTTCTAACAAGAGGATAAATGATATGGGTAACACCACTTAGTTTTTATAGATGAAGACACCACAGAACCATTTATTCAAGGAGAAATATAAAATTTCGTTATGAATTCACCATCTCTTCTTGATTCACCGGACCTAACATTAGGGCAACAAGAAGAAGAGGAGATACATGGAGCATTGGTTACTTATAGAAGTGTACACGGAGAATATTCAGCCAATCCATATCAATAGATAAAAAAAACAAGAATTACTAAACGACTACATTATGGGACCTTCTCCATACTTAAGTAGGTTAGAAAAAAATTTAGGCCACACATCATGTAGATTCATGTGATAACAAGTTGCAAAGAGCTCACACCTACTAAAGCCATATATGCATGAAAAAGAAGGAAACATAAGCTACCTTCCAAAGTTGATTGCACTCAAGTCAACTTGAAAGAGGTAGCACTAGAGAAAACTAGAGATCCACAAGAGCTTTGGTAGGTTGGATGAGAGAAGACACTAAGGTAGACTGATGGTACTCGAAGGAGCAAGATAGGGATTCAATTCTTCTACCACTCCCCCACTAATATTTTTTTGGACAAAAATCCTCCTGATAATGGGAGGTATGATCCATAGGGATCCAAGAAAACACACCACTTCATCAGATCCATCAGCAAAAAGAAGGAAAATTGAAGAAAATTAAGAAAATGAGGTAAATAGAGGTTCTGGACAAAAGCACCGCTTTGTGCAGATCGGTGGTTCTGAAAATGCATGTCTACATAAAAATACGGTCGTGACACTTCTAAACAGAAAAAATTGAAGCATGAATGGATGTGAATTTGAATCATTTGACCTTTTCTCTTCTCTGCCTCAACCTTTCCCACTCTCCAATACATGGGAGCACTTGGGAGAGGCTATAAATTCATGGTAGGAGCAAGATAATGGGCATTCAAAGATCTAAAGAGATCAAAGAGAAAATTTATAAGTGTAACGAGAGAAAGTGAGTAAGATATTCATTGTTGGAGAGGATTTACATGAGAAAGGTGTAATAAGTATAAGAAACAAGTAATTGGGAGAAGATTTTACACTTGTGCTTCTTTGATACTTATTGTAATCTACATATTTTGAGTAATTGGCCAATACAAGTGGGAATAAAGTGAAATTGCCAATCCCGAATGGTTTTCCTCTTTTGGAGGTTTCTAGGATAAAATTACTTGTGTTGTTTATTTTTTTAAGTAGCATGTTCTACAATTTCCTTTCTAAAACACTAATCAAATCAATCACTATGCTCTAAAACTGTCATTTTCCAAATTTGAAAGTAGAATGGTAAAATTGTGTGATTTCGTAGATTTCCAAAGTAGAGGTCTACGGATTATTAATTTTATTTCACCAAACGAGGCTAACATATCTCCACTATGTTCAATTCACATTTTGGAGCATGCTACTAATGCCTTCAAAAAGTGTGCATCAAGGTTGACATCCACATAATCATTATGAGAGGTATTTTCGATACATGCTTGAGTTCCAAGTGCACTAGCATATATGTCTGCAAATGAAGAAGCATGTAATTCTATTTGGAAAAATTCCAGAAAGATATGTATACAAATGATAAAATGAGAAAATTCCTAGAAGATATGTCATCTCAATTATTTTGGGATATGAAAAAATGCCTAGGTGGGCCAAAGGAAAGGGAGGTTTAATTTTAATATAAAACTAAAAAATTTGAACCTTAATTTTTAAAACTAAATACCTTTAAACTATAAGAGGAGTGTGGCAATAAAGTTAAATTATAATCTAATTTTGAATAAATAAATATCAATTAAGATATTCTTAACCAAGAAATAATATAATGATAGAAAACTAGGATTGAGTATGTTTATCAACACAAGTGATATTAATTCACCATCTTAATTTTTGTAAGAACTATTGAAAAATGATTAAAGCTTAACATTTATATTGTAAATTGGTAACATGTAACACCCACAAAAATGACGTTCTAAGAACTCGCTTCAACCAAACACTTAACCCGAAAATGTGACTATTTTTTTATTTATTTAATTAAAAGAGGGTTACAATGCAAGGATGTTACAAGGGTACTTATACTTTAGGGTTCATTAATTTACTTACACTACTTAGCTTGGTTTTACGATTGAAGAAACGGGTCGAGTTGAAAGTTACATGTTAGTACAATTATCTCTAGGGTATAATAATCGATAGTTCTATAGGAAGATAACAAGGTTTAAATTCACTCAATTAGATATTTTCTTCTTTTCAATTAAGTTCAATCCTAACAAGGTCAACCTTATGCTAAATTATTAAATTCATTACCTTAATAGCTAAAAGGGTCCTTTATTAAATTTTACACAAACTAAGGGTTCAAAAGGGACATCACACCCCTAGGAAATTAAATGGCCCCACTCACCCCTCTACACATACCCTTAAGGATTTTAAATTAAAACATTTAAAATACATTTCTCTTAATAAAGGTAGGGTCAATTCTCCACCCTTAGATCAAATCCATCTTAGCCACTAGATCCTAGGGTTCTCAACAAAGCCCTAAAATCCTTATGAAAGTCTATTAAAACATTTTCTCATTCTATTCTTCTCATTTGATTCATTTTCTTTTTTAAATTTAAAGGTTGGAGAGGAGGAAGCCATGAGAGAAAAACAGAAGAATCCAAGGAGGGTTCTATAAGAAGATTTAGTCTAGGTTTAGCTTAGTTTAAGTTTTGTTTATATAATCTATTTCATTTAAAGATTACCCGAGGGATTTCCTCCTCCAATCTGGTTTTTATTCCAATATTTTGGTTTATTGGATTTAAATTTGGGGAAAACCCTACCCCCTTTTTATAGACGAAAGAATGCTTTTAGATTCACCAATGTGTGTTTTGTTATTCCAATCCTTAGTATTTCTCTTTATCTTACTTGCTGGTAGTAATAGGTTAAATTTTACAACTTAAGAATTAGTGAAAATAGGTTAAATTTCACACACAAAAAGTGGGTCCATGGAATTCTATTGTAAGTGACAAGACCGCCACCCAGAGTAGACCAACAGCTTCTTGGAACGCCTCCCTATCTAGGGTGAAAAATCATGGACCATTGCCTTACGTAGGCTAAAAACATAGGAACGCTACCGTAGTGAGTGGCATTTTTGAGACTGCCGCCATTTCCTGAGTGGTGGTTACGGGACCGCCATTTTGCACAGGGTAGCGGTCCTATTTCTGAAAAATAGAACCTTAATGCTGAGAATTTTACAAAAACTAAAGTTGCTAAAGGGTGTAAAAATACATTTTAAGTTGTCTTTGTTCATTTTAAAGCTCCAAAATTGAGGTTTGTTGCTCATTTACTCATTTCTTAGTTAATTCTAATAAAATTCATCTACTTATAAGAATAATTTCTATTTGTTTAACTAGATTCTTTCTTCCATTACAAGAGCAAGAAGGAAAAATAAATCTATTTCATTACTTGTCATTTCCTTATATAAAATCAACTTTCCAAATGCAATATAATCTAACTTATTTTCCTCTTTCATTTTACTACAATGTTCATTCATTCAAAATAACCATATTAACTTTATTTTCCATACAATGATATTTTGTAAACAAATTCAACTTCTAACAATCTCTACATTTTCTTCTTTCTCACATTTACAATACAATAAATACTCAATGAAAATATACTTTCTTTTCCATTGTAAAATAGATTAATCTTTCAATACAAGCACTATTTTTCTCACAATACATTCAAGATTTCAACAAGGAGAAAATACTTTCTTTTCTATTTGTAACTAACTTTACAATAACATTCTTTCTTCTTTCTTTTCTCATTTGTTTCTTTCCACATGCAATACAATAACAATAACAACAATTGGATTACAACTTTCTTTTACAAAGTCATTACAATTTCCTCCACTTGAAGTGGGAATCCATACAAAATGTAAATACAAGAATGAATACATTATTACAATTTCTTCCACTCTAAGTGGGTAAAAATACAAGGAAGTTTCACATGGTCACCAACAAAACTCTAATTCTTAAAACACCAATGAGGTAGCTTTTCAAAGAATTTATTTGATTCACAACAAAATAGGGCGAGAGGAAACCCTCTCCACCTAAGCAAGATACCCAATGGAGAGGATAAGCCATCCTCCCCATTATTCCCTAAGCACCAACCACATTACAATGGGAGAATATCTCAAGTCATGGAAACTATTAGCCTCCAAAATACTTAACATATAATTTCACATTCATTCCATTTACATACAAAACACAACAACTATACAAGAATGAAACAACAAAGCAACAAGATCATAAGGCTTATCAAGAAAGCCAAAATATTAAGACCTATGAGGAGTCCACTTATGCCTACCAATGGGAATGGGTGCCCACCTTGAAGCCTCCAATGAAAAACACAATTTCCCCTATCAACTCTTATGCCTCCCTCAAGTACCCCTTATACCTCCATACACTCTTATGCCTCCCTCAAAAACTCTTATGGCTCCCTCATAATAAGAACAAGAAGAAATGCAAGCATTCCTCATACTAGATGGGGCACCCAACCCAAACTCCCTCCACAAGAAAGTGATCTCTTATGCCTCCCTATAAGAAAACTCCCCATAGTCTCCTCCCACTCCCAACTTAGGCATTCTACCCACACCCAACAAGCATTTCAAAGAGAAAACAACATGCAACACAACATATACACACATACAATAAAACAAATAACATAATTTAAACTAAGATGAAGCTCCTACCTCTCCATGGTAGAGCTTGTTCCAAGTATGAAGTTCCAAGCTTGTCTGAAGATCAAGCAAGCATCCACAAAGCTCCAAAAAATCTGCAAACTCTCTCCAATTCCTCTTACTCTCAAAAATTTCAAGAGATTAAAAATGATCATCCAACCCCAAAATAAGCAACAAGAATTCAACAAATAAAGAAAGGAGAGGGAGGGGTGATGTGGCTCCAAGTAGGATGCCACCTCATTTTCTCTCCACTCCACATCACTTGGTCAACCTCACATTCCATTGCACAATTAATAAGTGGTTTAAGGAATGATAAGAACCTTGCACACTCCATTGAAGTCCACTCCCCCAAAGGAAAAAAATTAAATATTTGAAAGAAAGTGTAATTAACATTTAGCCTTTTAACTTCCCAAAACACCTAGAAGAGCCTAAATTGGACCCCCAACCCATAGGTAGGGTTGGCATGGGCATTTAAGAGGTGTGGGAAAACTTTTACTTGTTTTATAAGCTTCCAAATTTGGCCTCTAAGGCCAAATTCGATTTTCCCATGAAGGGTAGAGTGTGCTACACTCAAAACTCAAACACACTTCACTCAACACAAAATTCAAGAGTAAATCAAGTTTAATAAATGAACTCCTTTTTGGTCACATCTTTAATTAGTTTAGAACAATTTTAAATTAGCTTAATTAAGACACTACAACCCATGAATAATAAAGGGGTAACCTCACATCCAAAAGTCTAAATAATAAATAAAATAATTTTCATTACTAAAGGAAAACACATCCTAACATACTAAAAGGGGAAAATTAAAACAAAACAACACATGACCCCTAGGTCACAATTTTCTCCTAACCAATAATTCTAACACACACAATTACACATTGCCATGGTGACCCTAGTTGAATTCTTCTCAAATTCCGATGTGGTTGGTCTCCAATCCCCCGATGTTGTTGTGAATATAATATACCTGCAAAATAGAGGATACCTCCTTCAACCTCGTGGCCACATTAAAACATTCATGCAAAATATTCAATATAAATCCAAAACAAAAATTAATATCATTTATGAAAATATGATATCACTTACAATTTTGAGCACATTTCTATTCCACATTTTATCCACGTAAAAACGATCACAACATTAATCCAATTATCAAAGGTCTACCAAACATGATTAAATATATCACATGTCAGAAATATAGATAAATAATCATGTCAACAAAGAAAGAAGTCTTAGCATCAAATGTCTCCAGTAGTCCATATGCATCATATAAGTATCAAATCGTAATAGTTCAATATTTGATATCTACTAGCATGTTAAATCAAAGAAGATATAATAGATCCATAAGTGTAGTCGATAGTATCTAAAACAATAATAAAAAGGTGTCGAAGGGGAGTGGGTACTTTGCATAACAAGTATTGAATGGATTCAAACTATCTTTCGAGAGAAAATGCATATTAAAAAAAATGAGTGAGAAATATGATATATTTTATGTTTCATATATTAGGGTAGAAATAAAAAGGGGTAAATAAAATTTTAATGGAAAAATGGGTAAGTAAGGTACATGGAAAAAATAGGGGTATTTTCATTCTAATAATATAATGGGAGGGGGTATTATCAATTGAATAATTAGAGGTAAAAACTAGAATTAAGGTTATTCTTTAATACCCTTCGAACGAACGTGTTATACCATACTTTTATTAAGTGAACCCCCAATGGTGTCTATCAAAATAGGATATTTGGAACAATATAATTTCCTCCTTTTCAAAAGCCAACATCATTTTTTCATGTGAAATGCATGACAATGGTTGAATATGGCGGTAGTGAAGTGTTATTTGTTGCTTCTTCAAGTTGTGTTTTTATGCTTCTTCCAATTTCAATGATATCCCATACTAATCAAAGTCAAGGGATCAAGTCAAGATCAATGAAAGTATAATGTTTGATGAAAGCATGATTCCAAACAAAGTGAAGGGGAGAGACAATGCATATCTAGTTGATGGGTTTGAATATTTTTAAATTTTGGGTTATTTATCATGAGATTCGTATCCATTTGATATTTATTAGTTTGGTTGTGGTAAATGTCATAAATTAGGAATGTAGAGATGTTATGTTAACATGTATGTCACCAAATTGAAATAAAGATGCAAACATTGGAGCGTTCATTTCATGTTTGAGTGGGAGTGGTATAAAAATGGCTCATTCACATCATCATCAACAACAACAAACTACAATTATGTACACAAGTTTCCTCTTCAAAAGTTACAGCTTGTTAAATCAAAAGTGCCCAAACCCTACGCTTTGATTATCTCAGAGAGGGGGAGCATGTAGTGATGTCATTATAGTGTTGCAAATAACATAGGTGGAAGATCTATATGCGTAGTGGAGGACACAATTCTGAGGGCCTCTGCCCTACCTCTCACACCCCCAATTTTACTATCATCGACCTCATGAAATTGGATCCAGTCAAGGTCGTATAAATGCCAAGATGTCATGAGTTGTGTTTAGTGCAAATATGGGCCAACGAAACTTTTCCATTACAAACAAGATGACATCCCTCAGTTTCCAAGCTAGAGTATGTCTGACTATAAGCATGGGAAACCATTTAAGTGGATATGGAGTAGGTTTTCTCTTTAGGAAATATGGCTTTCCTATGAACAATGTATGGGTAGTAGAGATAAGGATGACGAAATGTGACATGGAGAGGCTCATCATTAACAAACTATGATTCCTTGTACAATTTTCCTCTTTAGAATTTATGATATGTGAAATCAAGTGTGCCCAAACCATACATTTTGATTATCTCGAGAAAAGGGAGCATATATTGATGACATTACAAACAACTTCCACCGCACCCCTTTTTTCCTTCTACCAATTGACAAAAATGACACATGGTCCATATGCTCCTTGTTGTAACGAAGAATATTTTCGCATAGGTTTCTCTCAACATTTTCCCCACCCTTGTACTTCTCCTCCCTCAATTCCCTTCTCCATTGTCCTTCTTCCTCCTAAAATGTTTTCCTCGATCAATTTTAACTTCTTCAACACATCCTCCTTCGACATCTCCATTGCTCCACTCACATGCGATTGCTAATGTCTTATTCCAACACGTTTTTTTTAATTTTTCAAAACTAAAAATATAGGAACATCCATGTGTCCCAACTTGTAAGATGTGACATAACAACCATAACAGGTCCCCAAAATTTAATGCACCCTATTAAGTCCCGTATTATACACATTTATTCCAATAATTTTCTAAATTTTTTTGGTTCTTTAATATCCACTAGAACAATCTCGACCCTTTTGCACATCTATGAGGTAACACTACATCCATTAATTTTCAATTTTTGTATGCACATGAGCTTTTCGTGGTCTGGATTTCAAAATATGTGGCCATTTTAGCATTTGTTTTCAATATTAAAGTTTGGTTATTTAAGATTGTTTGTTAAATTGAAGTCAAATTCAATGATGTGGAAATTATTATTTTTGAACTTTATGGTAGCAGTATTTTCTTCAAACTATGATATAGTACATTTTCTATAGATTGTGATAGCAATACATTTTTCGCACACTGTGATGGCGTGATAAATGTTCATGACTAGGACGATAACTATGTTAATTTTATGTTCATCATGCCTCTTTTAAAAATTACATTATGATGAAGGCACAAAATTACACCATATAGATCACTACAACTCCATATCTAATACATGAGAATGGATGTTAACAATCTTATAAGCAAGGTAGAAACTTTCGTACATGTGTATAATACAACAAACTTAAAATATAAGAAAAAAAATCTATCGAAAAATATAATAAATACGAAAAATATGATAAATTATATATTTCAAACATATAATTAATAAAAAATAATTCTATAATAATTACAATTAATATTATATAAAAACATTACATATAAATAAATTATCAAAAAAATAAAAACAAGGTATATATTAACTTAAAATAGTGCAGCCAAAGATAAATTCATTATAAACTAATAATAAACTGAATTTGTTTTGTGTAATGCACTTCTTACTAAGTAACATATATTAAAATGTTTCATAAAATAAAAAATCTTATCACTTTTTCACATTTTCCTCCAACAAATTTTAAAAGCAATTAAAAAACTGAAATCATTCCTATGAATGCATGCAAATATATAGACAAAAGACAACTTTAAAGAGATACCATTTAATTCTACCCTACACTCTTTTAATATGGATGATTCGAAAAGATTTGGCAAAATGCTTGCTTGGCATTGACAAAAAAAATATAGCAGACTCGACAAAACTCTACATGATCATCCTTTCTTCACCATATCATCTATAAAGAATGGTCATGATGCATGTTTTTATGGGAGGAGCACTATACATAAGTGCAAATTGAGTGGAGGGTAGCCGCTTATCCTCTGACCTATCTAGGGCTCACCGACCTATTCTACAAGTAATTGTCTTGACCAAGTGCACTATATATAATTCAATTAGCTCTTTATCTCTTTATATATAGGGTCCACAACTACCATCTAATACATATTGTGGAAGAAATATAATTTTTCTCTTACTTTTCTATATGAAATATTGGCAATTAGGAATAATGCCATCTCTCACGTAGCAAAAAAAAACAAAAATTGAATTTAGTACGCAAAGGTTTGGCTCCAGTGATTTTGATTGTTGACTTACTAAAAAGGTTAATAGATATCACATATAAAAACGGGTTCTTACCCATGAATTTTTAGGATGAGGTGAAGGTGTATCTAAATAATGAAATAAATTGATTTGTATTGACATTTTTTTTTTTATATTCTTTGTTTTTGGCATGTGTGGGAAGATTTTATCAATATTTAGCTAGCTTAGAGTGATTTACTAAAAGGTTATGTATATCAATCTAGTCTAACACATGTTTTTATTATCAAGTTCTTTATTATATGATACATAATTATTTTTATGTTTAACATCGTAAGTTGGATATGAAAATTTAAACTATTGAAGATTAAGTGGTGATAGAAAAAATGATAGTTAGCATAAAAAAATGTGGCATCGTGGTTTGTAAAAACTCTTCCACAAGGATAACATTTTTTAGAATAAAAACCCTAAATAGGCCAAAAAAATTTCAAACTAAAAACCTAATTGAACATGCCAAATGAATATAGATATTCCAACTCTCATGTCATCTCTCCTATCTCGAACACTCCATTAGTCCATTCCAAACCTTGACATTCCCAATAGAACCTACACAACCGATTGTTTCCAAGGTCGGGCAACCTCTATGATAAGTTCTTAGCCCCATTGATGCTTGTGCACTCCACATCGATTTAAATATAATAAAAAGAGGGATTTGAGAGTTATTTGTATTTTGTGCAATATCTGGAAAACATGAATTTTCCAAAACTCGATTCACAGATACGAAAGCAATTTTTTTATAAATGTATGATTTAAAATAGAGTTTTAGAGTTATTATCTATTAAAATAAATAATTTGTAAAGTAGTATCGAGCCGCTTAAAGAATTATATGGGGTTGAATGCCACGATATTTGAATCAAAGATTATAATATGTCAAACCAACAACCACTTCTAACTAACAATTTTTTTATCTTGAATTTTCCAAAGGATTTAAAAAACACAAGGGAAGCTGCACATGTAAAGGTTTCCTACTTGAATTTCACAAATATAATGTAAGAGGTATAACTCAATCCTCACAAAATTCATTTTTCTTCTCTATATGTCAACTAATTGGAATTTAAGATTTATCTCTAGTCTATAGGAAGTAATATTAAGGTTTTCCCTTATATTGCATTGAATTATTTTTAATCAAAACAAAAATTAATTTTATCATGCTTCACATATGAGATGATGATACTAGATTCATTATATTAGTTATCTCAAAATTTACATCCTTCATTTTGACATTGATAAAATATTTGTCACATCGATTCATGTCAATATTCTTATATATTAATAAACATTATTTTTTTGTGTTTGTAATGTTAATGTTCTTGATGATAACACAAAGAAGTCACATTATCACGGTGTTTAGATGTCAATATTTGTTTGGGTTACTAAAGTTTTTGCAATGAATATAGTATGATTGAGTCTCCATTCAAGGACAAAGATACATTGTAATGCATTGGTGCATGGGAAATCGTAGAGCATGGTTTTATTCTTAGTGTTTTTGGGAGTTATTTGACCCTCTCTTTTGGTGATACACATTTCCTATGTAGAGATAATAGAGGTTTAAAAAAGAGTTTGTAGGGTTACTGATGCAATATTATCTGAATTAATTCACAGTATTACATCACCAAAAACATTGGCTGTAGTTTTGTAAATTCCTTGGTTAAACAATTATTTTATATTATTTGTGCACAAATATTATTTTACAAAAGAGTTTGTTTGTATAATTTTCATGAATCTTGTTCCAAGCAAGTGTACATTGTAATGTTTCATGATTATCTATGTGCATGGTTATGTAATAATAATCTATATTGACGTGTTTTGAATTTATTTTTATTTCACAAGATTATTTATAGTGTTTAATGATATAAGATTATATGCACAAGCATTACTAGATGCAAGCAGTCAAAGGAATTTTGAAATTTCTTGAAGAATTTATCAAGGACAATGATATCATCTAGAGTTCATAACTGAGCTTTGCATATATAAAGGGTAATTGTATTGGCAATGATAGGTTTTGTTACATATCAACAAGGAAGGTGAATTAAATACAAAATAGATTCACATGGGTTGTGTGTGGCAACGAATCTATGTTTTGATTAAGATATTGCATTAAATGTGTGCTCTTTGATAACATGTATCTAACCTTTTTAATTTAAAACTCACTAGATTTATCTATAGATGTTGGATACTAATTTATTGGAGAATTCCGTCAAACATTCCTATGTGCAATGGCAGCAACACATCATGTAACTTGAAAATATTTAAATATGACATTTTTCTTAGTCAACATGGATTTTATTTTATACAATAATTGTAACCATTGAGTTAATTCCATTCTTATCAAATTATGTTTTGTCTCTATTTTTCATATATAATATTGGGATGAATGGTATTGTTATATGGGACAATAGTAGATTAAAGGTAATATTGTAACTCATTGGTTTTGGTTGTATAGAATGCCACTAATTTTGTGTTAGGCATTATTACTAAATGATTATTACTCTAATCTAGATAAGTCATTTTATTGGTTATTTGTGTTGTGGTGTTAGCTTTGTAACAACTATGCGTTATCAAAAAGATATTAGGATCAAGAGTTTAATGATCATATTCCTATGAGATAGATATTCATGATTATTTGCATTCTATGATTCATTAAAAATAAATGATCTTATATTTCTATAATTTATGTTTTCATTTTTGTGACGTGCACTCCACTAAGTATTCAAAGGATTTCGTTGTCTAAGGTTTCCTGAAATTTGTACCCTTAAATGTGAAAACATTATTTTATGTCAAATATGTATTGATATTATTTTGAAGTTAGATATCTCATTGTTGTTGCTTTTCACATTAGTGGGTATGAGATAAAGGTAATCGAAGAAATATTACAATGATAATTGGAGAGTGTAGACACCTAAAGGTGGTAATTAGGTTCCCGATAATTATTGATTTCTCTTATATCACTTAATTATGACTCGTGTGCATAAACAAAGCATAAAAACAATATATTATTTATCTTCTATGTCATATAAATAATCCTCATTCTTTCACTAATTTTCTAATCATACACCTAAACCTAAAGGGTTTATCTAAAGACTTTTAAATACCTCTTACCTCCTATAGGCCTCTCCCATGAATCTCAATGGAAGTTCTATATTTTATACACTAACCGCTAGTAGGAAACTAGAACTTTATGTCGATGTCTTGAGCTAGGTTTACTACTATCTACTTCTAAATGTTTAAATTTCATATGTTTATCCTTATAACCATTTGTAACATTTTTTCCTTAATAGGAATCTATATCCCATATTAAATTTTAAAATCGAAGCAAACACTCTTATTTAATAACTTAGAAACATTAAAAATATTCGATATCTTACTTGAGAAGTAGGAGAAACTATATATTCACCTTCAAATATCTAGGAAATATATCCTAAACATCCTAAAACCAAGACAAAATATAAACAAAAATCACCAAGTATCTATAAAGGAATTCTTACTTTTTTGAAAGCATCCAAATAAAATTCAAAATAATTCCGAATTCTCATCAATCATAACCAATAATATTTACATCAAATGTGACTTCAACGGTATCTATTCACCAACACTATACTTGAGGAAAATTACGTCAACACTTTGCCAACAAAATATACTCTATTTATCTAGAACTATGATTTCTCTTTATATTGAGGAATGATAGAAAAGATATAAGGCGTGCATTTCATTATGGAATTTACACTTTCATGAGCACTAATTGAAATACATGGAGTTTGAGCATCTGTTTTGGGTCATGTAGTGTAGTGCTTGGTCAAAATCAACAATAGATTTAGCGACCAAGGGCATTGTAAATTCACCGCAAAAAAATCCTCTTATTATATTTTTGAGTTCTTGAATTTCTAGTGTGGAAGAATCATATTTTTAAAAAATTAGGATCATGCATGAAGATTATGCAAATAGTAAAGTGTAGTAATGATCGTATGTCAAAAACACTAAACTCATCTTCACTAGAAGTGAAAATAATAACACAGAAAGTTTTTCAAAATAACCTAGTAGTGTCTAGTGCATATATTTGAACCCTTCACTAACATCAAAAAAATTTTATATATATATAATACGAACCATATTCATCCTAGTTATATATTTTTTTAAACTAATTTTGATGTAGAACATTTCGACACATATAGAAAGATAATTCAACCTATATTCTTGTGCATTATTATATTTTATATGTTCTTAATTTGACAAACTTTCATTGTTACATTTACATATTTTATTTGATCTTAATGTAATGCTATTTACTCATAAAGTTTGACCGCACAAATATTCATTCAAAATTCACTCGTAATTAGTGTAGGCACTTCACCTATTTAGTGTCACTTAGGGTGAAATAATTTTATGAACCTTTCTTGATTGAATCCAACTTACTTTTTTCCCTTGATTTTAATTTTTATCTTCTAGAATTTCAATTTTCATATTTACATACCGTCTTTTTATCGTAAATCTTATTTTACATTTTGGCCTTAGATTTTGTGTGTCCTTAACTTATGTAGTATACTCTTTTTTAGAATTTCAATCAATCATTCCAAACCATTAGTTTTTTATGGCCTAGTACATTATAGTAGGCTTTATGTGTGTTTTCTATGCCCTTTAGGTATACTCATAGGATCAGCGCACATGTGATGAATCCCAATTCATGATCTATAACTAAATGTTACCAAATGAAGATAATTGTATATAACTCCATGACGATCTTCAAAATAAAAATTATGGAAAGATACATTTTTATTTTCTCAATAGTAAATATATTGAGAAATTTTAATTTTTATCCAAATTTAGAAAATTTATGTTATCACCTAATCAGAAGAGGTTCACTTCACCGGATCTACAAATGTGGAGAAATTTATAACTTTATCCAACATTGAATCACATCGACCACACTGGATGTCCTCTTGTTTGATCACTCTAAGCATCCGGTGTGATTGGATAACATGGGTACTATCTCCAAGTTGTGGGACTTGCTTACTTGAGATAGACCTCCCGAGAGAAAGCTTCCATACAAATTCCAAGGGACCGGAGAGAGAGGATGCATAAAATGAAAGCCTACACTAAAGCGGTGATACACCGAGAAAGAGGGTGTGAGAGTAATCTCTGTGAAATGAGGCAAAGTGCAAAGTGAATTCCTGCAAGAACATAGACACAATATACTTGTAGAAAGATTAAAGGGCGAGAAGAATGCAGGAAACACGGCGAGGAAGATATATCCACAGGAATTCTACAAAGCAATTTGACGAGCTTTGTTATGTACCAATAATCATGATGTAACTATAACTAAATGTGTACCCAAATGAAGATAATTGTATATAACCTCCAATGATGACGTCTTCAAAATTTCTAAAAATTATGGAAAGATACATTTTTATTTTCTCAATAGTAAATATATTGAGAAATTTTAATTTTATCCAAATTTAGAAAATTTATTCAAAAGTATATCCATTTTTGTGGCGTAGAGGATTAATAAAACTATCTAAATTCTCCTTAAAGGTAAATCCCATACGTATAAAAAAATCAATGCAAGGATCCCTTTGAGTTATTAGTACATTGTACACATCTACATCTAGTGCACCTACATATATTATCCCTACATATACCTTTGGTATTTGAGAACCCTAAAAAAATATTTATTCCAAGTAATCGCTTAGTCGATTTTTTCTCTGTCGAACCGGAAGTCCTCCAATTCTTATAATGCATACATACGGAACATCACATAGCTTAGCCATATACTACACATTCCCTCATGTTGAGTGTTTCCTCTTGGACGGGGAGTTATGAGATAAATTATCTCAATTATAGTCAAGTAGGTATAAGATTTCACATGTCATCGATTCAATGCTCTTCTTCATAATCCACTAGCACCTAAGGTGTCCTATTATCCTTTACCTATAGGATACATTTCTTGTAATATTCCTATCTACTACGGTAAATGATATGTGAGAAACATCTATACTAATGTCATGGATGTTTTCTATACTATGTCTACATGATATACTTCTTACTAAGTTATTAATATAAATTATAAAGGATTATTCTATACAATTTCTTTATTACCTCCCTCTTTAATCCATTAGGAGACTTATTCTATCGATTTAATACATTTTTAGGCCACTTTTCAATTAGTATTGGTGAGAAAGTATTGTATGCTTGCATGAGCAAATATAAGAAAGAATAAATATGAAAATTACTGCTTATATGTTACATTACAATATGATGCTTAAGTTTATGAACAATACCATTGTAGGAATTTAACTTAAAGATATATTCACAAAAAAATTATTATCACCTACGATTTACACCCATGTCAAATTTCACCAGAACTAGGCCATTCTTTTCATCTTGTCTACACACCCATATAAGTGCTTAAATGATTTTTAAAAACTAGGTACTTATCCCTTTGTGTGTTTCAACTAATATTTATATTAATTTATCGTACTTGGAAGTATGAATTATTTAATTTTAATTTTAATAAATGGTGTTTATGTTTAGTTCAAAATAATCATCCTATAAAATTATTTAAGTACTATTCCTAATTCAATAATTCTCATCTAGAAAATTATGAAATAATTAAAACATTATGTGAATGTGAGCTTTGTTCGAATAAATCCTTAATTTATATAGGGTTACATTTTAGTGTGGTGTATTTATAGTTAATATAAATTTTATATTTTCTCTTATTTGGTGCTCTCATGTCTTCTTGTAATGATACCACATGAACATTATAACTCATAAAATATATATTATTATAGTAAATGATGATAAGAGATGACAAAATTTCATAAAACACAAGGAGGGATAAGTACTTGCTGATTTGACAAATACAAGATATAATTTTAGGTTTTTGTATTGATATTTAATTTATATGTTTATCATTTCTCTTACTTCATGCTATCACAGATTCTTCTAATGTTTATAAATTAATATTACAACTCATAATATAGTTATTATTATAGAAAACTATGATAAGTGATGAAGAAATTTCATAAAGACTTAAGGAGGAACAAGTACTTAGGTGTGTAGATAGGTTGAAAATTCTAATGATAACTTTGACATGCTTGGATATAATAATGTAACTAGTATATTCTTCTATATGGAACTTTAAAGTTCATGTTAGGACTTAGCATAGTCATTTCCTTCTCTATATGGTTTCGAACATTAGAATAATGGAGTTTCATAACTTTGAGTTCTTATTCGTGGTATGGAGATTATGTTTGTTATATGTCACTAGTCCTTGAAATTGTGTGATAATGACCTATAACGAGAAAAACCATTTCATTTATATTCAAGAACTTCATGAGAATAATTATATGTAGAAAAATATGAAATCTATAAGTGGTGAGGTTAGATTAACCATCATTGTCAACCCTTTATGAAATGATCTAGCTGATATATTATATCCACTCAATTTTGTGTAATCCTAAAGTATTTATCCTAGTGTAGGTTAAATAGTATATTAAAATCTAATCCAACCCCTATTGTTCTCTCATGTCTCTTGACACAATGAGTAATGAGTAAGTCATAAAATAAAATATAAATGGAAAGAGTTTTCCAATCTTGATAAATCAAAGATATAAAATAGAGTTCTATGGATATTTTTTTCTCTCATGCACTCACTTTTATATTCTTCTACAAAATTATTTTGTAAAAAAATTAATTAGAAAACCAAAATAAATATTGTAAAAATTAAAATATCATTCTAAATAATAATAATTATTTTTTCAAAAAAAAAAAAAAACATCATACCCATATCTAATATTTGACCATAGATTTCCCTTAATAATTACAAAACCTATTATTTAATTTTTTTGAGGAATGCTCCATAGAATACAACATGATATTCTTTGGATTCCTTCATTGCTATCATAATGATTATTTCAATACAATAGTGGCATTAAAAATTAGTTTTAAAATGTTGTATATAAATATTAAAATTTTGTTTTAATTTTAAACATTATAATATAAAATTCATAATATACTTTAAATTTAAAATATATTAATATAGCTCCTTTTTTAGGTACACATCTGTAAAATAAATAAGAATAAAGTCATGTTCTTATTATCAATTCCTATTCTCTCTCTTCCATGGAGGGGTGTAGGTGGAGAGGGGTTCAACTAATAGTCATATTTAACAATGCATGGAAAAAATATGAGAGGTGGGTCTATACCATTGAATGTGCTATTAGTTGTAGGAATTTGAGGGCATCATTGGGTAGAACAAGAAGGTGTTGAAAGAAACATGAGGAAGATGGCATATAATAATTTGAGTGATAGGAATGTAATTGAGGAATACAAGGTATACCTCCAAACGTATTCATAAAGGATTTATTAGTTCAATGTTTCATTGGACTTGACTAATAATGTTAGTATAAATGTGTAGATTGAACCAAACCTAAATATGATTATAATAATGAGTTGTGTACTATAAATAAATTATTTAATTAAATATTAAAAATGAAAAACACTTATATATGGAAAAAATATATTAATATAATTAAATATTAACACAATATTTATATACGCTTACATAATTGCTCTAATTTTGCTTAATTTTACAAAACTCTTATCTAGATTTTATGAAATTTTTGAAATTTCACTCGATTTCAAGAAAATGTATTCCTTAAATCTAATATTAATTATGAGTTATCTTAAGGACACCACCTCACATGAAAATGAATGGAGAAGGGGCTCTTTGAATTTTGTATAGTAAGGTAACTTCGTATCAAGTATACTATCATGTGGCAAAAATAGGATTTGATTTCTATTATTAAATTCTGATTTCATACATTACAAACTTGATGAGTTACTGATAGAATATACGAATGGTGGAAATATTTAATGGTATTTAGGCCTAATAGTGATATGGAGCATTCCTATATATAGACTACATATAGAATACACTACTTTGTTAGAATTAACTCGATGTCATCCTCTTAGGAATGTCATCCTAATATATGGATCACTATATATGAAGCATTCCTATATGTTAAATTTGTTGATATGTATATATAGGATTACATTCCTAAGAGTTAATTCTAACAATTTGTATGTATATATAGACAAACTTGATGTCATTCTATATATACATACGATTTGTTAGAATTAACTCTTCTATGAAAAAATCAAGAGTATAAACACTACTTTAAATATAGGTATACACGAATAAGAATATGCAAGTAATATTGTTAATAATTTGAGATCTTGACATGGTAAAATAATTTCATGTTTGAGGGGAAAAAAAGTATACCACTCCATGTTTTCGTGTTCTTATATGATATCTAATGATATGTAGATTATGCAAATGAATTTTTTTATTTTTTTTTAATGTTAATTATGAATTATAAAGGTTTGAAAAATACATATCAAAAGAAACTTGAGGATCTCATCTCTAAAATTACTCATTACTTTATATTATGTAGCTAATGAGTACAAGGATAAAGTTCCATATGAATATTGTTTGTAGGATAGGTTAAAAACATTTATGGTCTCCTAAAATTTATATAAATATTATTATTTTTTTACTAATATTTAGATCTTGATTATGCAAATGGTATGCATGGTTTAATTAAGATAGGTGATTGGGTATGCGTGGGTAATTATAGATCTTACTTTTCAGATGAAATTTATAGTTTGTTTTTTAAGAATTTGGTTTCCCACATAATTTATTGACATAATGTCCAAATATTTTGACATTTTTTTGTTTAAATAATTTTTCATGATGCAAGTTATGTGTTTCCACCAATGTTCATAGGGTTATGCCCATCTTTCGTGTATATGGGGAGGCTCCCATTATTGAATACAAACTATCCTAATTCTATAGGTTGGAAAAAATGTTGGGGATCACAGAAAAACACTTCCCTAAACCTCGTGACCATGTAATTATATGGGGTACAAGGGAGGAATTCATAGTGAAGATGGGTAAAGGAGGGAAATTAGGAAAGGGAATGTTATTGTTGTGAGTAAACAATAACATAGTTAAAACACAATAACAAGTGTAGTTCAAAATTCATCTAGAGGAAAGAAACAATGCAATTAGTGAGACTAACAAACTAGAGACACATATTTATTTAGGTTCATCAATCAAGGATACAATGTTCCTTCTTTATCGCTATACTTGAAAAGTCCAAAAAAGAGAAGCATTAGAGGAAAATTTGAGAAAGGAAAATAGAAGAAATATGTATTTTATTTCTTGTGTTGATGATACAAAGCTCAACATAAAAATCACAATCCATAATTTCTAAATAAAAGTAAAAGTTTTATGACCCTTTAGAATGGATAAGCCATTCCCATTTATAGCCTTGCAAATTTTCTTTTGATCTACCCCCGCTTGACCTTTCAAATTATTATTAAATTTGTGACTTTCCATAATCCTAGGAAGTGAGAAAATAAGTCCCCTTTTTATAAATCAAAAGGGACTTTTACAATGTAACATAAGGAAGTCACTTAAGTGAATAAGACAAATTACAATGATTGCTTACAATGAAGAATTATAAGGGGGAGAAGAAAGAGGGAGAAATATAGAAAGATATAAAGAAGTTGACTAACTACTTTGATGAATAATAAACTCACGTAGGGTCCCAAGGAAGATCCTAGAATAACAGAATTTTTATCATTAACTTCCTTGTTGAATTGAGCCACTGCAAATGCTACCTTCTCAAAATGTGGGATGCACACATGTTCCAAAGTACTTGAGCTAGGTATCGGAAATGATACCAAGCCATGTATACTATGTGAAAAAATTATCATGATATTTTGCAAGATTGGAAATAGATCCCCCTAATCTCTGCAAGAGATTCCAAAGTATTTTCATTGAATGAAGAGGGATCTCTTACAACTATCTAGACCATCTCTTGAAATGAATTTAAGAGTCCTTTTAAGCATGTGTTATCATTTTTAGGGTTTTCTAGCTATTTCACACCTTTGATAATATTATTAAAAATGTTATATACATGTTTTTCATAATGCTCAAGCTCATAAATGGCTTCATTGAACACATCACACATTACGCACCATTACATGGGACCAAATGTGGGACATGTTCTCAACAATGGATGAGAACACTTTATGATTTACAAAGAAGGAAGAGTCAAGATAGGTCATTTTAGAGAACAATATAAGAATACTTTGCCAAATTTCCTTATCTTTATCAATCTCCTTCATTATATCCATTATCTTTGACATATTACCTATGACATATTAGAATAATTAGAGCACCTTAGGGAAAAAAATATTTCTCTTTTCAATAATCATGTTCACCCATTTATTATTAGCTCTTACCTACATGATGAACATTTTTTTTATTGATTATATCGAATAAAACCTATAACTAGGAGTGATTGTCTTAATTAGAGACAAGAATGAAAAACTTGGTTTAAAAAGGATAGTACATATGAATAAATGTTCTTCATGTGCTCAAATTGTTCAAGGGTAATCTTGATAACCAAATTTAAAAGGATATGAAAAAGTAATTATTTCTTTTAAATTTTCACGGGGATGCTATAAAAAAGTAGGGCCTCAATGGAAATTAATTTTACATCATATTAAAGGTATTTAGGATTACAACCTACATGTAAAATTTTAGGTAAAATGAATTCAAGATGAAGGAGATATGAGACAAAAGGTTTACAATGGAGGGTTCTATAAAAATGGAGAACATAAAAGTAGAATAAATAATGGATGCAAAACAATATTAAAAGTGATGTTCAAAATGGCTAAGTGTTAATTCATAATCTCCTCACAACACTAACCTAACTAACTCACCCTTGACCATCCTATCTTAACCCATATTAATTAATTATGAGAGTGGGTGAAAACTTTCTAAATGGGTATGAGATTTCCACATGTCCCTTACCACATTTAGTAAGGGAAAAAGGAACATTAGGTTGTGAAATTTTTTCAAGGGTGAAGTATTCATAAGGATGAGGTTGAAACACATTAGTTGAGAAGTAGAACATAACAACCTATTGGACAAGTTTGAATCTTTTAAGTGATGAAATATATTTCTCCATATGTTGGCACATTTTGATGTCCCCATGTCCCATTTGGAAAGGGAGAACAAGGGAAATCATTCTCTTTAAAATGTGTCATGGGTTAGATATCCAATAGAAATGGGCTATAATTAAGCGTGAGTTGTGTGGACACTAAATCATAGACTTGGGTATATTTATATGTCCTAATCACATACAAATATTCATATGATTCATAACCAATAAAACTAGTAATTGACATTTATCTTTGCCCTCTTTATTGTCTTTCTAGTTTCTTATTTGGTCTTCTAAACCCTAGAATCCAGTCCGATCTTCCACTACATAATATTTCTTGCTCGACTTGAGTGCCCAACTAGGATACTAGTACCTAGTCATGCTCATCCCATCTAGGCACTCCCAACATCTTTGTATCTCACTCACCCCTTTTCAACCTACTTTATCAATTGGGAAAATCATTTTCTTATGGGTTGGTATTTTAGTTGTGAATTACAAAATTCAAATAAGTGAATCATATAAATACAATGGTATGTGACCATAAAAAAGGGACCAAGCTCTAAGCATCTACTATCACCACCTAAGGTTTCATCCAAAGGAATTCTAAGAGCATCAAATAATCCATTTATTTATCAATCAAGGGAAAAGGCGGTGCAATTTTATACATACACTTCAAATGAGGAGTTATAAGTGAACTATGTGATCAACCACCGACATACAAGTGACTAATAAAGAATATTAGCGAACTTCTTGATATACTACAAAAACTAGTTTCTAAGGTATTTTACATTTGCAATCACCCAAAGTAGTCTCTAGCACCTAGTTGCCCCCGACGCAGATCAGGTACCCAATTGCAGGAATGTTTTATATTTATAAAATTTTCTAAGTGCGGTTGTAATAGATTCCTCCTCCCGTTTAGTAATTTTCAAGCCCATGATACCTTAGGATTTATTAAAAAATTAGCTAAGTCAATTTATCCCCTCTCTTGCACCTATGGTTTCATTTTTATCTTGCTTATTACTTAGGTACAATATGTACTTCATTGATTATGTATTGTGTTATGAATCAGTAATTGGGGTTTAACAAAATTCAATATTTTTTAAATCATTTGGTGAACCCATCTTATTCGAATGCTCTTGGATCTTCATTTCATCACTTTTTTAATTTTTCCTAGGGTCCCCTCATCATGGATATTTCCATTCATGATTTCTTTCTAAGCAATCCTAAGTGTAGAGATAAAATTATATCTTACTTGGCTAATACTTACATTCCTTCTACTACTCATCCAGACATAGTTTATCAGACATTTGTAGATGCATTTTCTCAAAAACTTACTTTTCCATCTAACATAGCTACCAATCTTTCTATTTATGACAATGATCCTCCCCTATATATACAAATATAAATCATTAACTAGGTTATTAAGAAAATTTAAGTCCGTAATGGATATGAGCTCAATTTTTGTACATTATTATTCATTTAGAATATCATCCTCTTCTAGGATATTGTTAACCCAATGTCCATTTTTGTGTACATATGATTCTCCTACACATTCATGTATAGGCACTATAACCTTTCCACTCATAATTGGGCCAAAAAATATTCCTATTGTATTTTTTGTCATCATTTTTCCCGTAGTTCCCACTCATCTTTTACACTAATTTTTTTTATGCTCTTGTTTACTAGCTGCTTTTAGGCATGGATATTATTCTAGATAGCATGTGATAGACTATGTGGACATCTAATTTTTATCATGATTTTATTTTTTATCATGAATTGGATGGATGCCTAGATGACATTGGTAGACATTTTATACATGTTTTTTAGTGTTTCTTGCTACTTAAATATTGACATTTTTAATTCATGACAGATTCTGAACTACGTTTAGATGATTGAACTAACCATGTGTTCATTGATATTGTGGTTTATTAATTATGTGATGATATTAGATGATCAACAAGTATATGAATTTCATGGTTTTCGTAAAATAGGAATTGTGATTATTGGTAATTATAAATGATTAATTTATGTTAGAATTGCATAATCTTCATAATGACATAACTATGATGTATAATGGGGATTATATGATGGATACTTTATATGTTTTTTATTTCCATTACATATTAATGTGGATATAAGGCCAAAGGTGGTATTATTTATGGTTGTAGCAAAAAAAATCACACAAACAAGGTTGTACTAGGAAGGCCTATCATGAAGGAATGTCATGTGTTCACAACGTGGTCACCTTGGCATCTGTATGTATGTATGTATGCATGTCATAATATTGTGTGTCATTATTAGGATGAATCCATGGGGGATCACCTCACATGTGCCCATTCCTTGAAAAGGAGTAAAAATTGTGGAAAAATGGAGTATTCACACTAACAGAGCCTTACAAAGGCTAGGAATGTACAAAATCAAGCTCAAGAAATCAAATAATGGTGTGGAATGGAAAATTTAATAGGGGATTTTCCCATTCCTGGAGGAATGCAAATGAAATCAAAATATTAGGTTTTTATTATTTTATCAACTCTAACCAAACCACGGAGTAACCCAACTCACCAATGGGTTAGACAATTGACATTAAATTTGAATTGGATTACTTTGGTGATTGGTAATTTCATCTAGAGTAAGGTCACTGCTAGGGTTTTCTGCATTTGAGAGAAATTGGTTTGCTTATAGCTTCCCTAAGTAAATTAAAAAATTAAAGTAACATTATCATAGTAGAAATTGGTTTTCTTACCTCTCGCCACTAGGGTTACTTCTGGCTAACTGAAATATTTTGAAATGTCCATACTACATTTTCTTTTTCCTTGAAGTTGATTTCTTTTCTCATTTGTAATAAGGGCCATTGAATGGATGATTTTGAAGTCTACACATGTGAAAAAAAATATAACTTTCAAATACCAACAATGAAAAATATTTACCCAAACACAAGCCAACATAGCTTAATAATGAAAGATGAAAACAAAAAGAGCACTCGTATGGCAAAGGAACATGGATGAAGGTCAGTAGAATATAGATTTACAAGATGCAAATACAAATAAATTGTATTGATCGGAAACACATATATCTATTACCGATTGGAAACACATATATTTGTTGCTGAACCGTAACACATATACTTGTTACCAACCATAAACACGTATATCTGTTACCGGCCGGTAACATGTATATTTGTTACTAGTTGGTAATAGATATATTTGTTACATATCAGTAGATACAGATATATTTGTTCCCTGATCGATAACTCATATATTATTTACTCGTTGACAAGAGATATATCTATTACCATTTAGTAACACATATATCCATTAATGACCTATAACACGATACATGTTGTCAACCGCAACAATTGCACATTTGACTTTTTGTCTTGTAACACGATACGCTTCTCTTACCTCTTGAGTCTCTCACTTTTCACGAATCCTTCAGCTTGTGGTCTTATACTTTCAGATTATTCACATGCTTATAATGTAAAAAATAGGACTATACTATGGTGAATTAATCATATATATATTAGAATGTTATAACATGAAGGTGAATTTACTAACTTTAGTCATCCCTTAGTGGAAATACGTTGGCAAAATAATATTCATATTTTTTTAGGTCCCATAAAATTTTGGCAAATGTGTTATCGTATGGTAGTACAAATATCTCCGATTCAAATTTCAAAATCCTTAATATTCATTTTTGACAAATATTCACCCCTAAAATTTACCTTGGATCTCTATTTATCCTCTATTTTCTTTTTTTCTAGTTCCATGCAGCTTATGGAGCTGTAGTGGTGATGCAATGTTGTTGTTTCATGCTTCCTTTTTACAAGATGCTCCATGCTTTTGTTCTTAACTATTATATTTGGCTTTTAGGCCCTTTTTCTCTAGGGTGTGGTCCCCCAAAGTCAAAAAACCACTGAAATTTATTTGTAAATATGGTTTTTGAACCTTCTTTCTATTAGGGTGCGGTCCCTATGGAAAAACCATTTACACCAATAATAAACAAAAGTAGTGTTGTATTTAACAACTAGAAGTGTAATATAATAAATTATAGTCAACTGATGGAATTTACACATGAAACCGAGTGATGAGGGAGAGCGATGGTTCTATGGGAATTGTTTTTGAGGTGTTGGTTGTAGAATGTCTATTGACTAATGCTAAACCGGCTTTTGAAATGTGCCTGTCTCGAAAGTGTTAAGGGCTTTGATCCAAAATCTGCACTGGTGGATACTTTTAAGGTACCACCGACAAACATGTGGGTCCTTAATCACCTTCAATTTTTCAAAATCGTTCTTTATTCCAAAGTATAAATGAAAATGAGGAGGTGACCCACATCCATGTGCCCAGGGATGCTTGTATCGGGAAATGGGCAAAGTGAATCTTGCACTCATTGGTAAGTTCATGGGATCTAGACCCAATATAACAACCATACCTCGATAATATGGAAATATAAAGGATATATGGTTATTACAACCATGCCTTGAGGTTTTTTCCTTACAAAATTTAATCAACAGTCAGATCTGGAATTGGTACTTTTAGGTGGGCCTTGGTGCATGGGTAATATGGGACTCTTTTTAAAAAGGTGGTACCCAGGTTTCAATCCAAATACTAAAAATATCCACACTATACCCATCTACCGTAGTTTTCCTTTTCTTCCTTATTTTTTTGGGATGATGAAATCCTCTCTGTATATTTATAAATATATTGGATCTCCGATTGGACTAGATAGGCCCACAAAAAATAGATCTAGGCTTTATTTTTCTAGGCTATTACATCTCATCGAAATGGAGCAAGAACTTCCTTAATATTTCATTCTTCAATCCAAGTTTGGCCCATGGCAGCAAAGGATCGAATATGAAACTTTTCATTTGAGGTGTAAAATTTGCCAAAAATGAGGAAATTTCACCATGAAATGTCCTACTCCGAGAGGATCTAAAACCAACATAAGGAAGAAGGACTACCTCAAGGGATAATACTTGGAAAAAATCATTCAAAATCCTATGGATCTATAGAACCATTGAAATGAGGTCCTCATGGTTAAAAGGATGAGGTTAGAGATTCCACAGAGGTTAATCCTGCTCTAGCTAAGGGATAAAATAATGAGGAAATAGAAAAATTGTTCCAAATGAACCAAATATAAAATACAAAAAGAACAAAAATGGCTTTAAAATCCCTATTAGGTGACCACTGGTTCATAAAATTCTCTAGCGACCCAAGACTCCTGCTACAAAACAGGCAAAGAGGTCTCAAAGGACTAAGGAAAGGAGGAGCTAGAAAACCTAGTGAAATTAATTATAAAAATGCATGAGAAAAGTTCTAAGGTTATTATTAACCTTATATCCAAGGATCACACAATTCAGGAGAATTTGAACACAAATCTGATGATTTTCTGAAAAGAGATACCATCGAGGAGATTAGTATCCATCGTTAGTATGAATTATTAGAACCTAAATTGGAAATAATATCTGATGAAAAGAGAATAAAACAATAGATGAATATATGGTGGAGAACAACATACCTTTAGTTATTGATGTTCCCGCTGTGAACAACCTATCTTCCATGACATGAAAACATTTCTATAGCTTGATGATGAGCAAGTAATAAGTGAAAAGGAGGAAGGGGAACTAACCAAGATCTCAAACAAATATTATCTCTGATTGTGATAATGATCTAAAAAATGGTTTTATTGAAGTTAAGTTGAAGAAGAGAAGAATGAAAGGATTTGACGAGATTCTTGATACCCTATATAATGATAAAAAGAAGAAAATTGGAAACTGGGAGGCTTCCACTTCCAGGATAACCAAATCATCTACTAGGAGAGTAAAAATATTGGTGGTAGTAACAAAAAACATAGGCCTTCAAAAATGAGCTAAGGAAGAAATAAACTAAGAAATATATTGCATATGGGACTCAAATTCAATTGAGCCATCCGAAAATGCTTTCCAATTTTTTTATGGATGAAGATAATTTCTTGGAATATTAGAGGGATGAATGGAGGTTGTAAAAATAATATATTCAAAGAATTATGAAGATCCGATTGACTCGGTATACTTATTTTGCAAGAAACTAAAATGGAAGGAAATGTTCTTGAGATTTGTAAAAAGGCTTTTTGGGATAATTCAATTTGTTGATTTTAACTCTCAAGGAGTGTTAGAAGGAGTGGATATCTTTTGGGACAAGAACCTCTTCATTGTTAATGTGAAATCTTCTAATAATAATCATTTAGCATGTTAAATTTTATGCTTTATATAATGACTTACCATGGATCCTCTCAAAGATATATGAAACCAACTATGTTGCAGGGAAGAAGAAAACTTTGGGAGGATTTAAATTAGTTTAGAAGTAGATATGGGAATGATAATTGGCTGGTTTTGGGGATTTTAACTCCCCACTAAACCTGTGAAAAGCAAGGGGGTAACTCTTATTTTTCTATTACCATGGATGAATTTTATATTTTGTTTCTACTAGAAATATTATGGATGTTGAGCTCCATCAAAATCAGTTCACCCGGACCAATATGAGAGTTGGGGAGGATATGATCCAGGTTAGATTAGACATAGATCTTTTATTTGCTAACTAGATTTTAAATCAAGATTTCCTCATGTCTTCATTTCACAGAATTGGATCTGACAATAATCCTATTGTGCTAAATATTTTTAACTAGTCAAATCCTCGAGTTCCTTTAAATTTGAAAAAATATTGTTGGATCATGAAGACATTACTGATAGGATTAAAGAGTGGTGTAAATGGCATGGATAAGGAACTTCCCAATTCATATTGCTTCGAAAGTGAAAAAGTAAAAATAGGTGAGAACATGGAATAAAGAGGTTTTCGGTAATATTTTTCAAAAGAAGAATGAATCAAGCAGTAGTTTCAGGATCTTCAACAAAAAATATCCTCTAAAGGTATGGAATCAGCTGATCAGCTTTTAGAAAAGAAACATCTTTTTGCCTTGCATACCATTTGTAGTAGAGAGGAAACCTAGTGGAGACTTAAATCAAGTGTTATTTAGCTTAAAGATGAAGATCAAAATACAAAAAAATCCATATGAACACACTCAAGCACAAAGCATGCAATCATATTACGTAAAGTATCAAAATAAAATGGCATTGTTACCAAGGATTAGAATCACATAAAATTTGAAGCTATTAGATTTTATGAAAATCTTCTCATGGAGAAAATTGTTTTAATGATGAGGCTGCCTCTTATCTTTTATAATCCATCCCTAGAGGTATTATTTCTTAAGAGAGGCTAAAAATTCTTACCAAATTAGTGACTATAAAGGATCTTTAAAAATTTGTATTTTCTTCTCGACGAGATTAGGCACTGTGACCGATGAATTTTCTACAAATTCATTCCAAATTTTTTGGGATATTTGTTAAAAATACTTACTCAAGGAATGGGTGACCTTCTTAAAGAACTAAATAACACTCATATTTTTCTAGCCCCCAAAAAGATGGATGTGAAATATTTCAAGGACTTCCAACCTATCAGTCTAGTAAATGTGGTTTACAAAATCTTTACTAAGATTCTTGCTACTAGAATCCAACCTATACTTTCTGATTTGATCTCAAAACAACAAAGTGGTTTCATCAAAGGGAGAATAATTCAAGATGGGGTGATCATGGTTTATGAAACCATTCATCATGAATAAAAGAAAAAAAGGTATAACAATCAAATTGGATATGAATAAGGATTTTAACAGAGTTTCTTGACATTTTTTGGATAAGGTTTTGGCTAAATTTGGGTTTCAACATATATTTATAAAGATCATCCAGGCTTGTATATCTACAACTAGATTTTCAGTTGTGGTCAATGGTGCTCCGATGGGATTCTTCGCGCAGAGAAGGGGTATAAGATAGGGAGATACAATATACCCTCTCATTTTTATACTCATGGTGACAACATTAGCAGATCTATCACTAAGGTTGTTAATGCAAGTCTCTTAAAATGAGTCGATCCACTTCTAAAAATCAGACAACCTCACATCAACAATTTGTTGATGACATAATTTTGTTACTAATGGTATCCATTCTGGAGGATAAAGATATCAAGACTATTCTCAAATTTTATGAGGTTGTTTCTATTCAATAAGTTAATCTTGATAAGAGCTCGCTATATTTCTTCAATAGCCCTTTGGAAAGACAAAAAATAATTTCTCTTATTTTTGGCTTTAAAATCAGCTCGTTGCATACTACGTACATGGGGTTGCCTCTTGGGACCAATAAAGTTTCTATGACAGTTTGTAATGTGTTTCTAGAAATATTTTAGAGAAAATTGGTTGGGCAGAACGGGGTTTTTCTCTCTAGTGCTGGAAAATGTCTGCATATTAAAAGCACTTTACATAACTTACCCATATATATAATGTCTATGTTCAACATTCCTACAAAGGTTATTGACAGGATTGAAAGGATCCAAAAAAATTTTTATCATGAGACTCAAGAAAAATTCAGATATCATTTGATGGCATGGGATCAATTCTCTATTCCTAAGAAAATTAGTGGGGTTGGTATCAAGGACATAAAAAAATTAATATTACTTTAACTACTAAAATGGCTTAGAGAATGCTAACGGAGGAACAACCTTGGATTGAAGTAATGAAAGTTAAATATCCATGTCAAAACAATGTGAATTCATTTCTCTTTGAAGATGAGCTTCCCAATGGTTCTATTTTTTGGAACAACTTGCTCCAAATTAAGAATTTTCTCATTCAAGGTTGTAGATGGAAAGTGGGCAATGGTAATGATATTCATTTTTGAAGGGTTATCTAGATTAATCTATGTTTAAGTGACATATTTTATTCCATTAAGGTCATCTTAACTATGAAATATGACATTAAATTCAAAGACTACAATGTTATAGAGGGGAATCATAGAAAATGGAATCAAATTACTATGTATTTGCTAAATATGAAACTCCGTTGTCTCTTCTCTTAACGAGAAACTTGATCTTATCCTTCTAAATCAAATAGATGCTAAAGATGAGCTAGTTTCGATCAACTCTTTTGATGGTGATTCCTTTTTGGAAAATTTTCGAAGTGACTTTAAGTGGAGCAAAATTTGGATGCCCGAGAAAACTCCCAAAGTTAACTTCTTTTTGGATTTCTCTTAAAGGAAGTATTCTCACTAATGATAATTTAATAAAAGGGGGTTATCATTCAAAATATGTGTTGCATGTGTAAAAAGGAGCTTGAGGATGTTAAACACTTGTTGTTACATTGTGCTTTTACTTCAAAGCTTTTAAGTCTCATCTTCTCAAGGTTTAATATGTGTTGGAATCTACCAAATAGTTTCCTATAGACCTCGTAACGATGGGATCCCCCTTATTAGCACTACATAGTTAGAAGAATCTAGAAGCTGATCCTTCCTCATGCCATATGGAGACTTTAGTAAACCTAAAATGGGATCATATTCAGCAATAGCAGATGGTTTTTTAAAAGTTTTTTCAAGATATTTTCGTTGCTACCAAAGATAATATTAAGAGATTCAAACCTCCTAAAAAAGCAATATCCTAGAAAAGAAGAAGCTATTTTTTCTTCTTGGAAAATTGACATTAAAAGTCCTCATAGACAAGGATAACCAAGTATGGATAGGACATTAGTTCATTGGCTCCCTCCTTCTAATTCATGGTAAGAACTTAACTTTGATGGATCCTCCAAGGGAAACCTAGGAGCATGTTAGTGTAGGTTATTATTTATCCTTTTATTTAGTTATGAGGATAATACCAAAACTTGTGTTATCCCTACACTTATTGGGTTAGCTTTCTTAGGTGTACTATTTATGTGGAGTTAGCTTACTATTTGAGTTAATTTATATTCTTAGTTATGTGGATTTAGATTACTAGTCATCCGGAGTTAACATAATCGCCACTATATGTTAGTAGGAGCTCTTCACCATTGATTTAGGTAGTAATTGCAGTTCCCTCTCCTATGTGTACATATTTCTTATAGAATAATTGAAGTCATTTTATTACAATGTATTGAGTAGTATGGATTATAATGAATTTCGATATATGGTATTTTATCTCTTCAATTTTACAAATCTAATGTTGTGTGTTATTATCATTTGAAATCGCGGCTTAGAACAATCTTCCGATCATTCCTTTCATGGTATCGAGCTATACATTATGTAGACATTCTTCTCTAAGTTTTTCTCAACAATCAAGGGTTAATTATTGATGAAGCTTAATTAGAGCAAAATATATAGAGAATAAAAACACACGAGACAAAAATATATATGAAAAATAAATCAAGACTACTTTATTAAATATTTGATATGCCTTTATACAAGTATCTTGATACTATTGATTAGGAGTCAAAGCTTAGCATGTACAACTCACACACAATACCACTTATCTCTCTAAGAGACTTATTCTAACTTCTAGATCTCTATGATTTGTTACTAACAACTCATTTACACATATAATTAGATATTGTTCACACTAAAATATATATTTTTCCTAACAATCACCCCCTTAGTGTGAACATGGTGAAGACTTATCTTGAACTATAACTTGTTTCCTGATGTTGACTCATGACCTGGATGATTTTCAAAGTGGTTTATCATTAACCAATGAAATGGTTTTTTACAAAGTGGGTTATCATAAACAAGAAAAGGGTGGTTTTCAAAATGGTTTATCACAAACCACTTAAAGTGGTTTACCAAAAACAAAGAATATTATGATGTTTACAATTTATTTTTAACCCTCATCATATTCCTATTTTAGGAGATTACATACAGGAAATTTATTACAAACGTGAACAAGAATAATCCACTGTTCATTATTACAGTAGAAGGAAAACACACAACTGAAAAAAGAGGTCACCAATACACTTGAAGCAATATCTTTGTTGGTGACTAACAAGAGATGTTGATCAACCTCCTCCTCCTTTGCCTCCTTCCTCCAATGCCTTCATTTAGAACAAGAAGTCATCTAAATTGTAGTCAGGGTCTTCTTTCACTTCTTCTTCTTCTTCATTTTCTGATTCCTCTTTGACCACTACATTTGCTTCATTTGTTTTTAGACTTCCATTGAGTAGATCTTTAGCTCGAATCCTACAGTACAACATTGTATGTCATGTTTTCTTACAATAGAAGCATTCAGGTTCTTCTTTGTTTTTAGAGAAAGTTTTGTATCTCTTTTTAACAAACAATGCAGTTTCTTCTTTTACATCTTCTTTTGTTATTTTCTCTTCACTTAGAAGTGCAGATATCATGTCTTCAAGTGATTGCGTGGGCATCTATCCGAGAGTGAACACAACATTACTGTACTTAGGTGGAAGATTGTTTAGAAGTATGGCTTTAGCATCTTTGTCTTCTATTACAACTTTTACTTCTACAAGTTGCCTTATGAGTGATCTTAGTTCATTAATGTGGCTTGACATTGTCACATTTTCATTCATCTTGAGTTTGAATAGTTGCAGTTTTAGTGAAAATTTAGCATTGACTGCATTTGAGCCAAATGTTTTTCCGAGTAGTTCCCAAATTGTTTTTGAGGATTTTTCCAGATCCACATAGTGTAGCTCAGTATCTGATAGGGAAAGTCCTATTATTGCTTTTTCCTTATCATCCCTTGTTTCCCACTCTATTAGTTTTGCAGCATCTGTGGGTTTTGATTCATCTCCTGATACAATCCTCCATAGATTCTTATGCATTAATTACATTTGGATTTTGACTTTCCAGGTGTGAAAGTTCAATCCATTGAATTTGTCTAGTGGAATGTCCATTATACCTTAGAGCATCAATTTCAACTGAAAATGCACTCTTATTACAAGGGTTTTTAGGGTTTCGGTTTTGACCAATAATGCATCAATTCACACTATATTTTGATGATATTATATTCTAATTTCTAATATAGCCAAAGGATATACATTAGAAATTATATCATTTTTGCAAATACTTTGTCTTTATTAAAGCAAAATACACCCCCTAATTTGTTATAGGTTTAGCACAATTGGCTATAGACTTATAAGAAATATTAAAACTAAGGTTTAAGCCATAATATATTAGATTGATAATTAAGAAATGGCATATGGTATATATACCTTAATAAATTCGAAACCAAACTTTAATACCTTCCGGCACTAATCACCATGTGTAGTTGTGTGCACAATGATTGAAGTCAAAGTGACGTTGGGTGCTACAGAGGTCAGAGAAGCTTTGAGGCCATTTGAGGGTGCACACAAAGTTACGTAAACTTACATAATGTGCACGAATGGAATTTATCATGCCGTAGTTAATCATTCGTCTAAGACTATGCATGTCGATCAGTTCAGAGACTTCATGATGAGTTCATGTAGGATTTTGCATTCAATAAGTCCTTGTAGCTTTAAGATCACATCACATTTGAATGCACATGGATCACATCACCTTATCACACACCTCAGATCAGTGATTAATACGGTGCATGGGATTAGTTCTCCATTCACGTGGACGGATCTCGCATCATCGTGCATTTGCAGTCCTACGTGCACTTCAATCCACTCAGTCCTCCTTATCCTCCTAAATACTTTAACCTTTGCTAATATGATCTTGATGGGATTTAAAAGACATTATAAATAGACATGTTGATATAAGGTTGGTAATCATTATCCAAAATTCACCCCAAGGTAAATTTTGATAACATGCATCAAATTCTTCACCCCAAGCAATTATATTGATTCAGGTGAAAAGTCATGTTTCTAGGGTCCCCTCATATTTTTCTAACTCCCCGTCTAAGTAGAAGAGAGAAAGTTTTGAGGAAAGGTAAGAAAATTGCAAAAACAAAAGCTCTCCGTAAAAAATTGCGAAAAATGGCTAAGTCTTAGTCCCTGGTAGTCGGGACATGAGGGACAAAAGGGCGCGAACCGCCGAAAGGCCACCACGCTGTCTACACAAAGATTTGGGACAAGTGGGACAAAGGGACGCTGCGGACGCTGAAATCCGAACTGGCCGAAAAATGGAAAAAATTGACTAACTCGCTGAACAGTAGCTTGGGACATCCGGCGCTTAGTACGCTTTGCAAGTCGCCAAAAGACTTAAGGCAGCCCAGAATAGTTGGGCTGAAGGTACATGAAGTACGTGAACCGGCCGGATCGGCCGAAATGAGAACTTTCGTACCGGGATAGTTGGGACAAAAGGGCGCGAACCGGCCGAACCGGGCGAATCGGGAAAATTTGTCCCAAACAGTCCGGGACAATTGGGATGAGAGTACATGAACCGGCCGGTTCAGCCGAAACAAGTAACTTCAGCATTTAGGACAAATGGGATGCACGGGACGCGGATAGCCGAAGGAGCCTAAAGCCAATCAGATCACGCCACGTGTCACCGGCAGAAAAGGGACATGGAAGCCCATTTCAGGTGGTTCGAAGGATTTTTCCCACGCAGCATTTGGCAAAAATGGGACAAAGGGATGCGAGGGACGTGAAAATCTGAAGCAGCCAAAGGCAGAGAAGAAAATTCAACGTTTGACCTAAGAAACTTCAAACGGCCATAACTTTTGACTCCGAGCTCCGATTTTCACAAAATTAGACTTTCTGGAACGAGCACGACGTCCTCTACGCCACAAAAATGCCTGCCAGTGGTAAATATATTTCTTATTTTTGATAAGGTTAGATATATTTAAATAAGAGAAATATATTTGGCTCCAATCGCTTAATGCTCATTCCCGTCAAATGACAGAAAATCGCCTGTCAGACCCAAAATAGCTGCCCGCACTCAGAAGGCCATAAATTTTTCATTTCTCAACGAAATCACACAAAATTGGTACCGTTGGAATCATGGTTCCGAGCCTGATGCAAAAAAATCAATAAATTCTGGATTTGATTAGAAATTGATTGATATTTTTAAGAAAACGTGGCCGGGTTCATAACAATGTTTTATTTGGTAGCTGGAGTGCAATTAAGAGGCATGGTCATCATTCTTTCTCTCGCGCAGCACATGGGACAAAAGATGGAGAGCCTTTTGCAAGTAATATACAATCATTTCACTCAATTTAATGTCTCTTACAGTGGTTGAAGGATAGATTTCGGGATTTCCATTTTCCTTCTCTTCTCCTCATTTTTTCTATAAATTGGAGTGTTGGGCTCATTGTAAAAAAGAGAGTTTTTGGGCAGCAAAGCTCTACCAAAATTACTTTGTGAAGCTAGTGTGTTGCAAGCCCTTGTAGTGGACTCCTTGGATGGTGATCCAGGCCCTTATCTTGTAATAGATTGAACTCATGCATATCATGAACCAATAAATTACCAAATTTGTGGATGTATCTTCCCCTCCATTGTGTTTTCTTGCATTGTTCTTGCCCCTTTGATCTTTCTATAAGGATATTGTGTCTATTTATTATGTTCTTGCAGGGATTCATTATCATTTTGTATGCTTGGAATATTGTTGGGAATGCATTTTGCTAGATTATGGTGAACTGTCATCACCTCTTCTAGTGTGCACTTTTCCTCTCGTATTTCATACATTTGGAGACTACTCTCACACCCTCCTTTTCTGGTGTATCACCGCTTTAGTGTAGGATTTCATTTTATGCATTCTCTCTCCCTGGTCCCTTAGAAATTTAGACTAGAATAGTTAGGTTATCCTGCATTAGAGTAGATTGTGGCAGTAGTTCAGAGCAAGAACCAACTTTCTCTGGAGGTCTATCTCAAGTAGCAAGTCCCACAACTTGGAGATAGTACCCATGTTATCCAATCACACCGTGAGTTCAAGTATATGCACTTGTATAAACATAGGGGTGCTATGATTCGGTGATAACAATAATCAAAGAAGATATTAATGTCCCCGTAATTAGGTCGCTCTAATACAAGATGATGAAGATTAACCAAAGTAAAATATATAAAGAATAAAAACACAAGAGAAAAAAAAGATATATGAAAAATAACTCGGACTACTTTATTCAATATTTGATATGCCTTTATACAAGTAGCTTGATCCTATTAATTAGAGTCAAATATTATCATGTACAAATCACACACAATCCCACTTATCGCTCTAGGATACTTATTCTAACTTCTAGATCTTTATGAGTTTTTACTAACAACTCATTTACACACATAATTAGATATTGTTCACACTAAAATATATATTTTCCCTAACAATTATTTTCATGTATTCATATTTTTAGAACTTTTCTCAAGTAAAGATGCATTTTTATGCAAAACAAAATGCACCATTGGATTTGGAATGTGCAAAAACCCTAAATAAGCTATAAACTTGACCATGTTTTGAGTGAGTCAAATCTGGTTGTAGATATGTACCCTTTGGGTGCATTCTTTATCCATTGGATATAAGTGAGTACCTTTGGATGCTTCTTTTATCCTTTGGATATTTATGTTTTAGATGCAATCTTTTATCCACTGGAAGCATATGTCTACCGCATGGGTGCATTCTTTTATCCATCAGATATAACTATGTACCTTTCGATGCATTCTTTTACCCTATGGATATTTTTGTTTTGGATGTAACCTTTTATCCACCGAATGCATATTTGTACTCTCTAGGTGCATTCTTTTATCCATTGATAAAAGCATGCACCTTTGATGCATTTTGTTACTCTCTGGATATTTTAATTTTGGATGCATTCTTTTATCCATCAAGCTACGATTTATACCCTCTAGGTGCATGCTTTTATCCATTGGATATAGACATGTACCCTCTCGATGCAATGATTTACCCTGACATTTAGGTTTTGGACCCGTGATTTTATCCTTTGCTCGCAAGCCTATATTATGTGGATGCACTCTTTTACCCTTTGAACATTTGGGTGTCATGTGTACCTTTTAAAAAAAAACAACAGCATTAAAATATTATTTTAATAAAGAAAACCTTCTAGATCTTATAAATTTTGATTCGTAGCTCGAATTAAAGTGATATTTGTTTTGAAATTATGTATTTTTGAGATCGATACATTGGTGAGATTTTTAAATACATATTTCAAATGCAAAAGGTACTTTTAATAATTGTAATATCTACATGCACTTAATTATAAACTACCAAATTTGGGAGGGTGTTGTAATCACTTGTGGACCTAATTTTAGTTGAGCCCGATGTCCTAATCTTTTGGGTATTACATTCTTGTATCTATGAATGTATACTTTTATATATCTATTGTTTGTTGAGATATTTTGGATATATATTTTCAAAAAAATTTTGGGCATGTTGACAATCTCTCTTATGGGGTAGCTATTCTCGATGAACCCTAATGTTAGTGTTTCAAGTGTTCAAGTAGTTCATTTTGGCAACTCATACCCATTCAAAGAGTATGGGAGGGTGCGGTGTTGATACCGATTATTTGGGTTTTGTTTCCTTACCTTGTTACATGTTGATACTATTTCTTCGGGTTGCGTGTCCTTTCCTTATTACCTTGGATTTTCTTAGATCGTGGCACTCCTATTTATTTGGATCTCATGTTCTTGCCTTGTTGCCTTGGTTATTGTTATTAGATCGTGACACACCTATTTATAGCAAGTGATCTTGATTTTTGGATTGTGTCCTTACCTTGTTACCTTGAATTTTCTGGGATCATGGTACTCTTATTTATTTGGATCTCATGTCCTTTCCGCATTGCCTTGGTTGTTCTTGGATCATGGCACACCTATTTGTAGTAGTTGATCAAATTATGTTTGGTTTTTTTTTCCAATTTTGACTTCATTCCATTGGCAGTTTCCTCACATGAAGATATTGTGGTGAAGTCTAGTGTTAGTTGTTTTTTATTTCTATGATCAAGTAGTGGATTTAGACCACAATTCCCACAAAACTTCTTTAGCATTGTATGAGTTTTGGATCCGATCTTCTCAGGATATCTTTTAGCGGGATAGGTTATGTAGTTATTATACGTGGGTACCTCATCGTGCCTTGTTCTTTGGAACCACCTTCTTTTTTACCCACCTAAGCTATTATTATGGGAGGGTGTTAGTTTAGGTTATTATTTATCCATTTATTTATTTATTAGGATAATACTTACACTTGTGTTAGCCATACACTTGTTCGGTTAGCTTGCTTAAGTGTACTAGTTGTGTTGAATTATCTTCTCAGTTATGTGGAGTTAGCTTACTAGTAGTATCAATTAGTGGGATTTCTTCACCACTGATTTAGGTAGTAGTTGGACTTCCTCCTCCTATATTTACATCTTTCTTATTGAATAATTCAAGTCATTTTATAGTAATATATTGAGCATTAGGATTATGGATTTCCTTATATGGTATTTTAGCTCTTCTATTTTGCAAATCTAATGTAGTGTGTTATTATCATTTGAGATCACGACTTGGAACAATATTCTTATCATTTATTTCAAATAAGATGTGAAAGGAGTAATAATAAGAGATCACAGAGGTTGTTTAATTGTTTCTTTTGATGGTAGAATGGGTCATCAAACAAATCATTATTGCGAAGATTTATTATCACTTTGGGCTATAAGACTTGCTAAGGAATGCAATATTCGAACATTATTATTGATCATGATTCAAATTATGTCATCAATCATCTAAATCAAACTCATTGCCCTAGCTGGACAATAAAAGATTTTATACATGAATCTATTAGTATTTGTCAAACCTTCACTAATTACAAAATTGTTCATACCTATAGGGAAGGTAATAGATTTGTGGATACATTAGCTAATCATGGGGTTAACAAAAATTTCACCACTTGGTTTAATGATGATAATCTCACTACCGTGGTACAAAATTCCATCATCAATGAAGAGTATGAAAGTATACTTGCTACTAAAAATCTTAAATGAGATTCCCTCCGTATATTTGGGAATGATAACTCTCTCATGGGGTAAGTGCACCAAGTTGGGGGGCCAAAAGGGAGTCTTAAGTGGAAATTTTTTTCTGAAAAAATAAAAAACTTCAACTTGTATGCACTTTTTAAAATAGTTACACTAAAAATTAAAAGATATTGTATAAACATGAATCATAGCATTTTGAGTTTAGTTTATAAGATACTTTTATTTTTAAAAATGGATGAGTTTAAGTTGGTAAAATAACTAAAATACCAATAGGTGCTTCTATTTTTATTAAGAAACATAATAGAGTGACTTTCGTGACCTTGACCATTTTTTGAGCACCATTTATTATTTTTTGAAACCCTTTTGGTAAAAAGATAGCTAGGAGCATCTAGTTTGTGCTAGAGTTTTTTTAGCGAGTATTTTTTTTAAGGATTTTTCTAGTACTAAATTTTTAAGGTTTGAAAAATAACAGAGCTCCGACTATGTCCCACTAACTATCTCGGAAAATATCACAAATTCATTTTTTTAATATGTATATAATTAGTCCTAGTTTGTTCCTAAAAAAATTTAATTCAATTTCGATGAGTCAAGAAAAGATACATGATAAAAGATAGACATGTATAAACTTCAAAAAAATGTTAGAAAATAAATAATATTAAAACCTTATATTTCTTAGAAAAATTAAAAATTATATTTATACAAAGAAGAAACTCGACTCTATGTCGTGCTATAATTTTTTTAAACCAATCGATCATTTGATGTTGATGTATCATGACGGGAGTTGGATTTTTGCATTTCCATGCAGAACACATGGTTTTTTATGTTTGTGCGGTCCATGCCTTAGGCTTGAGGATCCAAACTAGATCCCAAGCCTCGAGGCATAGATTGAAAAGGTAAAATCATAATGTGTACGTGCTATTAGGCATACACATTATTCTTTGTTTAGATATTGTGGTCCCCCAACATCCCTTTCATCTCATTCATAGGATTTATGCCTCCATTCGATCTGGTCTACGCTTTCTGTACATTCTTATAGGATTTTTACTATTTCATTTTGTCCCCTAACCAACTAATTGAAGTTTTGTAATCATGGGTGAAAAATTCAAGCTAAGAATATGAGGAAAGTCAAGAACAAGACACTGGTGCAATTAGAAGAGGTGAGAATAAAGGAATTGAAGAGAATGGTAAAAGTTCATGCATTACAAGGTACATATGCTATATCTAATGTAACTAATGTTTTAGCAAATGAGGATGAAATACGAAATGAAAATGTAGAGATTAATGATTTTCCAATGAATAATGATATTGAATTGAATGATAATGTTGGTATGGATTAATAATTGATACGAATCTATATGTTAAACCTTTACCCGAGAATCCAAATGTTAACCCCAAAATTTGTATGGAAATATTGAATGAAGAAAGAGAACATGTTACCAAATTTTCACCTCTAAGAACACATCCTTCCATTTTGCGAAGAAAACCAATTCACTTAATTGAAATTGATGAAAACACTATAACACCAATTCCTAACAAAATGTTTGAAAGAAATATGAGAAGAAAGCTAGTGGAATTTGGGATAATTAGTTTGAGAATTTAAATTACACAAAAGGATGTCAATTATTTGTTACATTGATGAAATTAATCAAGATGAGACCTATAATGAAAACCTTGGGGATAAGAACATGTAATGTTTTTGATCAAAATGCATCAATTGTTGAAACATACAAAAAGAATACCAAACTATAGGTGGAAAAAGAAGCAATAAAGATAGTAATACTACACAACATACACTTACTAATTTTATAGTAAGTGATAAAATAGTTAATAAACACTTGATTAGAAAAACAAGAAGTTGTTTTAAGCTAAACAGAAAAACACTAATGAAATCAATATAGAGACGTAAAATTCTTGAGTCAATCAATAACACCGTATAATGGGATTTCTATAGAAGACTCCCATGTTATGATATGAATACATGTGATATTATAAAATAATTAATTGTAAAATTTTGGAATGCGAACATAAGGGTGTAACCGAATAGAAGAGATAAAGTAAAATGAAGAATAGGTTCTTGTAATCATGAATCATGTGTAAAACGTTTCTTAGATATGACTCAAACATAATTTTTCTCTAAGTTTAAGAGTGAAAATCCAAAAATTAATATTACCCAAAGATTCTATCAAATGAGAAAACCCTTTATGTTAAAATCAATCACTCACGTACCACTTGTTGTAGCAGGAATCATATTAAATTTTTAATGAATTATGATTTTTTTGTCAAATATGTCATGTTTTGAATTCTTACATCATGTTGTAGGAGTTTGGATTAATGTCCCACCAAAATCTTCAAGGGAATTTATTCCAGAATATTTTGTGAAAAATGATCTAGACAATTTTTTTTATAATAAAGCATGTTTGGATGGAACGTGTAACATATGTGGTGGCCTACAAATTCTGAAAAGTTGTATCCATGAGGAGAGTATAGAATAGGAAAATAATTGGTTGGTTTTAGCAAATATAAATTGGTGGCATATCAATTAAAATATGGAAAAGAATGTAAGAGGTGTGAGATTGTTACAAACAATTACCTGTATCATAATATATGGTCAAATTCAGAGAGGAAATTATTTATGAGTATGCAAGGCACACACATAGAGCTTGATGGTTGGATGAACAATTCAAGTTAAGAAAGGACATAGTCCCATTTGGTATTATTGTTTCACTAGTTGACATCACAAAGAATTACACATTGCAACCATAAATGGAGGTTTAGTCTAAATATTATAAATTATTGGAAGTTGTTATTTTCATGCATATAACATTCTTGCACTCTCCGAAAGCATTGAGAAAGATAGAAAAATATTTAGAGAGTATCATTTCTACATCGGTGATGATTAGGCACATTCTACAAAATATGTGCAATGGTTTTTATGCGAATTTAAATGAGAGTAACATTATTTTCAATCAACATTACATTTTCTCATACAATTACACATCAAAATTCAAGAATGCACCGATGTTTTATTCACTAATAATGATGCAAAAAGAAGCAAATCTATATCATATCAGGAGTTTTAATGAGGAGGTGCATAGAAAAGGAGAGCATGATGGTGTAGGAGCATGTGTGAAAAGATCACATGCAAGAGAAGAGTTAAATTTCAAGGATGGTGCTAAATTTAGAGATGAAAAAGAATTATTGATTGGTCTCATCAAGAACATGGGCCATGAATCTCAAGAGATATCAATGGTTTATAGATATTTTTGGTTGATAGAGGAACAACATTTGGAAAGATTTGATGATTGTATGATAGCTTATAGGATCAAGTTATATGCACTCATTTTGTAGTTCATATGCAAATGCTTGTACTATTTATACTATGTGCATGACATGTTTCTATATATCATTAATTGATTTTGCAAGGAATGAATTTGAGTCATGGCAGGGTGGCTGAATGGAATTGTAGACCTCTAATTTCACTTTACACACATCAAGTTCCATGAGCATTACAACTTGTAGTTTCTTCAGATCAAATGATAACATCACCTAACTTTGAACAAGTCTCGATTTAGTACAAAAAGGTACATATATGTACATTCCATGTTTCAAATTTATAAATTATTAAATGGTCAACTCTTAATGTTTTTTGAATTTGACTTGAGTTTTAATTTGTGATGTAGGGAACATTTTTTTAGTTATTGCGAAGGAATTTAATTAAGAGTGAACATACTACTTATTGTCTCGTTGTGTAGAGGGGAAAATAATGACTTCCACAATCATTAATGGTGAAGAACATGAGTATCCCACTTGGGTCAGGTGGTAGTCACTAGAACTTGGCTTCGATGTCATCCTATCAAAAAATCAAACACTTGGTTGTTTTAAGACTATGAATTACATCGAAATATACTTCACTATTCACATTCGATTCTTACAACAAATATTAAATTGATCAAATATTGAGGTAGGCCATTAAACAATAATCTATGGAAGATTCATGATTCGAGACCATGAAGTAATTCTTTCTACTATCAAGAGTCGAGTTGAACCTTGCGATTCATTGGATTTAATTTCCAAAGGTATGTTCTTCATGAATTTCACTTGAATATTTACTTTAATGATTTTGTTTAAATTTTGTCTAATTTAAAATTCTATTTAATTTATTACTAACATGTTTATCTAGGTTAGTGGTTCAAAAAGTGCTTCCACCTTGACATGGTTGGCACTTTCAAGTGAAAATCATAGGTCTAACTTTTCCTAGCCCATCTCATTTGAATGGTAGAACAATGTTTTATTCTTAATATTATTTTTGTTCACTATTTCTCCTGTTTATTAAATGGTCAACACTTAATGTTTTTCTAATTTGACTTGAGTTTTAATTTGTGATGTTTGGAAAAAAATTAGTTATTATGATGGAATTGAATGAAAAGTGAACATACTACTTGTTGTCTCGTTGTGTAAAGGGGAAAAAATGTCTTCCACAATCATTAATGGTGAAGAACATGAGTATCCCACTGGGTCAGGTAGTCACTAGAACTTGGCTTCGATGTCATCCTATCAAAAAATCAAACACTTGGTTGTTTTAAGACTATGAATTACATCGAAATATACTTCACTATTCACATTCGATTCTTACAACAAATATTAAATTGATCAAATATCGAGGTAGGCCATTAAACAATAATCTATAGAAGGTTCATGATTTAGACCATGAAGTAATTCTTTCTACTATCAAGAGTAGAGTTGATCCTCGCGGTTCATTAGATTGAATTTCCAAAGGTATGTTCTTCATGAATTTCACTTGAATATTTACTTTAATGATTTTGTTTAAATTTTGTCTAATTTAAAATTCTATTTAATTTATTACTAACATGTTTATCTAGGTTAGTGGTGCAAAAATGCTTCCACCTTCATGTGGTTGGCACTTTCAAGAGAGTGAAAATCATAGGTCTAACTTTTCCTAGCCCATCTCATTTGAATGGTAGAACAATTTTTTATTTTTAATACTATTTTTGTTCACCATTTCTCCTGTTTATTAAATGGTCAAATCTTAATTTTTTTGAATTTGACTTGAGTTTTAATTTATGATGTATGGAAAAAAATTCAGTTATTGCGACGGAATTTAATGAAAAGCGAACATACTACTTGTTATCTCATTTTGTAGAGGGGAAAAAATTTGACTTCCACAATCATTAATGGTGAAGAACTTGAGTATCCCACTGGTCAGTGGTAGTCACTAGAAATTGGCTTCGATGTCATCCTATCAAAAAATCAAACACTTTGTTGTTTTAAGAATATGAGTTACAACGAAATATAATTCACTATTCACATTCGATTCTTACAACAAATATTAAATTGGTCAAATATCAAGGTAGACCATTAAACAATAATCTATGGAAGGTTCATGATTCAGACCATGAAGTAATTCTTGCTACTGTGGAGAGTAGATTTGATCCTTGTGGTTCATTGGATTGAATTTCCAAAGGTATGTTCTTCATGAATTTAACTTTAATATTTACTTTAATGAATTTTTGATATTTTGTCTAATTTAAAATTCTATTCAATTTATTACTAACATCTTTATCTAGGTTAATGGTTCAAAAATGCTTCCACCTTCACGTGGTTGGCACTTTCAAGAGAGATTTTATTATTCTTGAACATAAATGAAGCTAAGAGAAATTAAATATGAGAAAGGAAAAACAAACAGAATTCTCATTTCACTAACTATATTATATGAGCCACCTATATTGTAAATGTGATTGGAAATTGACAACCTTACACCGACAAAGACCGGATTATTCAATATTTTTTCATACAATTTTACAACAAGAGGAGCGAATGGAAATGGAGAAAATATAGATGGGATTTTGTAGAGGGTACCAACACATAGGTGTAGAATCTTATGAGACCTCTCTAAGTTCCATGGAGTCTGAGGTATTACCCGATGAAGTTATAGGCTTTTTTGGTCTCATGGCTCTTAAGGGACTACCCTCGAACAAAGTATCCTAGAGTAAATAACACAATCTAGCACCAAAATTATACCTCATGTACCATTCACAAGGCCATTTCGAGGTGTTGGCATAGTCGGTTTGGTCCCATGAGCTTCCGTTCTTTCTTGTTTAGTTCTGAATGGGGGTTAGCTTTCCTATGATTTAGTGACCTTCCATTCATTAATAATTCATTCTTTGGTAAACCCATGGATGCTTTCTAAATTTCCTTAAAAAGATAGGGGTAGTCATCAAGGCTAGAGAAGGGTGTGATGTTGTTTCCAAATAACTTGAAATGCATACAAATTTATAGGTCATCGAGTGTCTGAATCATAATGTTATTGCATTTATAGAAACATTCTCAAACATAGGAGTAATGCATCGTGGAAAGTAAAATTGAACCTTAGAAATCCTCTCAAATTTCTAGTCTAGGTGCTGGTCTAGGTCATGTTCTTGGTCATATTTCTAGTTCTAGTTCTTGTCTTAGTCATCGAATATGTAAGTTTCAAGAAAGGAATCCATACTTGAAGAATTATTCCCTTTTAGATTATTCGAAATGGAAATGGTTGTAGCAAGGCTAGTTGAATTTGTATGGTGGAAGGTGGGGTTTTTCCCTTGTTTGTTTCTTCTCATGGCGTCATAGGTATCCTTTATTGTATTATCAAAGATGAATCCCCATCTTTGTGTGATAATTTTAAAAGCTCCCTCAAATACTCGGGAACTTGGTGTTATCCATATGCAATAGCAAGGCTTTTTTAGCAAGAATTAACTAGGCCATTAAAAAGTCTTGGCGCAAATGGTTAGGTCCCATGAGCTACCTTGCGAAAATATTACGTCTAATAACCTTACACCGACTCAAATGAAACTATTTCACACGATTGCAAAAAAAAAGAAAACGAGAGCACCGAAAGGAGATAGATAAAACTAAGATAGGATTTTGTAGAGGGTCTCTAGCTAGAGGTGTAAGATCTAATATGAGGTTTTTAGGTTCCACGTTGTCTGAGAAATCACCCGTCGAAGTTATACGCTTTTTGTTCTCGGGGATCTTAAGGTACTGCGCCCATGCGACATATGCCGAAGCATGGGGAGCATATGGAATGGAAACAAATCCTCCACTAGCATTCACCAAGCCATCTAGACATGTTGGTTTAACCAGGTTTGGTGTCATGAGCTACTGCTTGCAAAATATTGCGTCCCGACATCCTTATATTGACTCAAACTATACTATTTCGCATGTTTACAAATAATAGGACAACAGAGCATAAAAAGGAGACTAAAAAAGAAATATAGGATTTTGTAAAGGGTGCCTAGGTAGATATGTAGGAGCTAAACGGATGTTTCTAGGTTTCATGGAGTCTTATAAATCACCGTTTGAGGTTATATAATTTTTGGTCTCGGGGTTCTTAAGGACTTCAATCAAATGAGGTAGCTCCGTAGCATAGGGAATGTTGGGAACTTAAACGAAGCCTCTAATAGCATTCACCATACCATCCAAATGTTTTGGTATAGATTGGTTTCTACCATGAAGCTTCTTGTTTGTAAAATATAGCTTTTATGAGCCTTACACTAACTCAAACTACACTATTCGTTGTGTTTGCAAACAATATGACAGCAAGACAACTGAGTGGAGATGGAATAAAAAAAGATAATATTTTTTATAATATCGATATAAATAGGTATAGGATCTAACAAGATGTTTTTAGGTGACACGGAGTTTGAGAAATCACCCATCTAAGTTATACGATTTTTTGGTCTCAAGGCTTTGTTATCCAAAATTCACCCCTTGAGGTAAATTTCAATAACATGCATTAGATTCTTGAGTCCCGAGTAGGGTAGATTGATTCAATGCCAAAAATAATGTTTTTGGGGCCCTTTTTATTTCTCTCTAACTCTCCCATCCAAGGAAAAATCCCAACGAGTTAATATTTTTTAAAAAAATGCAAAAATGAAGTCACAGTTTGTTTTAATGCATTGCATGGGTCTAAAGGCTATGGGTCGTACCGCCAGGCGGATCATACTAAGGTTTTTCATACCAAGTTTGTGGCTGAAATTCAAAGGAATTAGCAAAGTTAGAACTTTATTTTCCCAGAAGTCCCAGGACAGTTGGGATGTTGGGACGCATGGGACGCGCAAAGCCAAAATGGCCGCATGAAGTGAAAATCGACAAATGTAGAAGTTTGTGTTCCACGTAGTCTAGGACATCTGAGACAAAAGTAGACATGGGACATGAATCGGATGATTTTCCACAAGTTATTCAATTGTGGGTGGTGTAAATATTTTCATTCGAGACAGTCCGGGACAAAATTACTGCAGGACACGCAAGGGCGAAAAGGCTGCAAAATGGGACAAGGAAGCCCGAATCGGCCAATGCGGAAGAATGTGTCTAGGAAAATCGAGACATGTGGACCCTATTTTTTGCAATGCTTGCAATTCAAATAAAAAATCAAAGTTTGACCTCCCGAACTTCAAACGGCCATAACTTTTGACTTCGAGCTCCAATTTTCATAAAATTGAACTTTCTAAACGAGCACGATGTCCTTGGCTCTAGTCGCTTAATGCTCATTCCCATAAAAAAAAGAAATATATTGGACTTTCTTAATTTTAATGAGGGTAGATATATTTAAATAAAATAAACATATTTACCTCCAAATCGATTAATGCTCATTCCCGTCAAATGACAAAAATGTCCTGGCGTATGTAAAATAGCTGCTCGAACTCAGAAGGTCATAGCTTTTGTATTTCTCAATGAAATCACAAAAAACTGGTACCGTTGGAATCGTGGCTTCAATCCATACGTATAGAAGTCAAGTAATTCTTGATTTGATGAGAAATAGATGGAGATTTTTCCTAAAACGTGTCCAGGTTCGTGAGAATGTTTTATTTGGTAGTTGGGAGTACAATTAAGATGCATGGTCATCATTCTTTCTCTATTGCAGCACCTAGAATAGTATGGAGAGCCTTTTGTAAGTAACATATAATCATTTCACTCCATTTAGTGCCTCTTACAGGATTGAAGGACAGATTTTGGGATTTGCATTTTCCCTTCTCTCTCTCTTCCCATTTTCCTATAAATTGGAGTGTTGGGCTCATTGTAAGGAGAAGGTATTTTTGTAGCAAAGCTCTACCAAAATTTCTTCATGAATCAAATGTGCTGCAAACCATTTTGTGGACTCCTTGCATGGTGATCCAAGCCCTTATCTTGTAACAGATTGAACTATGCATATCATGAAGCAATAAAATATAAGTTTGTGGATGCATCTTCCCCTGCTGTGTTTTCTTGCATTCTTCTTACCCCTTCAACCTTGATTAAAATTATATTGTGTCTATATTTATACTCTTGCAAGGATCCATTATTATTGTGCATGTATGAAACATTGTTGTGAATGCATTTTCAGATTGTGGAGAACTGTTATCACCCCTTCTAGTATGCACTTTACTCCTAGTTTTCACACATTGGAAGACTACTCTCACACCCTCCTTTTCTGGTGTATCACCACTTTAGTGTAGGATTTAATTTTATGCATTCTCTCTCCTTGGTCCCTTGGAAAGTTAGATTACAATGGTTAGTTTACCCTGCATTAGAGTAGATTGTGGCAGGTAGTTTAGGAGCAAGAACCAACTTTCTCTGGAGGTCTATTTCAAGTAGCAAGTCCCAAAACTTGCAGATATTACCCATTTTATCCAATCACATCATGAGTTCAAGTATATGCACTTGTGTAAACATAAGGGTGTTGTGATTCAGTGATAACAGGATCTTAAGGGATTATGCACCGACTTTGACATAATTTGAACAAATGACCTGAATCGACCTAAAATTTTGCATGAAGCATAAATATAACTTCCTCTATCATCTCCCATATTAGTGTGAAAATCATAGGTCTAAATTTTCCTATCCCATCTCATTTGAATGGTAGAACACTGTTTATTTTAATACTATTTTTGTTCAATATTTCACTTGTTTGCAAATAATAGGACAATGAGAGAAAAACATGAGACGAAAAAAAAACCAAGATAGTTTTTTGTACAGGTTCCTTACATGAATGTGTAGGATCTCGAAGATATACATCTCTAACTACCATGGAGTCCGAGTAATTATGCGTGGAAGTTATATAATTTTTTCATCTTAAGGCTTTTAAGGGACTATGCCTAGACGAGATAGCCCCGAAGAATGAAGAGAGTAGAGAACCAAATAAAATCCTCCTCTAGAATTAACAATTCCATCTGGATATGTTGGCATAGAGTGTTTGGTCCCATGAGCTACCGTTTGTAAAATATTACGTCTAACAACCTTACACTGATCGAAACTACATTATTTTGAATGTTTGCAAACAATAGGACAACGGGAGCTGTTGAAAATTTTGCAACCGTGTAAAAATGGGCAACTTGAAACTTCATTAAGATGGATAGCATTGTTGAAGTATACCTAAGCTAGGGGAGATCACATCAGATTATGTCATTACTTCTGATTTTTTTAAAAGATTACATGAAATCTATAGTTATGTGTGCTATTACAAAACATAACAGATCACATAGTCTGCAATTTCATGACCATCCTCAGAAAAATGAACACAAGCCCCAAAGGACAATTGTGTTATCTTGATGAGGACATCCAATTACAGAGTAGGTGAAGTGTAAAGTGTTGGAACAACAAACAAAGTGCGATTCCGAGAAAATCGAGTTCATTATTGAATGTTACAAGTTTTATTCAATGTTCTTTCCTTTATTATTAAGACATTCAATTATGTTACTATGTTGTTTAGTTCATTATACACCATACGTAAGTAGAAATGCGAGAAAGAAATATACAACTCATTTACGAGTAATTCAATGTTTTTTTCACAAGGAGAGTCAAATGTTTCCCACACAAGCCATGGGATGTAACTAAAAGTAAAGTACACATGCATGAGGGAGAAATCAAATGAGTATGAGGGTGAACCCATCATTGCCTTGTATATTCTTTGTTGTGCAGAGCATCTCCTTGCCAACTCCTTCATCCTCAAGTCATGGTACCCGAAAAGTAAAAATAAGTCAACCATCGATACAAGCTCGGGATCAAACCGTATTCCTACACTATCCTACTTCACCCATAAGAATCTTCCCTAAACAAGAGATGTATTCTACTTGAAGGACAATCTACATGCATGATTTAATCACTCAGAAAGAAGAAAGTGAAAAGAAGAAGAAAACATGGTCATAAGAGAGGCCAAAAGGCCTTAATATTTCCTAACAATATTCCTAAGTGTGCAGGTACAGTTGCAACCAAAGAGAGAAATAAATAAGTCATAATTACATGCTAAGAAGAAGGAAAAGTGCAACTCAAAATTCATTAAACATTATGTAAATGGAATAGGTTAGAACTCAAAAGAAAGAATGGAAGACAAAAGTACTTTTTTTTAGTTTGCAAAGAAGAGGGAGAATCGATTTCAAAAACCTAAAGCTAAAAGCAAAAGGATTACAACTGAAATAGGATGAGAGAGAAGATTCTAAAAAAATTTATAGGGCTTCGCCTTATAAAATCTACATTTCATATTTTTCAGATACATATCAAAGTCAGTAATGAAAGGAAATACAATATATAATGCAAAAATAATTCTTTATAACTTAGACAACTGAAGTGAATTGAAATTTCAAGATAATCTTACAAATTTCAGCTTTTCTAAGTTGCAGTTTTAAAAATAAAGCAGATATGAGAGCACAAAATTACTACAATATCAATGAATTACATTCATTCAAGCAAGGTAGTACTCATCTACAACATAAGTAGAAGCCATTATAGGTGAACAAAAGAATCTATCTCATGATGACATTAAAAGTAGATACAAGAATAGTTTAAAGTAAGTTATAGAAGACACAAAGTGCATGAATGATCATCATATAGTAGCCATACAAGCAAAGACCAGATTAAGCTACAGGTCTTCATGAGCTCAACTTTTTGAATAGAGGGGATACTTGCAGGCAAGGAACATGTCCATGTTGGAAATGGATGGAAGATAGAATTCTTGAAAAAAATTGCCAGGGCTTCACCATGAAAAATCAACATTTTACATTTTTTCAAAATGTCAGAAGTGTTACTATAAAAGAAATTAAGCCTCTATCTAAGAGAAACAAGGTTCAGAGATCAAAATTGAATGCAAGATTTACAACTACAAAAATAAAAGTTATCTATAGTTTCAGAACAGATGAATTGCTTGTAATTTCAAGAAATCACATACAAGAATCATGGTTAAACTGAACTAGAAGGAGATCAAAGTACACAACATGCTAAATTATACTTCATAACTAAATTCAATACAAGATTCATGGTTAAATAGAACCAGGGAAATACAAAAAGAATTAAAGAGATCTTCTTGATCATGGAAGACACCAAAAGCTCAAACAGAGTGCAAAACCCAAGGTGCTAAACATTGAGGTAAAGGAATCTACACAAGGATGAAATGCTAAAAGTACAAAGTATGGTTAGAAGAAGGGAACTCAGTGTTTAAGAAACAAGAAGTAAATCTCAATCATTTGGAAGGCCTTTCTATTTTTCAAAACTAATGACCGAAACAGAAAGAAAATGAAAAATTTGAATACCCATATCGGAAGGAGGCCTTTTCCTACAAACGAAAAAATCCATAGCCTAGATTCCAGGATAATTTTATAAGGAGTAGATCAAGTAGCAAGTAAAATAACTTGACACATTATTCATGAAATGAACTTAGGTGGGGGAATTTTGAATCGAAAAACTCACACAGATACAAATCAAAGAAACATTACAATATTTAAGAGCTTTTATTCCCATTAAAATCAGATTCAATTTACGTTATAAGAGTGTGTACAGATCCTAAAAATTGATAAAAACATTAATTGGAATGATTAAAGTTCAGATAAAGGAGAGAAATCTCAGAACAAGGTTCAACTTGAGATGACCAAGGCCAAGCCATAGATATTCAGTAAACCCTTAAGGAATAGTTCGAGTCGGCTGAAATGAAGTTTGAATACCAAAAATCAAGAAACTTTAAGACCAAGAGTTAAGGGAGGAGAAATATTGTAATGAAATAATGGAGACCCAAATTAATGTTGAGCTCAAAAATGCAAAGCTTCCAAAGGCAGAGAGAGGTTTAGGTTTTTATTAATGGCAGTGGAAGTCACATGACACAACAAAGTTGAAGAAACCGTCACAACCGCAATTGTAAACAAAATGTACCCAAGATTTGAGCTCTCTTAGCAACATAGAAAATTTAGAACCAATTAAAATTTGGATAATCAGAAAGTGTCAACCATCAAAAAGCATATAGAAATAAAGGCCATTATTTTGTGATAGGAGCCATCACGTTTCTACCTCAAAAGAAATAAGCTATAGATTCAGTTTAGTAAAGGATTTCTTTTCATTTTACCAAATACCCATGAAGGGAATTAGACTTACCAAATCACAACTTGATCAAAATCCGAAAGTAAATCAAGAACTCAAGTGCTAGTGAAATTTCTTACCCGAGAAGCTCACACAACTCAACAGAAGGTGAAGACACAAGAAACCCAAAAACACTAATAGTCATGGGCCATCCAATGAAGTAAAATAGAGACTAAAAATAATGCAATGTCGAGCTCACAGATAAAATACTTCCACTCACAAAGCTTCACAAACTCGGAGAACTAGTGTGTAGAGGATCCAAGCTCGGGAAGATGGAAATGACATCAAAGGAAAAAAAAAATCCCGGGCTTCACCTACATCACAAAAACCAAATGAAGTGATCATTATGGTCGAAGCCATCCTTTAGTATGGAAACTTGAGAGACGAGTCAACGAACTCAACCATTGTTAACGATCAACGATTAGAAAGCACCAAGGACAAGGATTAAAGGATGAGGATCATGCTCAAGGCTCAAAATGATTAACTATAGTCAATGTCACCTACCCTATTAAATATAAGGGGTGAAACCCTAACCGCATATCGAAGATCAACGACTCGTGATCAAACAAAGGTGAAATCAATGGCCCAAAATGATCAACAATATCAAAGAAAACTTGACCTAAGTTAGGTTTCCACCGAAAAAACACATGGAGGGGTGAGTCATTGTGGGGAAGGGGCCAACCCATGTCATCAAATCAAATAATAAATCATTGCAAATGACTTTTGAAAGTCTAACTTTAGTGCATGCTTCAAATAATCAAAAGGGGCCAACCAAATCATATACCATGATCACCGAAAAGGTGAGTTTTATAATATGCCAAGGCCAACATAATCAAAGGTGGTCGAGCATAATATGGTGGCCTTTACAAAGTTCCCACATATTTAAAAAAAAAAAAACCATAGTATATGCTAAGTCCACAAAAGTGGCCAAACCCAATGAAGACAAGAGTTCACAACCACAAGTGGTCCCCACTCCAAGGAGCTAGGGTTGATTTGCAAAGTTTCACTCATGTGACCATTTTTAAAGGAGATGTCAATATCAGAACATGTGCACATAGCAGGTGGTCCCCATAGGAGGAATTATTTTACAAATATTGCTAAGTATTGTAATTATTTTGCTCACATACATGGAGTTGTTTTTTGCATGCCTTCACAACAAGACATAATAGAGAAGAAGACAGAGTTGTTGAATGTTCATGGAAAGAGAATTGCCTAGCAAGGAACCTTATTTTTTAGCAAATTATTCATCTTTCTTTTCTTAAAAATGGAACAATCAACTTTAGTTTGACTGTAATGTAAGTAAGGCTAATAATGCTTATTTGTAATTGCATGCTCTATTTTTCCCTTTATCTATTATTAAATAAAGAATAAAAATAAGATACATGGGTGAGTACAAGCCTTAGGCTATTTTTAGGGAAAGGGTGAATTTTATTTTTCTATATATTGTGTGCCTTTCGCAAAGCACTAGGAAGGACTGGAGGACTTTTTGGATATATGAGTACCGAAGCAAATTTTGCCATTTTTTCCCTCGAGTGTGAAGTAATTTATGCCTTTCCAAGTTATTTAACAATGTTTCTATTATTCTTGTGAATGCAAATTCCTAATCAATTACCTTACCACCCATTCTGCAAATTAAGTCTTTTCTGCTTAATTTTAATGTGATTGTTAACTTATTAACACTATTGTGATCTTCCTCAAGTCTGCAATCAAGTGTTTTGTGCTTAGATATTCTACAAAAAAAATATTGGTTCGTACATGAAGAATCCTTCCCTAATCAGTTGTGCATATACTTGGTCAAAGTCCTCATACAAATTTGGTGTATTGCCTTAGTTTTAGTCATTTTTATAGTCATCTTTTACTCTCAAAACTCCCGAGAAAGTAGTTTAGTATACACCAATAAGGAACCGGCCTTGATACCGAAGACTCACCTCAAACTAGGTATACCAACAAACCTGAGGTATTTCCATTGTATCTATGAAAGAGAGATCAATTGTGTAAGCTTAGAAAACTTGCAACCATCTCTCTACAGGGTGCACTTTCGAGAGATAATAGGAGCACATAAAGGAGATGGAAAATAATGAGATAGAATTTCTTATAGGGTCCATACGTGGAGGTGTAGGATCTAACGTGATGTCTCTATGTACCACAGAGTTTTAGTAATCACCCATCAAAGTTATATGGTTTTTTGGTCTAAGGTATCTTAAGGGACTATACCGCCGAGATAGCCTTGAGCACTTGGAGCATAGGGAATTGAAAATAATCCTCCACTAGTGTTCACTAGGCCACCTAGATGTGTTGGCATAGATGGATTGGTTGGAATTGATTCCCGTTTCACAAAATATTACGTCTAACAACCTTATAATGACTCAAACTACACTATTTCACGCGTTTGCAAACAATAGCACAACGAGGCACCGAAAGGAGATGGAAATAGCCAAGATAGAATTTTGTACAAGGTACCTACACGGAGGTGTTTCATCCGATGGGATGTCTTGATCCGCGCATCGACTAATTAATAACCCTTCGAAGTTTGAGCTTTTTTTGGTCTCGTAGGTCTTAAGGGACTACGCCCCAATTTGACATAACTTGAACAAATGACCTAGGTTTGACCTGAAATTTTGTAACAAACCATAAAGAAACCTTCCTCTATCATCTCCCAATTTTTTAAAAATAATAGGTCTACATTTTCCTATCCCATCTCATTTTCTTGCTAGAACACTACTTGTTCTCAATACTATTTCTGACCACTATTTCACGTCTTTCAAACAATAGGAGAGATAAAGAAAATAAATGATATGGAAAAACTGAGATAGGATTTCTTATAAGGTCCCTAGCCAAAGGTTTTAGATCTAACAAGATGTTTTGGGTTCCACAAAGTCCGAGAAATCACCCACAAAGTTGTATAATTTTTTTGTCTCGTGGCTCTTAAGAGATCGCACCTACATAAAGTAGCCAGGAAGCACAGGAGCATAGGGAATAAAACTAATCATTTACTATGGTTCACCAAGCCATCTGGACATGTTGGTACAGATGGTTTGATACCACAAGCTTCCTTTTGTAACTATAGTGTCTAAGCCTTACACTAACTCAAACCGCACTATTTCGCGTGTTTGAAAACAATAAGATAACAAGAGCACCAAAAGGAGATGGAATAAACCAAGAAATAATTGTGTATAGGGTCCTTACATGGATGTGTAGGATCTTACAGACTTTGAAGGTTCCACAGAGACTAAGTAATAACTCTTCAAGGTTATAAAATTTTTTGGTCTCGGGCTCTTAAGGGTCCGCACCCAGATGAAGTAGCCCGAAAGAAACGAACCGGCCCCACACCAAAACATAGCCTCCAAAATCATTTAGAAGGATACCTAAATATTTTTACATAGTGTGTTTGTGCCAAGAGATATTCTTTCCTTTCTCAATCTCACTGTCACTGTCTTTTCCTTTGTGAAACAAATTTCACATTTTTCATATTTCCATGTATGGTATTATGCAAGCAAGGATGATCCATTGGAAGTTGGAAAAAAACCACATGTTTTAAACCTTATGAGACATTATGCTGACCTCCACAATTTATTAATCTCACCATGTTCATGTTATTTGTTACTAAGTAGCACTACCAAAGTTTTAATTTTTCAAGGTACAATGATTACATGGACAAGGATGTGGGAATCTATATTAGTCTTGTTGATAGTACTAATTACAAAAGAAATATAATTTCAAGGCCTCGGGAGACATGGAAATTATAATCATAACAATAAGGGATTGGATGATAACACATAAGGCTTTTCAATCACCTAGTAAATATTTCTCATTTAGTTCTCAATGGGAGTCAACTAGCCTATGACTTAGTGACCTTCCATTCACCGATAATTTCTCCTATCAAGGGTATGATGTGATTTTAAAACAAATTTAAATGCATACACATTTAGAGGTCATAAAAAAATTTGATATAATTTCATTGCATCTAGAGAAACATTCTCAAACATTGGAGTAATACATATTGGAAATCTTCAGAAATCATCTCAAATTGCTATCTTACAAAAGCACTAGACATATCAAGCTTTGTTCTTTGAATGAAACCTTAATTCCCAAAAATTTGAAATTAAAAGAATTATTCCTTCTCGGGTGATAAAAATGATCAATACTCTTTGTCAATGCTTATAAGAATGGGAAAGACACAAAACATTACAAAGAGTGAAATAGTTCCAATGCAATGGTAAAATGAAGATAGTTATATTGAGTAACATGTCTTTATACCAAATTGTTCTTCGATATATGTAATTTCCATCCTTAAAAATGTCAACAAATGAAAGGCATCAAATTGTGATGACTCTCTTTTAACATTATTCCTATAAAGCAGATGAAACCTTTTCATCCGAATACTCTCTGTCAATACTAACAAGATAGATGAATCAAAGTGCCCTTGTGTGTTTCCAAACAATTTGAAATGCATACATATTTAGAGGTTATAACAGAATATACAAATATCTCTATCATTATAAATGGAAGCCAAGTAACGATGTCTCGCTATATCCAAGTACCGTGGATGACTGGGGTCTATAGTAGGATTGGAAATTCAGGAATCATCGAGTGTTTGAATCAAAATGTCATTACATCTAGAGGAAGGTGGGGTTGTGCCTATGGAATACATTTGGAGGAAGGTGGGGTTGTTCCCTTGTTTATATTTTCTTGTGGCGTCATAGGTATCCTTTTTGGTATTATCAAAGAGAAATCCCCAGGCTTGTGTGAAAAGTTTAAAAGCTCCCTCGACTCCTTGGAAATTGTTTTTATCAAGATGAAATAACAAGGCTAGTTTTATATAATGTTTCTTAATGAGAACATAATTAGAGGAGGAGGTTACCCATAAGATGGCATATCAATCGATGAGGCTTGAATAGAGTTTAGAAAGATGTTAATTAATAGAAAAAGGTGCTATAAATATGACTCTCATAGAAGGGGTTTGGTGTAATTGAGTAAGAGCAAATTGGAAAAAGTGTGATCTTTAGCCCAACAATCAAGATAGTCCAATAAGCATTAAAGAATGCAATAGGTGCATGATAAGATAGAACAATAACAAAGAGACCGTGGGCAACAAGAAGTGCAGTAAGGTAAATACACAATGATAAATTGAAAGAATAATTACTCTAATTAGGTAACTGTTTATATGTACATACATTGTATATAAATATTGATTTCCAAACTTTGATGCATATTATACATTGGAAACGCTAAGTACGTGTACATCACCAATAATAATAAAAAAATCCATAATGTCTTAAATATAATCAAGTGCACACCATATTTGTTTCATACAAAAATAATCTCATAAATGTAAGGTCTCATACAAAACTTTTGAGTTCTAAATAGTATTAAAATGAACAATACATATAAAAATTCCCCAATAGATCATATAATATGAAGTTCAAATGCAATATAGGCGTACATACAATTCCATGCACATACGCGTACAAAACCATTTCATGTAAGACATTTATACATATACATATACATATATATATATATATATATATATATATATATATATATATATACACACACACACACACACACACATATACATACATACATACATACATACATACATATATATATATATATATATATATATATATATATCCTAATCATCATAATCTATTCCTCTCTTGGACTTGCTGGAAGAAATCCCTCCCTTAGACGAACATGGATATCTATGAGATGAATTTGGATCATCCGTGTCCTTGCTACAAGTCCTCTTCCTCGAATACTCACCCGTAGTTGAACCCGTAAATGCTAAAAACAAAATTGAATTTATACATGTTTTCAACCTATATTTAAGACCATGCTAATGAAATTATTTACATAAATACACACATACCACAAGCTCTCGGTGGCATCGAATCTACATCTCACACTCAGATGAGTCATCGGAGCTCCTAGAACACAAATGGGGGTATCAAAATGATGAGATCTAGGAGTCTATGTCATCAACGTTAAAATGCGGGGTTGAATTTCCATACGTTAACATAATATCAAAAAATAGAACATTAGAATTAGCCAAAACAAAACTAAGTACATGTATCTCGTGATGACTATATTTTAACTAATTTTATCAATATAGAACTTTATTTTTCACCCCACCACGCCTCGTGAATCAAATGAATAGGGTTGTTACCTATCGCAGTAAGCTATTTGCAGTATACAAATGAAGGAAACTATTAACATAATTTAATAATTATATAGTAGAGGACATTGTTAACATGTAATTTAACATAATATGAATTACATGAGCTGCAGAAACACCTTTCTCTACTCGCTTGCGGAGATGGCATGGTGTCCGGGTGAAGTCAAAGGCATCTTTATCAAACTGTGTCATGTAAAGGTACATGAACATACAAGAACATACATATATTTGACTTCAAAATTTGTATATATATATATGTATGTATGTATGTATGTATGTATGTATAGGTATATATTACGTGAAAGTTATACACAATTAACATTCTAAATTACCTCTATGAATGTATGTGTACACATGGTTCTTGCATCCTATGGTCAGGATTATGACACCCCTCCCATGTGTCAGTAATATCAATGCATACATGTATAAATATAATTATTTAAATAATTTAAAATGTATAAGTAAATCAAGTACTTCGATCTTTTTATAACACATATAATAAAACATAAAAAATACCTATGAAAGTGACACCGATGACCGTAATCAAAATTTATCACTCAAAAAGGAATCTAACATAGTGGCATTATCGTGTGTAACCCCAACGCCAATTGCACAAATATAAGTATGCATCAAAGTATCATCCTCCTTGGGACCCAAACATATGCTACCACATGATGAGCAAAGATGTGGCCTCATGCTAGTATTCCTTGAGGGAATACTCTATGTACCTCCCTAAGCATCTGGATTAGAAATCTCCCTCATCTTTCAAACAAGGGTTTCAAATAGCCCTTGAAGCACATGGAGTGTATTAATCTCTATTGTCTCCTTCACTTCTGGAGGGACAGTCTTAGGGTGAGGGGGCTTGTTTGTGGACTCTTCCTGTTTGAATAGGTGCATGTTACGTACTGGTGGATCTTGTGTAGATCCTTTTCATCGGCTCTGGAAATCTCATAAATAAAAAAAAATTTGGGATGTCGTTCGGATAAAATCACAATAGAGTTTCTTATAAAAGTATAGTGGCACCTCATTGTTATTTCAAGGTGGATAATCAAACACCATCCACCATCGACCCCCAAAATTATTTTTAATCAAATTATTATTGCACCAAGGGATGGGAAACCATTTCCATGACAACAAAACATGAACATTAGTGTGGGGGGTTAGTGAATAAGGCACATATGAGGTATTTTATAAAAAAAAATTCATTACATCTACATATGACAATTTGTTGGAATAATAAACCCACTACAACCCTCTTTGTAATATGTTGAATGATCAATTTTCCCTAATTGCGCTTACGCTTGAGCCACTAATACCTCTAATGTGTTTTCCAGATAGGAGCGGTGGGGTTTATGGATTGTGAATCCCTCATTGTTTTGATTAAATCCTTAATTTACATTTTGTTTTCAACTATGTGGGCTACTAAATCTTCTTGACGCCTCTAGGTATTTTGAGTAACGTGGGAGGGTTGGGACGGATGATAGGAATAAGAGTGTTTTTATTTTGGTTGATTCCTTTCCCTCAAATTGTAACAATTAAAAAAATGTATTCAATTAAAATTCTAATCTATAATTACCATCTTTTAATACAATTTTGGGAAAATAATCATGTCTACCTCTTCTCTCCAATGGTGTCATCATTGATTGAGATCTTCCCTTGATTCGAGACGATCATTTGAGCCCGAGATCCAACTCAATGACAAAATGTGAGGGCATGATTAAGCTATGAAACTTACATTTGGGGAGTCAAAATGATAAAGGATTGGACATTTTTTAAAAAATAGACATAACGCATATGCGTTATAGGCTTAGTAACTCCGAGACCTAGAAAAATATAACACGATTGTGTTATAATAGAACACGTATGCGTTTTGTCTATTTTCTAGTTTTTGTCAACTTTTTGCCCCCTAACTTGGTGCACTTACCCCACAAAGGAACAATACAACCATTTATTACCATATGTTTGCACATGCTTTCTAGGTTTGTAAAGAGGCGGTTAAGAAGCTATTTGGGGATGCAAAGATAATAATTTTCAATCATTAAAATTAATTTATTCACAATAGTAATACTGATTGGTGGATCTCCTTGCCAAAGCAACCTTACTTGGAAGGATAATATAGCTTTATGGAATTTTCTACAACGACATGAAGGGGTTTCTAACCTCATTGAGAGGATTCAAGGACATGATAAGAATATTTCACTGAATTTTTCCACTGATTGGAAGAAGAGGAATGTGAAATATGGAGGACATTACATTCAAATCATAGAGGAACTTGTTGCAGAGGTAACCGGTCTTAGCTTATAAGGTAGTATATTCTTCAACAAAAGAATCGACAAGAAAACAGAGGCTTGAGAATTTCTTGACGTGGGTAAAGAGATCGAGTTTGTTATTACGGCATTAAAGTAAAATCTATCCCAAACCGTTTGATGAGTTTGTCAAGATGATGGTTCAGTTTATCACACTTTAAGGAAGGTTTATAACGATTCCCATTAAGCATTTAGTTTTTTTTGAATCATTTCCCTAGGAACCTAGATGTTTATTTTCTTCACTATATCCTCAATTCTTTACAAATATCCATTTTAGAGTTTCAAAACCTTGTCCAAGCCAATCCTCTCCATTAAGGCATCATTTTCCTCCTTCACCGCCATTATCTCAAGCATCACCGTGTCATTCGTTCAAACTCGCAATTCCATCAACCCCTCTTATTCCCGACCCTACCATTATTCCCACCACCATTCCTTACGAGCAAAGAAAATTTCGGTCCAAGAACCCATCTTATCCTGGTAATCACCCTTTTCCCTCTAACAGAGTTCTTCGTAGCAGTAAGGACATTGAAACTTCCCAGAATCTCCTTCACATTAGCAACACATGGCCTAGTGGCTCTACTCAGGAAAAAAGGAGGACCTTCAAAGCAAAGAATTGACAACATGGAAAAGGAGCTGGAAATTTTAAAAAGAGACATTAAACAATTGTCAAAGAAAAAGGGTAAAAGGCATTTGGATGAGGATTCTAAACTTGGTGAAGGTTGGATCAATGAAATATACAAAAAACTTAATTCTTTGGATAATAGATTGGGGAATTCAAAGGATATGAATAATTGTAACATTTATACCCTCAAGGATATCTATGGTTTCATGGAAAAACATTTTAAAAGTGTCTGCATGCTTAGTGATATCCCTGCTGCCATTTGGGAGGAGGACTCAAAGCGTGACAAGGTTTTTTCTCAGCTAGATAAAACTAATCCCTCTCAAATCACTTCCTTTTCTCTATTCAGTTCATCACTATGATCGAAGGGCCAATATTGACAAAGAATCAAAGTAAGATTTCATGGATTGCCTTCGCTTTGATGTTTAATTGTTGTTTTTTCATTGCTTTTACGTAGTTTTTCCTCTCTGTTTTGTCTCCTTTCTGTAGTCTCCTTTTGACTACAGTTGGGCTTTATTGTATTATTTAGACGTTGATATGTTTTTATGTTTTATCTTGTTTATCTAGCTTTTGAAGCTTTTTGTAACGAGGTATAGTCCCTTCAAAATTATTTGCCAATAATAAAAATAAATAAATTAGAATCAATATAATTAAAAAAACTTTACGCAGAGGAGTATTTTCATCTAACTTGAAGTAATGTAGGTACGTTATCTTTGTTTGAATTATTGTTTTTTTTTTTTTTTACGGATTTTTATGCTCTATTTGGGAAATCTTTCTTAGATTTGGTTCATGGAACGAAACCCCATTCTAAATCAATGTAGTCCCTATTTTTTTACAAATTCAATGCTACGAGGGTTCATTTTAAGAGACCTCTTGGAAATCGGAGGTGGAGAATACATGGCGAATATCCCCTGGAACCGGTTTCGTGGGAAGGTGAATTTTGTGGGGGTTGTATGAAAAAATTCCACCTGATTGTCGAGTGGTGCGACAGAGAGGGCTTTAGGCGCGTGGCGGGAGATTTTGTCTTTGCTGCCGTCGAGAAAATGCGATGGCGTCGTCGGCAGACCTTAGTGACAAGCGTCAATAACCTTGTTGATGCGTATCGTCACGAGGTGCTGACCGATGCGCGTCACGCGAGGATGCTGTCCCACGGGCAACACAAAATATCTGTCGCGTGCGTATGTAGCCTCCGACCTCTGCTTTCCCATCAAAAAATCTCCGTGTCACGCGTCAACACTGCCCTTGTCGCGCGTCAACACTTCCTCTGTCACGCGTCAACACCTCCTCTGTCACGCGTCACCACTGCCCAAGTCGCGCGTCAACACTTCCTTTGCCGTGCGTCCACCACTTCCTCGGCGTCGTCGCACCACGCCCAGAGTCGCGCGTCAACACTTCCTCATCGCTCACGCATCAACACCTCCTCTATCGCGCGTCACCACTGCCCAAGTCGCGTGTCAACACTTCCTCTGTCGCGCGTCACCACTTCCTCTGTCGCACGTCACCACTACCCAAGTCGCGCGTCAACACTTCCTCTGTCGCGCGTCAACACTTCCTCTGTCCACGCGCAGCGTCAACACTACCTAAGTCGCAAGTGCCAACACTTCTTTCGTACATGCGTGCGTCAAGATGTTTTGTCATGTGTCAATAATCACAAATTAACATGTCTCTGAATCTCTGGTGCTTAAGGGTATGCGAGTTCAAATTTCACAGTATTGGTAATTTGTTAAGCTACTTGAGGTATACTACCCAACGAATCAGCTAGGTTTTTATAGGAGATGTTTTCAAATGAAGGCGAAGCCGACCCCCCAAAAAAAATATACTATATATTTTAGGCGAACAGGACACCAACCCACTCCGAATAATTCACCTTTTCAAATTTTCATAAAATGAAATTTTTGCCATATTATGAATATTCGCCGCTAAAATTATCCCCTGAATGTTACACACCATTGTAAATAAGACTAAAAAACGTTATGATATTTTTTTTTTTTTTTTTTTGAGAATACGGATAGAAATTCATTTGACATTTATAAACACTAAAAAACATAATGGGGTCCTCTTTTAGAATAATTATCTTGAGGTATTTTCTTCCATGAAGTAAAAAAATTTAAATATAATTTTTTCATAGAAAATGTACACATCGGTGTGTCGAAGGAAGTGAGATGTTTGATTGGCTCCTACTCCTCAATGTAGTCTCGCACAAAAATTTAAATGGTATAACACCATGGATAATATCAATTAAAAGGTATTTTCAGCATGCGTGGAAGAAAATAAGTAATCCATTTGTGTGGATCATTTTACATAAAATACTCATTGGGGAGGTAGTACTTTAGACTAATTTAAAAACATTTTTTATACATAGTCCAAAGTCCAACTTGAGACATGTGTTAGGATTGCTTCTTATGGGAAACGTCCACTAGTGAATCCTATCTCCTAAAACTAAATAAAAAACTTGAAACTAATACAATCAAGTTGGAAAAAATGCAGAAATAATCCCCAAAAATAAGAATCTAAAATGGATAAACACATATGAGAATAAAACTATCAAACAATACAAGTTATAATAAAGTGCCCATAATATCCCATGAAAAATTAATTAAATGTATTCAAATAATTAGTTTTTGAGGCATCCTAACATAAGCAACATACATATAGCAATGATCATAGTGTGCAAAACTATAAACTTAAAGTGTTACAATTACTATAATATTACAAAAATGCTGATTCTTAGAGAGAAAAAATAATCAAATTTGAGATGAAGTTATTAATAAAAATGTATTTTAGACTCTTTCTTTATTACATAACAATAATAGGTAAATAATAAAACCGTATATTAAAATATTACTTTTTTATTTTAATCCATCTTATATAGTGATTTTCAATCATAACATTATTTAAATACAAAATTCATAATTTGACTTTGAAGACCGGAGAGTTATAAAAATCAATGGTATCCAATAGATTGCAGGAGGAGAATGAAATGGAAAGAGTGAAGATCTTTTACTTTTAAAAGGAATGTCACACAAGTACACCTTTTATACAAAATGCAGGTAGTAAACCTAAAAGATGAACCCTCACAGGCATTAAAAGATATTTTACTAATTTTCAACGTATATTAAACAACAATCTATTATTTTTGATAACTTGTGCCTTACATATAAATAACACGTAATTTTATTTATAATAAAAATGGATATGAAGAAAGAAAAGCTAATATAAAATGGTAATACTTCTTTTATATTAACTGAATCATGAATGTAATATATTAAAATTTGTCAATAGAAGGTAATGTAAAATATTAACATCTAACGGAGCATTAATTTTAGTTCCAGTCAAAATACAGTACCATCTCTAACGAATATATTAAATGAAAGACTTTAGATCGGTCAATAATGTTAGACGAAATTATACAATAACCAGGTCGCACTCAGTCGGCGACCATTTATAATTCCGTTTAAAACTTCAATAATACAAGCCAGGTCGTAGCCGTAGGCTCGATCCAGGGCTCGCTGATCTATTTTACAAATAATTTTATTGACCAAGTGCACTGTAATTCAGTAGCTCTTTATCTCTTCATAGAAAGGGTCCACAGCTACCATCTCTTACGTAGCAAAAATATCGTTTTTCTCAAACTTTTCTACGTGAAAGATTGGCTTGAGGTAACTGCCATCTCTCACGTAGCGAAAAATATATTTTTTCCTTGACTTTAGTACGCAAAAGTTTGGCTCGAGAATTTTGATTGTTGACTTTCTAGATTATCTCAAAAACGGTTAGTTAGGGGTTCGTACCCATGACTTTTGAGGATGAGGTGAAGGCGTATCTAAATAACCAAATAAATTTATTTGTATTGATTTTGTTTTTTCGTTTCTTTTGTTTTTGTTTTTTTGTTTTCGAGGTGTGTAGGAAGATTCTATCAATATTTAGTTAGCTTAGAGTGATTTACTAGAAGGTTATGTATATCAATTTAGTCTAACACATGTTTTTACTATCAAGTTACTTATTATATGATACATAATTTTTTGTATGGTTAAGTGTAAGTTGGCTATGAAAATTTCAACTTTCAAAAATAAGTGGTGATAGAAAAAAATGATAGTTTGCTGCAACATCGTGGTTTGCAAAAAACTCTTCCTTTGGAAATAAAAATCCTAAATAGGCCAACAAAGTTTCAAACTGCAAACCCCAATTGAACACGCCAAATGAAGATATATATTCCCACTCTTTTGTCATCTGCCCTATCTCGAACACTCCATTAGTCTTTTACAAACCTTGAGATTCCCAAATAGAACCCTAGACAACTAATTGTTTCCAAGGTTGGAACCTCTATGATAAGTTCATGGCCATATTGATGCTTGTACACTCCACATCTTGGTAGGATTGAGTCGGTTCAAGAAGTTTATGGGGCTGAACGCCACTATATTTGAATGAAAGATTATAATATGTCAAACCAACAACCACTTCTAACTAACAAAAAAATTTAGCTTTGACTTTCCCTTAGAGTTTAAAGAAAGACAAGGAAGCTTCACATGTAAAGGTTTCCTCCCTAGATTTAACATTATATAATGTAAGAGGTATAATTCAATCCTCACAAAATTCATTTGTCTTCTTTGCATGTAAACTAATTGGAATTTTAGTTTTATCTCTAGTCAGCGTAGGTAGTAATATTAAGGTTTTCCTTAGATTGCATTGAATTATTGTTAATCAAAACGGAAATTAATTTCATCAAGCTTCACACATAAGATGGTGATACTAGAGTCATTATATTAGTTATCTCAAAATTTGCATCCTTCATTTTGACATTGATCAAAGAGTTGTCACATCAAGTCATGTAGATATTTTTATATATTAATGGACATTATTTTGTTGTGCTTGTAATGTTTATGCTCTTGATGATAACAAAAAGAAGTCAAATTATGGTGGTGTTTAGATGTAAATATGTTGTTGAGTTACTAATGTTTTTACAATGAATCGATATGATTGAGTCTCGATCGAGGACAAAGATAATTTTTAATGCATTAGTGCATCGGAAATCGTAAAGCATGGTTTTATCCTAAGTATTTTTGGGAGTTATTTGACCCTCGCTTTTCGTGATAGGTATTTCTAATGTAGAGATAATAGAGGTTTAAAAAGAGTTTGTAGGGTTAGTGATGCAATATTATCGACTTAATTCACGGTATTGCATCACCAAAATACATTGGCTATAGTTTTGTAAATCCTCGGTTACACAATTATTTGATATTAGTTCGCATAAATATTATTTTACAAAAGAGTTTATTTGTATAATTTTGGTGAATCTGTTCCAAGCAAGTGTATATTGTAATGTTTCATGACTATCTATGTCCATGGTTAAGTAATAATAATCAATATTGACGTGTTTTAAATTTATTTTTTATTTCACAAGAGTATTTATAGTTTTTAATGATATAAGATGATATGCATAAGCATTATTAGATGTAATTGGTCAAAGTCATTGTAAAATTTCTAGAAGAATTCATCAAGGATAATAATATCATATAGAGTTAAATGGCGAGCTTTGCGTATATAAATGAGAATCGTATTGACAAAGGTCGAGGTTTTGTTACATAGGAAAAAGGAAGGTGAATTAAATAAAAAATAGATTCACATGGTTTGTGTGTGTTAATGAATCTATGTTTCGGTTAAGATATTGCATTAAATGTATGTTCTCTTTGATAGCATGTATCTACCCTTTTTAATTTCAAACTCACTAGATTTATATATACATGTTGGATAATAATTTATTTGAGCATTTAATCTAACATTCCTATGTGCAATGGCACCAACACATCACGTAACTTAAAAAGATTCAAATATGTCATTTTTTTCTTAGTCAACACCTGATTTTATTTTATAGAATAATTGTAACCATTGAGTTAATTCAATTTGTATAAAATTATGTTTTGTCTCTATTTTTCATATAGAATATTAGGATGAATGCTATTGTTATATGGGACACTAATAGATTCAAGTTATTCTTGTGATTCATTGGGTTTGGTTGCGTAGGATGCCACTACTTTTATGTTAGGCATTATTTCTACATGATTGTTACTATAGTCTAGATAAGTCATTTTATTGGTTATTTATGTTGTGTTGTTAGGTTTGTAACAACTATGAGTTAACAAAAAGAAATTTGAGGACCGAGAGTTTAATGAACATATTCCTATGAGATATATATTCATGATGATTTTCATTCTATGATTGAATAAAAATAAATGAGCTTATATTTAAATAATTTATGTTTTTATTTTTGTGTCATGCACTCCACTACGTATTCAAAGGATTTCATTGTCTAAGGTTTCCTAAAACCAATACCCTTAAATGTGAAAGAAATATTTTATGTCAAATATGTATTGATATTATTTGTGATGTTAGAGATCTTATTGTTGTTACTTTTCACATTAACGGGTATGAGATAAAGGTAGTCAAGAAATGTTACAGTGATAATTACAAAGTCTAGACACCTAAAGGTGGTAAATAGGTCTCTGCTAATTACTCTTTTTCCTTATATCACTTAATTGTGACTCATGTGGATAAACAAAACATAAACACAATATTTTATTTATCTCCTATGACCTATAAATAATCCTCATTCTTTCACTAATTTTCTACTCATGCACCTAAATTTAAAGGGTTTATCTAAAGACTTTTAAATACCTCTTACCTCTATCCGGCCTCTCCCATGACTCGATTAGAAGTTTTATATTTTATACACTAACTTATAGTAGGACACTAAAATGTACATTACTTGTTTAGAGCTAGGTATAGTGCCATCTACTTCTCAATGTTCGATTTTAATATGTTTATCCTTATTACCATTTGTAACATTTTTTTATTTAATAGAATCTATATCCCATATAAACTTTTAAAATTGAATCAAACACTCTCATTTACTAACTTAGAAACATTAAAAATATTTGAGATCTTACTTGAAAGGTAGGAGACACTTGATATTCACCTTCAAATATCTAGGAAATCTATCCTAAACATCTCAAAACAAAGACAAAATATAAACAAAAATCACCAAGTAATCATACATAACAACCTTGAGGAAAAGTTTGAAACTTTTAAGTGATGAAAACTCTTCCTCCATGTAGTGGCACATTTTGATGTCCCCCATGTCCCATTTGGAAAGGGGGAAAATGGAAATCATTATCTTTATAATGCATCATGGGTTAGATATACACGAGAAATGGGCTAGAGGTGAGGGTGAGTTTTATGGATGCTAATTCACACACTTGGGTATATTTTTAGGTCCTAATCACATACAAATATTGATATGATTCATAAGTGAGAAAACTAGTAATTGAAATTTATGTTTGGCCTCTTTTTTTTTTTCTAGTTTCCTATTTGGTCTTGTAAACCCTAGAATCTAGGTTGATCTTTCACTACTTTATCTTCCTTAGCTATGGACATGAGCGCCCAACCAAGACGCCAAAAGCACCTAGACACCCCCATCCCCTCTAGGCGCTCCTGCCTCTTTGTACCTCACTCACTCGTTTTCAACCTATTTTATCAATTAGGAATATTATTTTCTTATGGGTTGGTATTTTAGTTCTCAATTATGAAATTCGACAAGTGAATCATATAAATACAATTGTATCTCACTGACCATAAAAGGACTAAGATCTAAACATCTATTATCACCACCTAAAGTTGCATCCAAAGTCATTCTAAGAGCATCAAATAATCCATGTATTTATCAATCAAGAGACAAGGGAGTGAAATTATTAACATACACTTCACGAGAGGGGTTACTGAAACTATGTGATCAACCAATGACATCTGGTGAAAACAAACGAATATTAGTGAACATCTTGGGATACTACAAAAATTAGTTTATGAGGTTTTTACATTTCCATTCACACAAAAGTAGTCTCCAACACCTAGGCGCCCACGACCTAGTCTAGGTGCCCCATTCCGAGGAATATTTGACACTTCTAATTTTTTTAGTGTAGTTGTAATAGATTCCTCCTCCCGTTGAATAATTTTAAAGCCCAACATACCTCGGGAGTTATTAAAAAATTAGATAAGTCGTCATCCCTCTCTTGCACCTATGGTTTCATTTTTATCTATCTTATTACTTAGGTCAAGTATGTACTTCATTCATTATTTATTCCATTATGACTTTGCAATCGTGGTTTAACAAACTTCAATATTTGTTAAATCGCTTAGTGAACCCATCTTATTCAAATGCTCTTGGGTCTTCATTTCATCACTTCTTTTATTTTTGCTAGGTTCCCCTCATCATGGATATTTCAATTCATGATTTATTGCTAGTCAATCTTGAGTGTAGAGAGAAAATTATTTCTCACTTGGCTAATATTCGCATTCCTTCTACTACTCATCCAGACATATTTTATCGACATTTATAGATGTAATTTCTCAAAAATTCCTTTTCCATCTAACATAGCTTCCAATATCTTTTTTTGTATGACAATGATCCAGCCCTATATATACAAATATATATCAATAACTTGGGTATTAATCGAATTTAAGTCCATAATGGATATGAGCTCAATCTTTGTACATTATCATTCATTCATAATATCATCCTCTCCCTGACTAATGTTAACCCAACATCCATTTATTTTCGTGCATAAGATTATTCTACACATTCATGTATAGGCACTATCATATTTCTAGTCATAATTGGGACAAAACCTATTCTGTTGTATTTTTGTCATTGATTTTCCTATAGTTCCCCCTCGTCTTTGATGCTTATTTTTGTTATGCTCTTGTTTACTAGCTTCTTCGAGGCATGGATATTATTTTAGATATTATGTGATAGACTATATGGACATAGGATTCCTATGGTGATTTGATTTTTATCATGGATTGGATGGATTCCTAGCTAACATTGGTAGACATTTTGTACATGTTGTTTAGCGTTGCTCTACTTATATACTGACATTTGGATTCATGATAGTCGTGACTACGTTTAGATAATTGAACTAGCCATGTGTTCATTGATATTGTTGTTTAATAATAAAGTAATGATAATAGATGATCAAAAAATATATGAATTTCATGGTTTTCATAAAATAGGAATTGTGAGTATTGGTAATTGTAAATTATTAATTTATGTTAGAATTACGTAATTTTGATAATGACGTAACTATGATGTATGTTGGGGATTATATGATGGATTCTTTATATGTGTTTTACTTCCATGAGGTATTGATGTGTTCTTGAGGCTGAAGGTGGTATTATATTTTGTTACAAGAAACAAAATCACACAAACAAGGTGGGATGAGAAAGGCCAACGACCATGAAGGAATGACACATGTTCACAACATGGTCACCTGAGTAGTTGTGTGTATGTATGTATGCATGTCATAATTTGGTGTGTTGTTGTTAGGAGAAATCCATGGGTGACACCTCAAATGTGACCATTCCTCGAAAAGGAGTTAAAAAAGGAAAAACTATGTATTCACACTAACAAAGCCTCATAAAGGCTAGGAATACACAAAATGGAGATCAAGAAATCAAATAATGGAGTTGAATGGAAAATTTAACATGGGCTTTACCCATTCCTAGAGGAATGCAAATGAAATCAAAATATTATATTTTGAGTATTTTACCAACTCTAACCAAACCACGCAGTAACCCAAATCACCAGGTGGGTTAAAGAATCGATGGTTAGGATCAATAAGGACAAAGATTGATGGTCGTAAATGCAAACCACCACTCCAACCAAACCACAGCAGAGTGAGGTAAAAATCCAATGGTGGGAAGATAAAGTTAAATAGATCAATGGTTCCTATTGCATAGAATCACGTTTTCAACTAGAGGTTGTTGAAACTTAACCACATTGGAAAGTGTTACATGTTAATATTCCATTAAACCCTAAACTTACAATGGTTTAGTTTGACCACTGACAAATTACAAAGGGTCAAGTCATCATTGGAGGGGGAACTCACCTTAATCAAATAATAATGTTTCCTTTTCACCTTAGACTAAGGTCTCAATCAAATATGTTCAATGATCAAAATAATATACTTTGCCATTAATTAGGGTCCCGTCGGCTTAATATTTGTAAAATGCCATGCTTTATATGCGAGGAGGCCAACCCTATGTTTAAGGCGAAATTTATTATATACATTCCCTTTATGGGTTATTCAAACAAATATTACTATAGCTTTATGCCAATGTCAAAAGGAGGAATATTACCTTAATATTTGTAAAAACATTGTTATCCGATTTTACCCTCGGGTGAAATTGGAAAAACATCACCTTGCACAAAGAAAATAAAAGGATCGACTTGGCCATAAGAGCTCACATTTTGGGCTTGAGATTGAAGAAGGCCGAGCACATTGTCGAGGAGTTAGGGAAATTAATAAGATCTAAAGTTTGAAATTTGGTCTTGAAGGTGGGTTTGTTTAGAGGTAGGCTAAGGTGAAATTTAGGTACTCGGTGGAATTAAGTGAGAAGAAAGGAGTAGGAAGTCTAAAACCCAAACTATGAAATTCTGAGTTTCAGGTTTTAGAGTTTTGGAGGTTTCACAAGCTCCGGAGTAATGAACGATTACCACGCGGGAGGGTAAAATTCTGAAAATCGATGTCCAAAATTCAAACTTTAGGTTTTCAAAGTTTCAGAGATATGTAATGACCGGATGCATCAAAAAATCCTGAAACCTGAAACCTCAAAACCTTAACACCCAAGCCCCCAAAACCCAAACTCACAAACCCCGGAAACCTAAACTCTTAAAACCCCTAGAAAACAAAAAGGTCTGAAACTTGAAGTCTAAATTTTTGACTTCGGGTTTTGGAATTTTAGAATATTGAAGCCCCAATACAAAAAAATCACCACTTGAATCCCAAATCCTGAAGTCTAAATTTCAAACTTTGGAGTTTAGGAGTTTGGAAGGTGCATGAACTCAGGAAGATGAATAGTGACAATTATCTCCCAAGCTCAAAGTTCTAATCTACCGAAGTCTGAAATTTTAGATTTCGAGGTGTGATGCAAGTTTGGAGTCCAAAAGGAAGATTAACCACTTGCATTTGTTACATTATGGCACCGTCATTTTAATTTTAGTGAGACTAAGTATTTCAAAATAAGGAAATACAGACTTGTCATTTTAGACAAATGTTTTGAAAATTTTCACCTACCAAAATGATGAAGGTATGGGCCTCCTTTCTTCCCCAACAAGGAAAAGTACATGGAGGTATGAGTTTTGCAGTGGCACCCATCATTATTACAGGTTATTTTAATGCATTTTTGGGTGGTTGAAGAAAGATTTCAAATTCCTTCTCTCTCCCTTTCTCTCATTCTTCATATATATTGTAAGGAGGGTCTCATTTCAAAAGGTTGGACAACTTGTATATGCCCCTCCTTTATTTCTTTTCTATAAGATATTTGTGGATATTTTCAACCTCCCTCTGGACATTGTAATGAAAAATTTATTCGTTTGGCCCTAAATGTGATGTATTATATAAAATTTGAGAGAAATAAAATCAAATATGTAGATGCTTCACACCCTCTTACGTGTTCTATTGCATCTTTCTACGATAATTATGCGAGGTTATTATGTATTGTTGTTGTTTTCATTGCAAGGTTCTGGTAGTGCTCTGTTTATTGTGTAGGTTGTTTAACATCCTTCTTGGTGCATCACCTTCCCTTAAAGTAGGCTTTATTTTCATGCATTTTTTCTATCTCGGTCTCATGGAAATAATAGATTAGAGTTATATATGCAACTCTTTGAACTTTTTAGTAGTTGGAACTAGGATAGGATAGGATGCTTGACATTCTCTAAAGGGTTATCCTAATTTCAAAGTCCCACATTTTGGGATAAATCTATGCTTGAAAAATCGACTATTTGCCTCAACCTTGCACTTACAAGCAATCGGGGTGTTTTTATTTCACCATAACAAACACCTTTTTCAAAGTATGAATATTTAGCAAGAAGATAAGGAATGTATACACTGAAAGGGTCAACATCGGAGTCATGATGATTAAAGTGGATCCTAATTACCCTATTTTTCACAAAATAAGAGTATTATTTTTCTTGCACATGTGCACAAGTGGTCCCCACAAGTGGATTTGAATAATTTTCGCTAGTAATTGTGATCAAAACATTATTTTCTTGCGGGAAGAGTATTATTTTGCATGTGATCACTACAAGACAAAACTTAGAATAAGACAAAAATATCCTTTGCAATGTGGGTGAATATACAAGTGTCACATCATGATTAAGTATGATTATTTAATACACAACAAGAAGACCAAGTTACAACATAATGAAGAAGACTTGCAAAATTAGTAAGTGGATAATATCAGCCAAAATATTCACCCAAGTATATTAATTGCATTAAAAATAAAATATTCAACTACACTTTGACTAGAGTGTATTTTTGTAACTAAGGCTATTAATGCCTCATTGTAATCAACATGTCTATTTTTATTCCTTTATTTATTCATAATAAAGGGGTAAAATTATCATGTATGGGCGAGCACTGAGACTATAGTATATTTTTATAAGGGGTTGGGTGAAGTATTTTTGTATATATTATGTGCATTAGTAAGGCAAAAGGAGGAATGTTTTTATATAGGTGTCTTGAAGGATATTTTTTCCAGTTTTCCCTTGAATGAGAACCAATTATTACCTTTCTAATTATTTGTAGTGGTGTTTATCTTTCTATTAATTCTTGTGAATGTTAATTCCTTATTAATTATATTAAGTTGCTAAAAATTTAGTTCTTTCTATACAATCTTAGTGTGCATGTTAGCTGTTGTGTTGTTGTGATTTATTCCCTCAACACACAAGTGTTTGCCTTAGGATCAAGCTGAAAACCCATTGGTTTGTGCATCTATAATTTGTTCTCAATTTTATTGTGCATGTACTCAGTCAAAGCCCTCAATAAATTTGGTGTATCACCCCATTTGAATTCAGTTACAACAATATTTTTACCCTTAAAACACAAAAAATTAGTTTATGATACATCAATAAAGAACCGGCCATGATAATGAAGACTCGCATAAATATTAGGTATACCCACAAACTTGAGGTGTTTCCATTGTATCTACAAAAGTGAAAGATAATGCAAGATTAGGACCCCTACTGTCATCTCTCAACAAGGATGCACTGATGAGAGATAATAGGAAGACCTCTCATTATCCCTCAAAGTAAAAAATAATCAAGATGGAGATTGGGATGCCTCTAATTCTCCCTAAAAGTGAACCATTCTTAAAAAGGATATTGATAAAAATGTAAGGTCTCTCATTATCCCTCAAAGTATAAAAATAATCAACACAAAGAATGGAAAGCCTCACATTCTCCTCAAAAGTGAATAACAATGTAAGGTCTCTCGTTATCCCTCAAAGTATAAAAATAATCAACACGAGAGAATGGGAAGCCTCCCATTCTCCTCAAAAGTGAATAATTATTAAAAGGGATATTGGTGACCTCTCATTTGAAGGCCTCTTATCATTAGTTGAAAGTAAAAAAAAATCAAGATGGAGAATGGTAGGCCTCCCATTCTCCCTAGAAGTAATAAATTCTTAAAAAGTATATTTCAAGGCCTTTCATTCCCACTTAGAGTGAAAAAATAGTTCAAATAATCATTCAAAAGAGATATAAAAAGACATCATTCTCTCAACGGAAACAAAAATATACAAGGAGAATGAGACATAATCCCTAAAAGTAAAAAAATAATGAAGATTGAGAATGGGAGGCCTCCCATTCTCCTTAAAAGTGAGCAATTATTAAAATAGATAGTGGGGGCCTCTCATTCGAAGACCTCTCATTATCCCTCAAAATAAAATAAAAATAAAAATGGAGATTGGGATGCCTCTTGATTCTCCCTAAAAGTGAACCATTCTTAAAAAGGATATTGAGAACAATGTAAGGTCTCTCATTATCCCTCAAAGTATAAAAAAAATCAACACGAAGAATGGGAAGCCTCCCATTCTCTTCAAAAGTGAATAACAATGTAAGGTCTCTCGTTATCCCAAAAATTATAAAAATAATCAAAACAGAGAATGGGAAGCCTCCCATTCTCCTCAAACATGAATAATTTTTAAAATGGATATTTGTGGCCTCTCATTTGAATGCCTCTTATTATCCATCAAAGTAAAAAAAATAATCAATATGGAGAATGGGAGGCCTCCCATTCTTCCTAGAAGTAATAAATACTTCAAAGTATTTTTGGGGCCTCTCATTCTAACTTGATGCGGCTAGAATTAACTAGTAAAAGTGTAGGCGCACTAGCACATAACTCAGCCCTAGACTAAGTGCTCACACAAAGAGTGCAAAGGTACTAGGCCCCTCTTTAGGGTTGTTGTTGTAGGATGTTAACATGATGAAAACTTGAAGCATTGAGTGATTTCCTTGTCGTAATCTAGGCTATGGGAGGGAAGGTTCACATGCGAGGATCTGCCATCCAATCTCGGTACTTACACACCGGAGTGTTTCCTTTAACCATTCCTAACAGGTGGAATGATATTTTGCTAGTGCAACATTTCACACACTTCTCTCAAGTCATCCATATTAGTTTGGACCATCTTTGATGCTTTATTTTGCTCCATCTTTCGTGATTGCTCCTTTAAATACTATATTTCACCCTAAATATTTTTGAGAACTTCCATGGTTTCTTGATAAACCTCCTTCTGATGGGCAGGATATGGGTATCATGCATGTAAAACCTCCTCCTTAGTGATGGTAGGATTTTGCTACTGAATGCTTCTTTTGCGCGTGCTACCTCGGTAGCAGTAGTTATCTTTACTTTCTGATGTCTCGGACTACGGTTCCAACTTAGCCATCCATTTACTTTCCATAGTGTGATGTATCCTAACCATCCCTACACCTTTGTTTTCTTGTCTATGCTTTACTTCACGAGATGTTCATATAATTCCGGGCATTCCTCATAACTATGATTCTTTCCACAGAAAAGAACATATAATATTCTAGGGACATGCATGCACCTCGTGAGTTGTTAGGATATCGGCATGTATAACATGTTCTCTGCAAGGAACTCACTTCTTCCACTACCACGAGAATCATGCTTTGAATCCACCATGGTATCCTCAACTTGTACCTTGAACGCCTTCAAATGCCCTTCATTCCGATCATAGCGTGCATGATTATTATCCACGATCGATGCTCATTCTTGCCTTTAGATTTATCTAAAACTCATGCCTTTCATACACCAATATCTATAACATCCTAGATATGACCAATCATCTGAAATTATTCCATGTTATGATTCGTGGACATGCAAATTTCCATAAGAACAAGAGACATTCTTCCTTATCGTACATTGTAGTAATGAACAGTGGTTAACATCATGGTTTAAATGGCATATCTCACAATCCAACAACAACGAGTGTAATGATCGTGTGCTGAATTTTTTATAGTTTCTCCAACTCCTTGCTTCAACATAGCTGCGATCTATGCTTCTAAAAATAGGCTCACCCCAATTTCTATACTTCCAACTACCTCAACACGCAAAGCTTATTAAAGTGCTTCGCATGGATAAGTGTATGTATTATGTGATAATGCCCTCTAAAAGGGGTAATCGTGGCCTCAACAAACCATTGTGCATGTTGGCTTGTGTGAATATCATAAGAAAGCTTCATTAAAATGTTTTAAAATGGGCATCATACTCTTTGACACTTTCAGTAGTGCCTTGTTTAATATCCTTGAGTGCACTTATACTCTTTTTCCAAACTAAGGGTTGTGAAACTCTTTAAACAATGCATCTTTTAAATTTGTATAATCTATGCAAGTCTAATAGGGGTAAAACTTTACTATACCAACCCCGTGTGCATGCCCTTGTAACATAGTAACAAAATTGGCTTTCCCTACGCTTCAGAAGCCATTTTTCCTTTTTTACACGCACCACAATATTTCACACATATGTTCATGTTCAAAAACATCTTCTATTCCCCTATACTCTTGAGGATGAAGAGACATCTCCATGTAAATATTATGGGGTTGTTGCGAGACCATGCCTACCCGATCCAAAACCTCATATATTTCCTTTACCTCCAACCACTGATCTGTCGGAACTAGAGCCACCTATGCCTCCCGATCAAAACCTATAGTTGGATTCTAACCATAAGATGTACTTCCCTATGCCCCAATAGTAGAACCAACTGGACCTTGACATCTATAAAGCATTAGTACTCCTGCAAGATAGTCCAAAAATTTGTGCACTTGAATTACATGCGGATGATACACCTAAAAGTACTCCCATGCAACAACGAATCAAGGTTTACACTTCCATAATTGTTCCTCTTATAAGACACTCCTACTCTCCCATTGCTTGAATTAGTTTGTTGACTGTTTGTTATACTAGATGCTAGAAAACCAAGTGCAAGGGCAAGGTTTCTAGGTGGATTTAGATGTGTGCCCACGGCCCAGGTTGTCTCTGTTGGTGTGCTTCTACATGAGGCCGAGGAGGGTTCCCTATCATGCTTTCCCAAATGGGGGAGTTCCTGAGGCTCGGGTTCCACGTCTTCTGCGTGAAATTCAACTCCTTCCCGAACTATCTTTCTCCACAACTCCATTTTCTCTGCAACCTCCCGTTGCTTCTCTACCTCTCCTGCGGTGTGCCTCATTATACTTGAGTTTCCTTCCCTTTCTCACGCCTTTTCTGTTGCTAGTTCTTCCATATTTAAACAAACCTTCTCATATACCCCGTGCATGCTAGGGTTTAGTTTGCATCGGTTTACTCTCAAATTTCAGGTATACCATCAAAATTTTGATCGCTAGTGGAATGCCTTGTAGGTAAGTTCCTCTCCGATATCGTAAAAATTGGAATTCAACTACCTTTGGGCATGAATAAGTGGAAATTAATTACTCCAAGATATAACTATTCAAAACACCATGGAACCATATATCCACCGCATGAGTCCAAATCCGATCAACATCATATAGGGTCTGAAATTATTCCTCCATCCAGACAAGTGTGAGATACCTCAAATTATGTTTAAATGCATAAGCAATCAGCCAATCATACAATTCTACTATAAATGTAATGAAGATGCTCTTATATAAACTGTCATATAGATTATGTTTCACCCATATACATTCGTTAAACTCGGATCGGTGTTGAACCTCCATACGTATTATTCTTCTAGGTCATGTATCCACTCCTCAAGACTTACTATGGTCAAATGGTATGTCTTCATCGCGAACCATCCTAAAAACAACAAAAAAGTGGTCCTAGCAACAAATCCAATTATGCAGCCTAGAATTCACCAGTAAAAACCTAGGTGCGTTAACAACTCACTTAGCCTAGACTAAGTGTTCACTTGAAGCACACAAAGGTACCAAGCCCATCATTAGGGTTTTTTTTGTAGGATTTTAGCATGATTAGGACTTGAAGCATTCGAGATCAATAACTAATATAAAATTCTACTAAACATATTTAGATCTAGATCTTTAAAGTATCATGAATCAAACAATAATCATAGCAAAATCATTCATGCGGTGATATAGTATAACCATGATTAACAATTTGATTCAGCCAATATCCTCCATTATATTAAATACTGATAATACCACGAAGCTTCCTTAAAATAACGGTGTAGTATACGCTCATGCATACATCATATTTGGAAGCATAACATCACAATAACTCGGTTCTCACCTCTATCTCTATCTTTCTACAGCTTCACTACATATTTATAAGGGTGGGCAATTTCCCTTCACCACTTATCTAATCCTAAAATAGGTCACATACTATTATTAGCCATACGCACCTTTACTGATAATAGACACACATGCGGTGCACTAATAATACACTTCTTCCATCTAAGTGTTGGTATTAAATATATAATCATCATGTATCCATGCGAAGTGCTTCGTATTCGATCCTCCAAAAATAGCCAATTTACATATCACGCAAGTCTCTAACCGGTTTTGTGTCGGCACACTATCTAAAAAATAGCTCATCATCGTAAAAATGGTTTCAGTCCTGAATCTCTCTCTTCTTGCACGCAATCCTTTCTAATCCTTCCATGCCTTTGAATGTTCTTTACTCTTGAGCAAACCTTATGTATGTCCTTTTCTAAGTGTCATATTTTGACTAACTAGCTTTGAGTGAAAAAATAATGCAAACAATAATTCACAATAGATATAAAAATACCTCATTCTCTCAAACACCATTAGCCCAGAAGACCTTGAGTTCACCTGGATGCTTTGATAAGTGGTCATGGGCACACCTTGAGGTAGGGTTATAACTTCTCCATATGGACCAAGCGTAACATAGAGGGAACTCCGTATTCAAATCACTCGGTGGACCTTAAGGATCTAAGCCCACCCCCATGTCCTACTTAAGCGGCACGCTCCTCCACCGCTCGATTCGTAGCTATGATATAATAACCTAGTTTACCACCCAATGTTTTTCGATAAAAGTTTTTTCAAAAATAATGAAAATTCAAAAAAAAAAAAATCCGAGGAAACAATAGTCTATTGTTAGCCATGGAAGGGAATATCGTAAGAAAGGGGAATACCACTTGGGAAACAAAACTATTTGGAGAGGAAAATAGGGAGCCTTCCTGATCACGCCTTTATGGAAGGAGGTCGATCCTTTGTTACATTTCCCAAAGTTCATCATTGATAGAGACAAGGAGAGATTATGATTTAAAATAGTAGGGAGGTTTTCTAGATTGTGACCAAACATTGATTTTGTGAGAGATTATGGAAGAAAAAAATGGTGCTCTGGTAGAGAGTATGAGCTCTAGCTGGAGAAGGCTTCCTCTTTTGCTTCCAAAATGAGCAGGAGATGGAAAAAGTGATGCAAGAGGGGCCATGGTTTTTTTAAAATGTTGTTTCACTTTCCACCGATGGGAACTTGGAATGAATAATGATTTTAGCTTCCATGCTCTTCCCATTTGGATCCGTAGATCCTAGTCTTTATTTAGAATTACGGGAACCTAAAAAGTGTTTATGGGGATTTCTAGATCGATGGGTTTGTTGATTGTTGTGGATCCAACTACCAAATCCAAATCTAGAATGGTTTTTTCTAGGCTCTCCATTAATATTACAGTGGGGTTTAAATTTCCTAAAGGAATATTCTTCCATTATCAAACTGGAAAATTGGAACATGTGATTGATGTTGAAAGTTCCAATAGTTTCTTATAACGAATGCGCAGAATGATCGAGATATGAGATGGATGTCTACTTTGTGATTCGGTGGGGTTTCTGTGGAGTTTAAATACCTTTAGGGGGATAATGAGATAGAGGATTCATCGAAAGGGAAGAGGAAGAATCATATTTTTAATTTAAGAAACCTATTAATCCTATGGGATGAGTGGTTGTGGATGAGCATCTTCTGTAGAGGTGGTGATTTCTTGGGTGGATGTTGTCATTTGCTTCTGGTGGGAGGCTTGTGGTTGAAGCCTCTTCTTTCTGTGATGAATTCCTATGTCTAGTGGGTCATTCTCAAAATAGTGGGGGATTTTGAATGAGGCTGCATGGAGGGTTGACAATGGTGAAGGGTGGATCCAGTCAAGATGTCGGGGTGGACTAGTGTGATGGGCGGGAAAAAAATTTAAAATTTACTCCATGTATGATGCTCAAACATTTAATGCTCAATGCTTAGCACTTGTTGGTCCTTCCATGATTGGTTTTATTCCTCCTTCTAGTTACAGGGGGTGGATATTTTAAACGGGAGGCTCAACATTATGCATAGGTCGAGATAAGGATTTCTCATATGGTTCCTCTTCTCTTGAGAATGATGATGAGAGGTGGATGGAGGTCCATTACAAGAAACATTATGCTACTCAAAGTTTCTCTACTGAAGTGACTTCTATGGGAGAGCCTTAGTTTGTTTTATCTTTGCCCGAGTCAAGATTCCTTGACTTGTCATTAGGTATAGCTTAGTTCTACTCGGTTTGTTCTCTTTTGTGCAGTTGGTAGAGGTGATTTCATTGTTCCTAAATGCTCTACATTTTTTTCTCCCTTGTTCCCCTGTCACGATGTATATGTTTATGTAAGGTCCCCCGGGAGCCACAATCCCTACTTTATTACCTTATCTAATAGAAAACATTATTCTCTCAAAGTAAAAAAATCTTCAAGGAGAAAGAGACATAATCCCTCAAAGTAAAATAAATAATGAAGATTGAGAATGGGAGGCCTCCATTCTCCTTGAAAGTGAGAAATTATTAAATGGGATAGTGGGGGGATCTCATTGGAAGACCTCTCATTATCCCTTAAAGTAAACCAAATAATCAATATGGAGATTGAGATGCCTCTAATTCTCCCTAAAAGTGAACCATTCTTAAAAAAGGATATTGAGAACAATGTAAGGTCTCTCATTATCCCTCAAAGTATAAAAATAATCAACACATAGAATGGAAATCCTCCCATTCTCTTCAAAAGTGAATAATAATGTAAGGTCTCTTGTTATCCCTCAAAGTATAAAAATAATCAACATGGAGAATGGGAAGCCTCCCATTCTCCTTAAAATTAATAATTCTTAAAAGGGGTATTGGTGGCCTCTAATTTGAAGGCCTCTTATTATCCATCAAAGTAAACAAAAATAATCAAGATGGAGAATGGGAGGCATCCCATTCTCCTAGAAGTAATAAATACTTACATGGTTATATTTTGGGCATCTCATTCCATCATAAGTGAATGATTTTCAAACAATCATTCATAAGAGATATAAAAATGAAATCGGAGTCTCTCAAAGTAAAAAAATTTATTCAAGGAGAAAGAGACATAATCCCTCAAAGTAAAAAATGGAATATTGAGAATGGGAGGCCTCCCATTCTCCTTGAAAATGAGAAATTATTAAATGGGATAGTGGGGGCCTCTCATTGGAAGACCTCTCATTATCACAAAAACAAAAAACAAAATAATAAAGATGGAGATGTGGATGCCTCTAATTCTCCCTAAAAATGAATAATTCTTAAAAATTATATTGAGAACAATGTAATGTCTCTTATTATCCCTCAAATTATAAAAAATAATAAACAAAGAGAATGGAAATAATCTTGTTCTCCTCAAAAGTGAATACAAATGTAACATCTCTCGTTATCCCTTAAAGTATAAAAATAATCAACACAGAGAATGGGAAGCCTCCCATTCTCCTCAAAAGTGAATATTTATTAAAATGGATATTGGTGGCCTCTCATTTTAAGGCCTCTTATCATCCCTCAAAGTAAACAAAATAATCAAGATGGAGAATGGGAGGCCTCTCATTCTCCCTAGAAGTAATAAATTATTTAAAACTATAGTTTGGGGCCTCTCATTCCCACTTAGAGTGAAAAAATAGTTCAAAAAATCATTCACAAGAGATATAAAAAGACATCATTCTCTCAAAAAAATAAAAATCTACAAGGATAATGAGACATAATCCTCAAAGTAAAAAATTGAAGATTTAGAATGGGAGGCCTCCCATTCTCCTAGTAAGTGATAAATTATTAAAAGTGATAGTGGGGGCCTCTCATTATCCCTCAAAGTAAAAAAATAATCAAGATGGAGATTGGGATGCCTCTGAATTCTCCCTAAAAGTGAGCCATTCTTAAAAAGGATATCGATAATAATGCAAGGTCTCTCATTATCCCTCATAATAGAAACATATTCACGGGAAGAATGGGAACCCTCCCATTCTCCTTAAAAGCGAATAATAATGTAAGGCCTCTCATTACCCTCTAAGTATATAAATAATCATCAAGGATAATGGTAAGCCTACCATTACGTTCACAAGTGATCAATTATTAAAAGATATATTGGTGGCCTCTCATTTGAAGGCCTCTTATCATCCCTCAAAGTAAAAAAAATAATCAAGATGGAGAATGGGAGGCCTCCCATTCTCCCTAGAAGTAATAAATTCTTAAAAAGTATATTTTGGGGCCTCTCATTCCCACTTAGAGTGAAAAAATAGTTCAAACAATCATTCACAAGAGATAAAAAATATGATTACCCAAACTTAGCATTTCCTCCTAATAACCAAACTTTGACAGGGCATATATATGGTCCCTTTAGATTCTCTAATGCATTATTTAGACACATGACAAAGGAGGTAATAGAAAATTAGAACCCCGATTTACTGGGAAATCCACCCCATTTGCCTTAACTTGGGAAATTTTTAATCCTAAAAGATAAAACCCTTTTTATTTTAATCAAGTGATTAACACACTCCCCTATGGCTAGATTACGATAGGTATTTGGAATTAATCCTAAAAAAGCATTACTTCAAAATTTTATAAGGATATTTAATAACTCTACCCTTATTATACCTCGCACCCACATCATTCTCCGTGAGATATCACTTTGTGTTGATATATCTCGGAAAGGAATTTAAATCTCATCACAAACACCATTATCAACAACTCAAGTAATCGATGCATTTTAATGAGACTTCTTTTCTTTAATAAGTATTTTATCAAATAGCTCTACGTGTCTTTAGTAATCTACCTTATTTTTCATACCAATCAAACATAACACTTTAATCAAAATTACGACAAGGATCCCATTATACTAAGCTCTACTTTAGTTTTCCACACCTGTTATTAAAGCTCCTGCTAAAGGCATAGGGAAGAATGAAAAAGAAAAAAATTGTAAATAAATTTATGGGATAACAGGAAAGGGTGTTTTCAATGACTTAAATAAAACAACTACTACATGAAACAATAGGTAAAGAGTAGGAGAAGTGTAGTGGTAGTCATTTCTACCCATTGTTGGCACATGAAAATTTTATTGTGCGCTATAGCACGAGGCCTCTGAAGTATAATAATTTAAAAACAATATAGTCAGAATTACTGCGAGGAATGAATCTCTTTCTTTTCCACGGAGGTCTTTTGTATTCTTCTTCATACTGATAACAAACCAGCGACTCAGGTATTTAGTAGTTTCCTTTCATCTCAAATATAAAACAACCCACTTCCTCTGAAGTTACACACCCGTCAATCGGTTTTGTATAAAGTAAAATGAGAAGAAATTTGGGTTACATATTATCTGCCATCCGTAAGTTTGAATTAAACCATGAGAGGACTGATCTTAGGACAACTATTGGCTAAAACCCCATAGCACAATTTTCCCTGCAATGTTTTGTTTATTGAATTATGGGAGTACATAACTTTGTTTTTGCTACAACTATCAATTCACTACAAAAATCCAAACGTAAACATGGGTTCCTTGTGAGTAACATCTCTGGATCTCAAATAAAGTGATTTTATTATTCTGCAAAGAAATGACATGTCCTGAAAGCATGTCTAGGATGTGTCATTATCCATGTTTTGTTAAAGTTGCAAAATCTAGAAAACATTTCTTGGGAGGTGAGAGCACGGGTTGAGGCGGAGAGGGATCTTATGCGTTAGTTCTATTTATTTGACATTTTAGTTGGTGTTGACATCGTTCTATGATATACCATTTTTCATAGTGGTCGTTTCATAGTTTAATCTTATTAACCCTTTTACTAACTACATTTTATGTAGTTACTTAGGTCTTTATTAACATCATTTTAGAAAAATGTAATTCATATAACACTTACGCGGTGAATTGAATGTTTAAATTTTACCTTTCTGAGACGAAAACTATTGTGAGTTCAAGAAAGTGAATTATTAGAATTTAAGGCTGATTTAGATTCATGATACCTCTTCCCAAAACATCCTTTAATCAAAGTACCTATTTTTCCTATTACGAGTTTTATTATAATTGAACATTTAGTTTAAGAAGATTTAACATTTACATGTCATAAATTTTCTTTTTTGTTATATAAGAGTTTGTGTTGGCTCAAATGCTTGATTTCTCCAAGAACAATTCGTATTCTTCTTTTTTCCTTCATAACAAGAGAATGCCTAAATCAATTATGAAGACTTCGAACATGACTTTATTCCTAAACAACAACTTATTTACTCTTGTTTCCTATTCTTTATTACATGGTTAAGTTAGACTCTTATGGCCATTGTTTTAAAACAATTGTAATTCAAATAACACATAATTTACACTTAGGGATTTAAGACTACAAGGAGTACGACCTCGCACAATACATCTATCTCATTTCAAAGTTCGCCATGATACATCTATCTCATTTCATTTCTCTTAGACACGTAGTATTAAGTGTATATTGTAAGAGAAATATCTCAAATAAGCTTATGCTTTAACAAAGCCTCCCTAAGGACCTATTTCAATTGTTGGGTAAATACACAAATAATTGGAGACACAGTCTCCACTTACAAAATTTAGATCTCACAAGAGATCAATTGTAGGTACAACCACCAACTATCTTGCAAGGCTTTGGCCACCCACTAGGGTACGAGGAAATTATGCACAAGAGGGGTTAACTTATTCATGATATGGTTAGACCTACAACACCTAGACATGATCACCTCAGTCATTCCAAAATGATAGGGTTCACGACATAAAATTACCACCTCATAAAATTTCTATTAAAAGTTCCTTAATAATGTCTTATGTCATGAAAATGATGCAAAAGCATTTTATTAACATGATCAGATACCTTGAAAAAACTCAAATGGGAGAAGGATGTACATTAGGCATTATAGCTCAGTCTTTTTATGTTTGATGAGATGAAAATCTACCTAGCATTATGGGTGTTAAGGAAATAAAATAATAATTAGTATAGCATAGGATTAGTTTTATATCTTTATAACATAGGTACAACACTCAAGTACAACTTCACATCTTCGATTAACCACTATAAAATATAGCCCCATTGTTATTCCCTTTCAAAATATACAAAGAAAATTCTTGGAACAACAATACATATCATTATTCTATGGTAATACATGTATTGCAAGATGAATATAACTATCTGATGATAACTCACTAAAATTCTGACATATCACATCCATAAAATTCCTTCTTATTCGGAAGTACCTCGTAACCAATGTTGTATCGGTCCTAGGGAGTAGTATGGAAATCCCCTACACTCGGAGAACAAATTCCATGCATCACATCATTTCAAACAATTGGAACATAGAATAGAGAGATAGAGATAGGGAGAGAGAGAGAGACAATAGAGTAAGGGAAGGAAGAAGAAAATATAGGATTCATTTTATTTTCAAATCATCGTAACATCCGTATCCAATTTTCATTTCATTTCAACTCATATACATTTTGACCCATTTGTATTTTAAAAACCCAATCAATATTTTCATAATTATCTCTAGAGAGAGAAAGGGAAGAGAGAAATTCTAGATTTCATTTTCCTTTCTATTCATCATATCATAATCACATACATTATCAAATTTTCATTTCATTTCCAACCCATGAACATTTATAACTCATTTACATTTTTCGAACCAGTCAAACTATCAGAGTTACTTAGAAAGAGAGAAAAGGGAAGAGAGAGAAACATCATAATTTCCTAAAACATTCATACAATAATTTTATCAATTCATACTCTATAAAGTGTGGAAATGATATATACAAAGTTCCACAGTTAGTTAAGAGTCAACAAAACCCTTAGAAGGTGTGTTTAGCTAAAGTTGCAATTTTGGTGCAAGCTAGCCGAAACATCTAAAGTTCTCACAATTTGGGCCTTGAAAGCACTCATTTTAAGGTTAAACACAAATTTTATGATTCTCGTGTCCTCTCCCATATACATAGAATTCATCGTGTTTGACATAAGTTTATTACGAAGAGCGAACTCAATTTACGAGGGCAACTGCGGGGCCCGATTATCATAATTATGATAGCACTCTTGTCACTCAGCGACCAAGTGGACCCCAAAACCCACTCACAAAACTAGTCTCCAAAGGCATTTTCATTGAAATGCAGATGGGTTATGATTCTATCGTTGATGGTCTAAGGATAGGTGGAAGTGGTTTTCATTTTCACTCAAACTAAAAAGGTAACCATAAGACGAAACCGATCGCATTTTTATTAAAACGAACACGTCACACAAGTGACTGTTAAGCTAAGTGGCTTAGAAATTCAACTTGCAAGGATGCTAAATAAATTCAAATGACTTGGCTAAGTAACCCCATGGTGTCCCACGTTACTAGGGGTCATGCTAGGAGTTTCAGGTTTGTGGTATACGTGGGTGTGGTGCTCCATGCGTGTGACTTTCAAGATCAAATTTTTCTTTTTTTTAATTTTTTTTTGTTGTTGATGTTTTGAGAGTTCACGTCAAGGAGATATTTTTTCATTTGTTGGAATTATGCTCCCTATCATTCAACATTTAATTTATTTTTAAAAAAAATTGAAATGATGAGGCAAAATTTTATGCAAGCGAAAAGGGAAAACCATACCTTTTTATGCAAAACATCACATCCCCATTTAATGTGACCACATCAGCTCGCCACATTCACAAAGTGTAAACCACGAGACAAAGCATGATGAGCTCAATAAAACTGACAACTGGCCATGGTGACAGTGAAGTCACAGGAAGAGATATAATACCAACTTAGCATTTCCTCTGAATAACCAAACCTGACACCGAGGCATATATATGGTCCCTTCAGCTGCTCTAATGCATTATTTAGACACAACCAAGGAGGCACTAGGAAAATAGAACCCGATTTATTAGAAAATCCTCCCTAGCCTTTACTTGGAAGATTGTTAAGCCTAAAAAATACAACCCTTTTTTGTTAATCAAGCGATTAACACACTCCCTATGACTACGTTCTGATAGGTGTTTGGAATTAATCTTGAAAAAATATTACTTCAAAATTTTCTAAGGCTCTTGAGTAAATCTACCTGATTACGACTTGTACTTGTAGCATTACCTAAGATGTCACCTAGCTGAGATATCTCTAGAAAGGCATTTAAGTCTCATCACGAACACCATTATCAACACCTCAAGTAATCAACGCATTTCCATGAGACTACTTCTTTTCTTTAATAAGTATTTTGTCAAATAGCTCACTGTGGCCTGAGTAATCTCCCTTATTTTGCATACATGTCAAACATAACACTTGTAATCAAGACTTCTGACAAGGATCCCATTATACTAAGCCCTATTAGTTTTCCACACCCTGTTCAACAACTCCTCTAGGCGTAGGGAAGAATGAAAAAGACAAAACTTGCAGAGAAATTCATGGGATAGCAGGAAAGGGTGTTTTCAATGACTTAAATAAAACAAATGCTACCTGAAACAATAGATAAAGAGAAGGAGAAGTGCAGTGGTAGTCATTTCTACCCATGGTTGGCACTGGAAAGTTTATTATGCACGTAGCACGAGGTTCTAAAAGTAGAAGGAATTGAAAAACAATATAGCCAATATTACCAAGAATGAAGCCTTTCTTCTTTTCCCAATCTATGTCTTCTTCTTCATACAATAACAAACTAGTGGCCAATAGGCAGTAGTTTCCTTGCATCTCAAAGATAAAACAACCCACTTCCTCAAAGTTACAGACCCACGTCAATCAGTTTGTATAAAGTAAAATGAGGAGAAATTTGGGTTCCATATTATCCTCCATGTGTAAGGCTGAATTAACCCATGATAGGACTGATCTTAGGACAACTATTGGTTAGAACCCCATAGCACAATTTTCCCTGTAGTGTTCTGTTTATTGAATTATGGGAGTACATAACTCTATGTTTCTTGCTGTAACTACCAAATCATTGCAAAAATCCAAACGTAAACATGGGTTCCTTGTGAGTAACATCTCTGGACCTCAAATAAAGTTCTTGTATTATTTTGATAAGAAATGATAGGTCACGAAAGGTCAGTTTGGGATGTGTCATTCTCCATGTTCTATTGAAGTGCAAAAGTTGGAAAAACTTTCTTGGAAGGTGATAGCATCGCTTGAGGGGAGAGGGATGTTGAGCGGTGATAGTGTAAAGTACAACTTTACACCTATCAATTGGATTGCTTTTAAAGTGGGGAGTACTACATATGTATTTACATTAGTTTGGTTGCAGATATAATGATTGATCGGATATCCATTTATAACATAATCTTCATGAAACTATACATCAGTGGGGGCATCATGGTTAGAAACTTGTTTCCTCTATGATTTTTATAGTGGGGGCAGCATGGCTATTTTTTTATTTTCTTCCATTTAATTTGATTTTCATTTATTTTCGAAATTACATCCATCCCCTTGAAAGCTTTTTGTCTACAAATGTTTCTACTACAAGTCTTTTGGAATGAATGTTATAGCTAACCAATATCTATTGATTTTTTTGGATAATGATAAATAAGGGTTTTGGTAGGATCCAACCCGGTACAAAAAGGCGAAAACCAAGATATATCCATAAGCACTACAAAAACAAGAGAAAACAGCTGCCCCATAGGGACAAGGAAAAACAAAACAACTAGATACGAAACCTTGATGACTTTTCTAGAATTGTATTTATTTATTATGAATCACTTCCCATTCCTTTGTGACATCCTCAACCCCACGAAGAATAACTTCAATAGAATAGATCAGCTGATATGAATTATCATTTACAAGAGATGTAGGAGGTCTGAAATTCCTTTGCTGCTATGTTGGGAATGGAGGAGAATATTTTGGCAGCCTTTGCAAGATCCCTAATAGGAGTTTCAAGGACACAATCCTCTAGGTTAGAATTAGAATCTGAGTGCACCCTTTGGCTCTCATTAATTAAGGCCGCATGACACGGAGGGCGTCTTTCCACCAAAAACAACTTCTACATACGAAGGGAAACGATTCGTAATCAAGGTGTTGAGTCCAAGTTCTGTCTTGGACTTTAAGGTCTATAATAGTAGGAATTCTCCTCGATGTGTTCTAGACTAAACAAGAATCCGGGCATAAATTGTGTGTATATAACTAGAGATATCTTATCAACATTTAATAAATTTCCCAAGGTGTTTCCTATGGAAACAAGACAATTTATCACTCAAAATTGAAGGGGAAAATGTGGCATTCTAATCCACACCGGTTTGATTGAGAATGATTTAGTAAGTGGGTTGAAAGGTAGGAACCAATGATTCAAAATCAAATAATGAGATTGATGGATCCAAATTCTTTCAGTTATAGTATTCTTATCAGCTATCACAAAGCTTGATAAAAACAACAATAAAATTTCCTTTAGCACAAGGATAAATGTATAACTGACCTTCAAGCAAAGGACGTCAACACTTTGAAATCCAAGCATGGAGATCAGGTAATGTGGGTACCATCCACTGAATTTACAGATCATTCCATGCTCCTGGAAGTAAGACTCGGATATAGTCACGTCATCTCCAAAGTTCACACACAAAGTGATAGAGGCAGAGTTCATGGTTTTGAAAGATGGGCCCTTCTTAACCACCTCCCGAAATGATTTGTCCAATTTTAGAGAAGCCGTGGTATGGCTGTCCCCCATCACCTTTCAGCGACATTATAAGCAGAGGCAGAAACACACCATTACAATGGGAGAAATTAGTAGGGACGCGTCGTCATGAGTCCTCAAAACTGCCTAGAGTTATCTGAGACGCGAGCAGTGGAAGGGGGAAACAGGCCGCCGCAAACATTTCCATGAGAAAAAACCCAAGCAGCCGCCTCCTCTGTCGACCCTAGCAAGAGTTTGAATTGGTCTTTCTGATTCGCATCTTCCTTATCATCTGTGAAGAGAACATGGAAGAAGGATTTGTCCAGAAGAGTTATCGCCGCCACTTATGCTGCCATTGACCCCTATATTCTATAAAACTCTCCCTCCATCAATCCGCTTAGGGTTAGGTTTAAAGATCGGGCTACATTTTTGGGAACACGAAGAACAATCTACAACATATGTTGATTATTCTTAATTATAGTGTTGGTTTCGAGCAGGAAGGAGTTTCCATCATGATTTCTTCCCACTCTAATTCAATCCGAGCGCAGAAAGTTGCGAAAGGGGTTTAAAAGCAAATTTTGCATCTTTCTTGACGTTTAGTAACAATTATTTCTTATTTCTCCCATGTGTATGAGCAGTCACGGATGGGTTCTACATAATACAGATCTGGAATAGGCAATCCAGACTCCACGTTTCTACAATATGTGGTTCGGGTTCATTATAGAATTAGAACTTCGGTGCTTTCATTTTCCTCCGTAGTGAAGAAAGTGCTTCCGTCATTTTTTTGTTAATATTAGTTTAGTTCCATGCATAGTTAATACATTTTAGCAAAGTTTAAAGCCAAAGGAGATTGTTTTTAAGCCCATATTGAATGATAGGTTTGAGCTTTGTGTATATTATTCTATCAAAGGCAGCAAATATAACCGACTAAATCCGTTTGTTATTTTGATCAATTAATCAAAATTCATTTGCATGGTTTAAGTAATCATATTTATTTTTTGATTTTGAAAAATCATTTTCTAATGTTGATTGATTGAGGGTTATTGTATTAATCATGTGAGCTTTATTTTTAATCAGTTAAAAAAATGTGACTAATAGAAACACTATTTTTTTAGCTTGTAAGCGGATTATAGTTTTTGAGTTAGCTGCAATGATCTCGATGTTGTATCGTTGTGATGCATTAAGGAATTTATTGATTTTTAATCGAGTGTTTCTTGATACCCACATGTCAATTTGGGTTCTATTTTGAAAAATTCAATATTTTCATACTTCTCTAGAAGTAGACTCAACATAATTCATTTACATTATTTTGAAGACATAAAACTATGGCCTCAAATAAATGTAAGAAATCACTCTTTGGGAATCCGGCTAGGATGAGCAATGAGAATATAAAAAGTGACCATGCATGTAAAATAAAAAAGCGATGAGAAACATAATTTGAAGTGTTCCTTGATCTTATTAGAGGTTTTCGAGACATGCGGTTGCTGAGCACGCAGGAAAACACGATGTCAAGGGACTATAATTTTTCCTTTAGTTCTGTTCTAAATGGTCACTAAATCACGATAATGTAAAAAAATGTAACAAAATGCCATGACATTACAGAGTCATATTAATTCACTTCCAAATAAATGAAAAAATTAAATTGTTGAAATTATCACTCATGCTTTCCTTCTTCCATTATTGTAGAACTTGTAAATGAAAGGTAACAAAAAGAGAATTGTAGTCGATTATGAGGATCTTGCATTAAGAAGAACAATGGTAAGTCATTCTTTTTTAAAATAATATTTTATTAAATGGTTATATAACATTTAGTATCACCCAAACTCTATATAATACTCTCGCACTCAACTCTAGTTGTTTTGATAAATACCAAAGGTTACTACATTTATTCCTCCCGAGTCCATGATTTTTGTCATGTAATGTAAATGTTTGGTACTCTTTCTACTGCATTTTTAAATCCTCAACAATCATTTCACTATGTTTATGTACCATGAGCTAATGTTTTACTTTCAGTAAACATTGTTTATAATAAAACATTTGATGTAGTAAAATCAAAATAATATAGAAACGATTTATATAAAAAATTGAAGAATGGGGGCATACTTTGGCTCTTCTAGGGTTTTGATGCATATACATGTGATATCCTAATGTTTACGTTGTGCCCCTTTATCCTATCTATCATTTTCCCATCAAATCCTATCATAGTGTTAATCAACTATATTCCCACTACTAAGACTGACGAGTTACACTATAAATGGCTCACTCTCTTTCATTGGAAAGACTATTGCTTTTATCAGAATGGTAGTGGAAATGGCTTACGAATGTGCTGTAAGTTTGTGTCAGAAGCTTTATGATGAGGTATGGATTCTGAATCATCCACGTATGTTTTTATTTCTTATTAATGTTTAGACCCTGTGGTCAAATGGTATCATAACATTTGCATCATTGTGTATTTTTGTGGTTGTATCCCCTTAGAAGCTTACCTAGATAAAGAACCATTGGGAGTCTAATGGTATCATAGTATTAGGTATTTGTAACCTCACCAAAAATTTTAATTTCTTTTCTTTTCACGATCCTTCTCAGCTCCAAGCCTCCCTTGCCAAAAGCGGCTTGTTGTATCTAAGGAATAAACTTTTTAGTGCTCTCTCGATTTGACTCGACTTTAGCCTCACCAACCAAGCTTCACTGAAAATCCCAGTTTGGATTAAGCTTCCTAGACTCCCTGTTTATGTGGATGGTATTTCCTTCTACAGATAGTTATAACCCATTCGCAGGGAGATATTCCATGAGAAATAGTATTTTTACACTCGTCCTAACATGCGGGTTTGTGTGAAGTTGACCTTGCAAAATATTTGTAGGACCACTGGATATTCAAGTTGGATCCCTTTGTATCTTTCAAAAAGATGGCATATTTTAACCTCTCCCATATGTGATTTCATTGTAAATCCTAGTACCAACTCGCATTCGATTTTCCTCTTTTCTAGCTCGGTCGATTTTCCAATGGTGATACAACCCATAGTTTTACAACCTAAAATTTGATCAACTACAATTATTTAGTGATTGGACTACATGATTAGGAATAAGAACAATTCTCATCTAAAATCCACTCATGTGGTACCACTTCACAATGATGAGAAGCATAATGAACTAAGAGGGTGAATCGGAATTCCTTATCAAATTTCAAATTAAAATTCAGATCTGAAACTCAAATTATAATATTCAAAGATCCAAAATAACCACTTATTCAACTTTTAGTGTGTGCATACCATAAACCATCAACACTGCATGAAACCATGACAACATAAGAACACCCATAAAAAACACAGCGGGGATATGAGTGAGAAACACTCAGAGGAAATAAAACCCACAGAAACACAATAAAATATTGGTATGTTTCAAATTTATTGAGGGTACTGACCCCTGAAAAGGAGCACTAACCCCTAGTTTAGTAGAGCACCACGACCCTACCAAAGGAGCATCGACCTTTAATGTTGTGAAGCACCAACTCCACAAGGAGGCTACAACCCCAAAATATGATCAAGCACCCACTCAACCACATTGGCATGATGTGTAGATATCTAAATTTTTTACGCTTTCTGACCCGTGGAGATAAAATTTTGATCTCACTTCTTCACTCAAACCCTAGGTGATCAATCTTCACAAAACAAGCTCTTGATAACTCTAAAATTCATCAAACCTTCCTTTCTCTCATGTTCTCTTATTTTTTCAACCTCTGACATAATTGAATCGACCTCATTTCATGTGACACCTGCAAACAACATCCACCTAGGTCACTCCACCTTGTACACACTACGACTAGTTAACAAAGCACAAAAAAAAAACATGGTTTTTGATATGCTTTCCCCTGTCAAACTTAGGCCCAAACTTTTCCCTCCATTTGGTTCGACCAATACATCAAGGAAACATTTCAAATTTTAAATACAATAGATACATATGACCCAATTAGGTTAGCCTAGCCAAAAACCTCATTACATGTGCCAAAAATGGCTCAAAACCCCATGGGAACAATCTTAAATTGCTCTAACATGAGTACTATACTTTTCATGACCCATGAACCCTTATCCATGATTAAAAATATTATAAATCATTTATACATGGTCACAATTAGGTATCAACCAATCAAATATTTCATTTCTTGGGCCATGTTTCTATATAATCTTGAAAACAATTGTTTCCTTCACGCCTTGATACTAATGGAAATTTCATATTTCCATGAAATGACTTACAATTAACAAAAAAATGCCATGTGATAACTCAAAAGAAGTTTAAGAACCTATAGAACACTTCTAATAATGATAAAAGTATCCCGATAGTTGTGGAGGAAACCTCTCTCGAGAATGAAATCTAGAGCTCTACTAGCTAAAGGCCTAGACAGAAACACAAAATACTTTCATATGACCACCCTCGAAGCATAGGGATTGTAAAGAATTACTGAAGTCTCAATGGAAATGGTACCATTACTAAGGATACTGAGGACATCAAAGTGAAGCCACTTAAAATTCTATGAGAATCTTCTCACTGAGAGGAAAAATTCCTATAATGAGGCAAGCAACCTCCTTTCTCTTAGACTCCATTCCCAATAATTTGACACCCGAAGAGAGATTTAAGATCCTTTCCCAAGATAGTCATTGTAAGATAGGAAAATACACCTACTAATAAGGAATTAAAATACGAATAATCATACCTCCTCCTTCACGTTCCGCCCTGTTGAAACCTCGGAATGGGCTGTAAAACTCTGGATTGAGCCCCCCGATCATGTCTGATATGTAGGTTCTTTTCTTCTAGATGGGAGCAAGCGCCTTCTTCAGCAATAACGATCCTCTTACTTTGCAGACTCAGATGGGATGGAAAGGATTTTGAAGCTATTTAGGCATTAGAGATTTAGAGCGAAATGATGTTCTTTTTCTCAAAGGATGCACGAGAACTTAGATATGAAATCTCAAGCTTATTATAAGGTATTGTTTGTGAGGGAGAGGGTAAGGTCATGATTATAGCACGAGGGAGTGATTAGCTTAGATTAATTTAAGTAATCATGGGTTTTGAAAATGTGGGCAAGTATTAAGTGAGTGGTTTGAAAATGTGGGCAAGATTATATAAGTGGGAAGCCACGAAGGCCATGGGTGAGGGATTTGAATTATATTTTAATTCATAGAGCTGGAGGATTTTAGGTGAGTGGGGACCATACGAATGGTGGTGAGGGGATTTGAATTTGAATTTTAATTCAATAGTAGAAAAATATGGAGAATAATGACATGTGGTGAGAATTGGGTTATTTTTGGATTTTGAAATGGATAAATTAATCAAATTATGTTTGATTAATTCGAAGTGTATTTTGTGGGAAATGAGGAAGGGGGAATTAATTGATTTAGAAAAATATGTGAAATTGGAGTGTCTACATTTGCCCCTCTTTGGAAGGGTACTTAAGCAAAGTAGTGTCCTTTCAAAGAAATTATATAGTATGGGGGAAGAATTCAATCTACTTTTTAAAATGTAGAGCGAATAGAAACTAGTGAGTGACGGATGTTATAGTGATCCTCCAAAGAGACAAAAATTTTTGGCCAGGTAGTAAAGATGTGATTATGGATAGTAGATGTGGTGATGCCTCTCGAGAGGACTCACGAAGAATGGAATATACTGACGAGAATTCTCAAAAATAAGGGGGGAAGTTAGATTCTACTTGAGGAAGAGAGGCTGATAATGTGAGTGGAAGAAATTTGGGAATGGACGCGATGATGTTGAATGGAGAAAGGTTCGATCGACCTTGAATCTTAGGTGCCGAGGGTGTGTGGGAAGAGAAAAGGGAATGTGATAGGATTGAAGGAGGTTGAGTACGAGAAGAGTAAGGGGAAATAGGGAGGAGGAAAGAAAGGAATGAAAGAGGTAGGAATAAGAGAGGCGGATGATAGTGGAGAAGAAGAGGAATGACGAAGGGAAAAACAAGGTAAAAACAGGGAATATGCGACAGAGCAGAGCGGAAGGGAATGAAATAGCCAGAGATATGCGAAATGAAGGAGAAGCAATGAGATAGTAAAGAGGGATGCGTGGAAGTGAAATAAATGATAGAGAGTGAGAAAAGAAGGAAACATGAAAGGATAAAATGAGGTGGGAGTAAGGGAGGTCGAATGGAGGAAAATGGAAAGAGGATGAAATAAGAAGTAGAGCAGAGAAAAAGAAACATATCGAAGGGCGAGGGAAAGTGTAAAGAGGAGAGAAAGGAAGAGAAACAAATGACGGGAATGAACAAAAGGTAGGGGTGGTAGAGAAAAGGAGAAGTGGTCAGAAGAAACATGAAAATTAGGGGGAGAGGAAAGGAAGATAGAATGAATATAAAGGCGAGTTATCAAGAATCGTGGCTGTTACGAGGAAGACCAAGCAAAGAATATAACAACGGTGGAGATGCAATGTGGAAAGAGTGGGATGCATAAAAAGACAGGATAATAGTCGAACAGATGGAAAGTATTTGCTGGGACAAAGCGAGGAAACGTGATGGAAAAAGCAAGAAGATTTACTTAGCAGGTGGAAGTAAAATAAGACGAAAGGTGGGAGAGAGAAGAGGATAACAAAAAAATGATGCTGTATGAAGGATACAGAAAGGGAATAATTAGAAGGGAATGGTATAAGGAATGTTAAGAGAAGAAAGAGGGGAGGAATTACATCGATTGGAAAGATGGGAGATGTGCCGAAATGAGGATAATAATAGGATGACGAGAAAATAGAAAATGGTGTATGATGAAGATAATAGGGAAGATAGTCAAGAGGGCAAAGAAGAGGAGATGGAGAGATGTGGTAAGAAGTGACAAGAAAGGGTGGGAGTGGGGGAAAAGAATAATAGAGAAAAGAGAATGGGGAGTTGTGAAGAGGTGAAGGAGTAATACGTAACTGAACGAAGCACAAC